>CAJQZJ010032137.1:3070478-3086757 GCA_907164525.1 Lophiomys imhausi | reverse complement strand
TGTGTGTGTGTGTGTGTGTGTGTGTGTGTGTGTGTGTGTGTGTATGTTTGCGGACACATATGTGTAGTCAAGAAGAATTCCTGCACACATAATAGAATATTTGCAAAAGATGTTTATTGTGATATTGTTCATATCAACAAAAATCTGAATCTACTGAAACTGCAATTTAATTAATCATTGTAGTTATCAGTAAGTATAAACTGTTAGATTAAGCCAGTGGAGCAGCAGTGGCTTGGCAGAGGAGCAGCGGCCTGGCCCTCGTGCTTTAACCGCTTGCCTGACTTATCCTGGAGAACGAGCCCCGGGGCCAAGGGTGGCCTGCACCACCTGTAACCTAAACTCTGTTAATTAATATAAGTTGTTATATTAGGCCGGTAGAAATGCCAGCAGCTTGGCAGGAGCTTCACCTGGGTTTGAGGGGATTTCGGGAGTCTGGAAGTCCAACAGCCTGGGACTGCTTGTACTGAGGGCCTAGAAGCCACCACAGTCTTTTCCCCAATAATTTAAGACATCAAGACCTTTTAATGTTTTAACACTTAGCCCTTAGCTGGGTAGACTCTCAATTAGCTATTCTTAAGTTGTCCCTCATCACCTAATCCCAAACTACCATGCTCCTGCAATTACCTTCCAGCATTCTCAAGAAGTCTGTCTTCTTCTGTGCCTCCTGGTGGAAAGAGAGGGTATCTCTGTGTGTGCTCAGGGTTCCTGTCCATTCTCAGGAAGTCCCACCTTTCTATACTCTTTCTGCCCAGCATTGGTCATAAGCGACTTTTATTAACCAATCAAGAGAATGCCTCAGAAGGGGTGGTAACTAGATCTCAGCATTGAATTCAACCTATCAGAAGCAATGATATTAGACCTTCCCTAAACAATCCACTAAAAAGCCTAGAAGCAGGGGATAAGTAGATGGTGGTATATTCATTCAATAAATATGATATATTTTATCCTCAAATTAATGAAATAATATGACTTAGTCTTAGCAATGCAATGTTAAGTGATAAAAATTATAGAATATATATAGACAGACAACTTTTTATAACTTTAAAAGTACATAAAATATATATCCTAATATATATTTAAATATATATTCAATGTATATTAAATAAATATATTTTAAATATATATAGAAATAATTTTTAGTAAAATAGTTATAGTTCAACAAAATTAAAGGAAGAAGAAGGGACAAATATAGGATGCTGAGCAATGGGTCTTTTGGTTGGAAGAAAGTGGATGGATCAGTGAAAGAATCAAGTTTTACTGGGCTATGTTACTAGAGTCTGGATAACCACTCAATTTTTAGAAACAAATAATGACCAAATATTTGAGAAATATTGATTGATGAAATAATGGAGAGTCAGAATTACTCTATTCCAAGTGCCGGAGTCTCAAAGGATAATGATGAAATAAAATTATTACTACAGCTACAGAAAGTAATCTCTATATATATTTTCTTTTAATCCCACAGTTTTATAGGTAATCACTTTAAATTTAAGCTATTAGTAACCTAAAAGGCACAATAATAAAACCAAGATTAAGAAAAGTTTAATTATGTGTATGAGTGTATGTCTCTGGGGAAGAAGGAAATATGTTTATGTGTGTGTGGGTACCTGTGGAAGCTATAAGAGGGTGTCAGATACTCTAGAGCATGATATACAGATGTTTGTGAGTCACCCCCAATGTGAGTTCTGGATCTGAGCTTGGGTCCTCTGTAAAAGTAGCAACGAAATCATGAACAACAAATATGTTAAATCCAACATTTCAATTTAATTATGAATTTAAAATTTCAGAAACAAAGATGGAGAAGATAACATTTCAAAAATAATCTGTAACCTCATATGTTTTTGATCACTGAATAATTTTTTCCCTATTGAGTGAACATAGTATTTAGGCTTTAGTATGTTTCTGTATTCATTTCAGATATCCAAAAACATTTCAGAGAAGATTTTAAAGATCTATCATTCCATCAATGAAACATCCTATTCAGAAGCTAATCTCTAAAGACCAGGAGTTATGAAGATACTTACTTAATTACTTTTCTATGGCTGTGATAAGACACTATAACCAAAGAAATTTATAGAAAAATTGCTTATTTGGAGCTTACAGTTTCAGAGGTTTAGAGTCCATGAACATCATAGTTGGTATCATGGTAGCAGGGAGATGGGCATGCACTAAAGGAATAGCTGAAAGTTTACATCTTGTTCCAAATGCAGGAGAGAGAGAGAGAGAGAGAGAGAGAGAGAGAGAGAGACTGGGTATAACATGGACTATTGAAAACTCAAAGCAACCCTCCACCAATGATGCACCTTCTCCAACAAGGGTACATCTCCTAATTCCTCTCAAACAATTCTACCAACCAGGAACTAAATATGAAAATATGAGAGCTTGTGGAGGCCATTCTTATTCAAAATACCACAAATACATACAAGGACCTTTAAAATTATATTGGAGTTTAGCAAAGTGATACTTTCACTGGACCAATTGCAAATATTTTCTGTTCTTAAGACTCTTTCAAAATTAAGGTCCATAAATCTTGGCATTTTTCAGAACCTGACCCATCAAGGTCTTCTCCTTTATTTGACATTCTTTTCCCACAGGCAACCTCATGAAATACCATGCCATAGATGTGATATCATCACTTTGCCAATGATGTCCAAATTTAGATGTATACTCCATTCTCATAAGATATCTGTTAGTTTCTTATATATTTCCACTTGGATGTGAGATAGAAAAAAGAAAAGGAAAGACAAAGTCAATATATGAAGTATAGCTGTAATGAATAGATTCCACCCCCACTGGGAACCTTTCAAAAGACTCAAATCAGTGTATCCCAGTAGAAGCTGGGATATTGACAATTTACTATCCTTCAACTGGTAAGTTTAAGGGTTTGGGAGCTATAGGTACTTTCAGCAATCACTGAGCTCAAGTCAAGAAAGCATTGGTGACTCAGAATACTTGTGAGTAGAGGTGACATAAGAGAGTGTTCTAAAGACACTTTTGGGCAGGTGTACATCTGAGATGTTATTCTGAAGACATCTGTGGCATGACTATACTTGAGTGGGTGTCTTGAAAACATCTATGGGGAAAAAATGATCATTCACTACAATAAAATTTCAATGGCAAATGAAGTACCTGTCATATTCCCATCCTTCAGGTTTTTGTTTAAATGTCCCTTCTCTTAACCACTGAGGTAGGAATTAGAACTTGTATTTCTTTGACCTTTATATCCCCTGTGTGTTTTTTTCATTGCATTGTCACACATATGAGCATATAATTAATCATTTGTAGGATTCAAGACATTTTCTTCAATATCTTGCTATTCAAGTGCTAGCAACATTAGTAGAAAGGGCCATGCATTAGAAAAGTAGAATTGTGGCCCATACACTAAGTCAGAATTCCCATAAAAACTAGTTCAAATGTGGTTTGAATCCCCATTAATAGTTTTGGAAGCACTGATCCATAAGACAAACAAATTTCAGTGGTTTTCATACTTTAGGTCATAAATAATGTACTTGGAACATATTTAACACTCAAGAAATAAAATTTAAAAGCACATACCCTGGGGACACATGACCAGGCATACACGGTGCACATATGGACAGCCAAACATCAAACCACATGTGAATAGAAAGAGTTTGTAAATGTGAGCAAGCATATGTACAGAATGGACATTTCGCAGGTGGATATACATTGAACACATGGGTAAGCAAACACACAGTACACACATGGTCAGGTTCATAACACAGTGCACATATAGATAAGCAGACATACATGAAATATACATATGAACAGGCACACGTCTACCCAGTACACAAAATATGGTAAAGTGTAAGTGACTTGGGAAAATACTGCATATTGGGAATTGAACATTAGGAATTTTCTAGCTTTGTGTCATGAATCATATAATAAACCCCACATCTGACAGAGGACTAATATCCAAAATTTACAAAGAACTCAAAAAATTAAATGCCAAGAAACCAAATAATTCAATCCAAAAAAAAAAAATTGGAACAGGGCTAAACAGAGAATTCACAGGGGAGGAATACCTAATAGCTGAGAGACACTTGAAGAAATGCTGGGCATCCTTAATCATCAGAGAAATGCAACTCAAGATGACTCTGAGATTCCTCTCAGGTCACACCTGTCAGAATGGCTAAGATCAAAAGCTCAAAGGACAGCACATGCTGGCGAGGGTGTGGAGAAAGGGGAACCCTCCTCCATTGCTGGTGGGAGTGCAGGCTTGTACAATCACTATGGAAATCAGTGTGGTGATATCTTAGAAAACTTGGAATAGCTCTACTTCAAGACCCAGCCACACCACTTCTGGGTGTACATCCAAATGATTCCTCACCAAACCACAAGGAAGTTTCCTCATCTATGTTCATACCAGCCTTATTTGTAGTAGCTAGAAACTGGAAACAATCCAGATGTCCCTCAACCAAGGAATGGATAAAGAAAAACTGTAGTACATCTACACAATGCAATACTACTCAGCCATCAGGAACAATGAAATCATGCAATTTGCAGCCAAATGGATGGAACTAGAGAAGCTCATCCTGAGTGAGCTAACCCAGACTCAGAAGCATGCACATGGTATCTATTCACTTATAATCGGATTTTAGCCATATAGTATAAGATAACTATACTATAGCCAATGCACCAAAGGGATCAGGAACACAGACTTTTTTTTTCCTATCAATGAGACACTTTGCCCTAGTGGTGCTTCCTTGTAGACCCCCAGTGTACGAGGAGGCTCTTGGCCCTCATGACTGCTGAACTGGGGCAGAGAACTGTTATGTCGGAACACTCCACTCCAGAGGAGTGGGATGGAAGGGATAGGGGGTAGAGGGTGGGAGGGCGAGAATGGGAGGGGTGGAAAGAGGGCAATGTGATGAAGATGTGACCTGAAGTAATAAATAAATATTTTTTAAAAGAATCAGATAATAATTCCATGGGAGCAGCAGTCATTCATGTCCACCAGCCAAGACTTCTGTTAAATTGATTGCAGATGCTGCTTTGACACTTTACTGACAAGCTTTCTTCATAACACAGCTGGCAGAATTATTTTATTTAGATTTTGGGACAGTTCACCAAGTTTGATCCAGCTGTACCTTTGATATGACTTTTTTCTTGGGCGATTATGTGGTAAGTATGCTTGATAATCAAGGCATGCCTTAGGATACAAAGCAAGCTTTTTTATTATTGCCTGCACAATTTCTGCTTCACATTGCTGGGAAAGGGAGAGAAAAAAGTCACAGCTACTTATTAGAAACCCTATTAGGCTTATCTGTTATCAGTGTATAAGTACCAGGGATAATCAGCAGTTACCTTAGCATTTACCTTGTAGAGGCAGTGGAACATGGCAATTACTATTAGCTAGACTTAACATAAGGATTATGCATCTGCAAACTCACACACCCCACACAACAGATTCTATATTAGCTTTCTCTTCCAGACATGTGATTTATTCTCACTATTATAAAGTATTACAATTCTGATACAGTCAGGGGATTTTTGTTTGACCTTAACATTTAGCTTCAAGAAGTTTTGCTTTCAAGTAGAAAGGATTTAGGCAAATACAGCCAATCAAATTGGAGGCCATATATCTTTTTGTTATATTACTACCCTTTTTGTTACTGAAGTCACATAAAATGATATGATTTATAGCAATGGAGGGAAAAGAAAAAATTACCTCCAAAATATACTGTAGTACTGTAGTTATAGTACATACCCTTTTCTCTTCGAAAAACTGAAGATCTTTATTATTATAATTTAGTGAAAAAATACCATTAGCGAATGTTTCCACTGAGGATTTGACTTTGAAGTTCATTGTTAGATTGGATTATTTTTAATGAATCTTTTTCAGTGTCTCACAGTATTTCACAATCTTAAATGTATTTGTGAATAGTTTTAATAGATTTAGTAATGGCCCTTCTATGGATAGTCTTCATAACATTTGACGGGTGCTAATGGGGAGTTTGAATAAGTTTTCTCAAGCATCTTGGATTTCCTGTTCTTAATTTTTAGCACAGGTGATCAGCATAGAAAGCAAGTAGAGGTTTTAGAAATTCAACTTGTGACTGCAGCATTCTTGAAATGACATCTAAATATACATTCAGGATAAAGTGGGGATGAATTAGCAGAGTAAGCAACAGTCTCTTCCATGCTTTGGGTTCTCTGGCCATAAACACTCTGAGCACATCTCTGCTCACTCATTCCGGCACTAGGCTAAGGAGTACAGTGAAGAAAGTGGAGTATGCACAGAGAAGTACATATCCTGATGTACTAGTGAAGCCTCCCTCTTTGTGATTGAGAGAATTCAGAAAGGACTCTGTTGGATCCCTTTACTAGGGAACTGAGAGAATATGATTTTGCTACACTCCAGCAGACAAGTAGTAATCTAAACTCAGCAGAAAGAGAGACAACTCATTCTTCTCTTACTCTCCCTCACTACTGCAGTTGACTGTTTTTTAATTTTAAAATGCATGGGGGTGTGCTCATTTTGATGGTATCCTTGAAGAATAACTTTTTAAAGAGGTACTTCTGTCACTTTACTTTTAAATTTTATTCTTTTTTATTGAAAACATTCTTTTCTCATACAATACATCATCCTGATTATAGTTTCTGCTCCCTCTATCCCTCCCAGTTCCTCCTTCCCTTTCCTCCCTTCCAGATCCACTCTCTTTCTGTCTCTCATTAGAAAAGAATGGACATCTAAGGTAAAACAAACAAATATCACAAAATAAAACATAATAAGATGAAAGCAAAAATTTTCATATCAAATTTGGATGGGGCAACCCAACAGGAGGAATGGGTCCCAAGAGCAGGCAAAAGAGTTAGAGACACTTGTTCTCATGAGTCAGGAGTCCTATAAAATTATGAAGCTAATAGCTATAATATATAATTATATAGTTTATATGTTATTATTTATTTTATAGATAATACATAATTAATAATAATATACAATTACAATATATAATATATTTGCAGAGGATCTGGTATAGACCCATGTAGGCCCTGTATTTACTGCTTCAGTTTTGGTGAGTTTTCACATGCCATCCTTAGTTAATTCAGAGGGCCTTCTTCTCCTTCTGAACTCGATCCCTTCTGACTCTGAAAATATTTTTCCCTCCTCTTCTACATGCTTCCATGAACTCTAAAGTGAAAGATTTGATAGAGATCTCCAATTTAGAGTCTCTCTCTCTCTCTCTCTCTCTCTCTCCATAGTTTCTGGTTATGGGTCTCTTTGCATCTGTTCCCATCTGCTTCTGGATAAAGCCTCCCTGATGCCTGAACAATGTTCCAATCTATGAATGTAGCAGAATATCAATAGGAATCATTTCAAAGCAGTGTAGTGTGTGGATTCTTTCCCATGGAATGAGCTGTAAGTCAAATCAGACATTAGTTGACTAGTCTTACAAGTTTTGTACCTACCATATTTTGCAGGGAGGACAGATCAAAGAGGTCAAAGTTTTTGCAGTCAGGTTGGTATCCACATTTCTCTTTCAGTAACCTGCAGAGTACCTTCCCAATCCAAAGAGACTAAAACATAGGAGTTATCCTCAGCCCTGGGGCTCTGCTGTCAGTTTGTGTAGAGCAACTCTTTTTCTTAGCATCAGCCTGGGTTGTTTAGAGATTTCCATGGAACCCCCTTGGCCAACAATTCAATTGAATGCAACCTACTCCTGCCACTGGAAGTCTCTTTTGGCTACAAGAGATGGGTATTTGAGATTCAGTATTCTCCATTACTAGGAGTCTTTAGTAGGATCATCTTCAAAGATAACAGAAACTTTCCACTTCACTAGGTTCCTACACCACCACCCCCCAGTGCCACTCAATTACAGCCATCTCCCCTGAAATCAATTCCCCCATCCCATCTCATCCTCCCACCTCATCCCTCTTGCTCTTGTTGCTACCAGCCCCAGGCCACCCATAAAATTATATTTCCCCATCCCAAGAATATTTGTGTGTTATCCCCCTCACCAGAACCCTCCTCTTTACCTAACCTCCCTAGGTCTATAGATTGTAGCTTGGCTATCATTTACTTAATGTCAAATATCAATTTATAAGTGAATAATACTGTATTTGTCCTTCTGAATCTGGGTTACCTCACTCAGGATGATTTTTTTTTTCTAGTTCCATGCATTTGTCTGAAATCTTCATGATGTCATTTTTTTTAACAGTTAAATAATACTCCATTGCATAAAAGTACCACATTTTCTTTATCCATTCTTTGGTTGAAGAACATCTAGGTTCTTTCTGGTTTCTGGCTATTGCAAATAAACCCACAATGACCATGGTTGAGCAAGTGTTTCATGGTAGAATGGAGCACCCTTTGGATATATGCCTAAGAATGATATAGCTAGGTCTTGACGTAGATTAATTCTCAACTTTCTGAGGAATTCCCATGTTGATTTCCATAGTGTAATTGTACCACAGTTTTTTTTTTTTTAAATCCATTTGTCAGTTGAGAGACATCCGGGTTGTTTCCAGTTTCTAGCTATTACAAATAAGGCTGCTATGAACATAGATGAGGAAACTTCCTTGTGATTTGTTGAGGAATCTTTTGGATGTATACCCAGAAGTGGTATGACTGGGTCGTGAGGTAGAGCTATTCCAAGTTTTATAAGATATGGCCACACTGATTTCCATAATGGTTGTACAAGTTTGCACTTCCACCAGCAATGGAGAAGAGTTCCCCTTTCTTCACAACCTCAGCAGCATGTGCTGTCATTTAAGTTTTGATCTTAGCCATTCTGACAGGTGTGAGATGGAATCTTAGGATTGTCTTGAGTTGCATTTGTCTGATTATTTAGGATATTGAGCATTTCTTCAAGTGTCTCCATGCCATTAGAGATTCCTCCTTGTGAGTTCTTGATTTAGCTCTTTCCCCATTTTTTTATTTGATTATTTGGTTTCCTGGCATTTAATTTCTTGAGTTCTTTGTAAATTATGGATATTAGCCCTCTTTCGGATGTGGCATTGGCAAAGATCTTTTCCCAATCTGTAGGTTGCCCTTTTGTTCAAATGACAGTGTCCTTTGACTTACAGAAGCTTTTCAGTTTCATGAGGTCCCATTTATTGATTGTTGGTCTTAGAGCCTGAGCTATTCTGTTCAGGAAGTTGTCACCTGTGCTAATGAGTTCAAGGCTTTTCCCCACTTTCTCTTCTAGTAGATTTAATGTATTGGGCTTTATATTAAAGTCTTTGATCCACTTGGACTTAAGTTTTGTGCAAGGTGATAAGTATGGGTCTATTTGCATTCTTTTACATATTGACATCCAGTTAGACCAGCACCATTTGTTGAAGATGCTGTCCTTTTTCCATTGTATGGTTTTGGCTTCTTTGTCAAAAATTAAGTGACCATAGGTGTGTAGGCTCATTTCTGGGTCGTCAGTTAGATTCCATTGATCAACTTATCTGTTTCTGTAGGGGTTAGATAAATTAGATTTAGAAAATATATAGGAGTTTCTGATACTGTCTCTTAATTTGGGGCCTGAAGAGCATTATCAGCATGAAGTCAGCAAAAACAGGAAAGACTTAATAGACTGAAAAACAAGGTTGAAGTCAGGAAAAACAGGAAAGACTCAATAGACTGAAAAACAAGTTTGAAGTCTGGAAAACAGGAAAGACTCAATAGACTTGAAGAAACAAAGTATCTGGCCTGACATTGTTTTCAGCTGCTAAGTTGGCGGAGCCCAAATTAAGCTGAAACAGAGTTCCTCTTATGTAAGGACAGTGCATGGAGCCCAGAAAGGAGAAGAGGCCCCTGATGCTAGAGAACTCCAAGAGTCCTGCTGAAAAAAGGGCTGGCCATTGATGGCCAGCTCTCTCCCTGAAGCAGAAAGAAGCCGGTGAGCAAAGAAAGCCTGAGCAAGACACCAAAAGGCCAAGGACTTGACCCTGTGGCTCAGCTTTTGCCTAGAGGGGTTTGATCTGTCTGAACAGTGGCGTAAAAGAAACTGTGCCTGGCTTTAAGGACTGAGACAGAGCAGCTGAGTTCCTGATTCAAAAGAAGTAAGTTGGCCTGCAGACGGCTGGGGTCTCACACAGAGAAGAAAGCATGAAGCCTTATTTAAGGTGAGACTGCAATAACCAACTTACCCTGATGAACCTGCATCTGAGAGATCCAGAAAAAGGACTGCTAAGTGCTTTAAAGAATCTACAACAAAGACTGTGTTCCTGACGACTGAGGACCTGCCCCAGAGACTGTATCATTCTAAAAGGTTATGAAAGTAGTTGTTATAATTATCAATAGGTTTAATGGATAGGTTAAAGGGGTTGTAGGAATTTATAGGATTAATAGTTAAGAAATCGTTGGTGTTTGTTATAAGTGAATTTAGTAATAAATAAATAAGTGTTAAATAATAATTTAAAAGTTCGGTTACACTGTTTCTATACCAGTACCATGCTGTTTTTATTACTATTGCTCTGTAGTATAGCTTGAAATCTGGATTATTATTTTTTATATCTTCTTTCTTGAGTTCTGCTGTTAGTCATCTATTGGTGGTGTGGAATTGATAAAAAATTTTATTATGTAGGCTGTGCATTGTACTATTGATAATTTTCTTTGCCTTATAGGAGCTTTTTGTTTTCATGAGGTCCCATTTATAAATTGTTGATCTTAGTGCTTGAACTACTGGTGTTGTATTTAGAAAGTTGTCTCCTGTGCCAATGAGTTCACGGCTATTCCCCACATTTTGTTCTATTACATTTAGTGTATTGGGTGTTATGTTGATGTCTTTGATCCACTTGTACTTGTTTTGGGCAGAGTGATAAATATGGATCTATTTGCATTCTTGTCCATACAAACATCCAGTTTGAACAGTACCATTTGTGAAAGATGCTATCTTTTTTTCAGAGTGTATTTCTGGACTCTTTATCAAAAATCAGGTGTCTATAGGTGAGTAGATTTCTGTCTGGCTCTTCAGTTATATTCTATTAATCAATGTGTTTGTTTTTTTGCCAACATCATGTGTGTTTTTATTATTATAGCTCTGTAGTATAACTTGAAATTAGGAATGGTGATACCTCCAGCAGTTCTTTTACTGTTCAGGATTGTTTTAGCTGTCCTAGGTTTCTTTTTTTTCAAATTTATTTCTTTATTAAAGTTACATCCTGATCACAATCCTCTCCTTCCTCCCCTCCCAGTCCTACCCTCCCACCCTCTTTCCCTCTCCCTTCTATCCTTCTCCTTTAGTGAGTGGGGCTTCCCTATATCCACACACTCACTTCATCAGTCACATGAGCACTAAGAGCTTCCTTTGCTTGGAGGCCTGACATGGCACCCCAACTAGGGTAAGGTGTCCCATTAACAGGCAACAGAGTCCATGACTGAGATACCCCACCATCTATTTGCTAAGGGATCTGTATGAAGGCCAAGTTGCCTATCATCTATATATGTATGGGGGGGAGGGGTCTAAGTCTACTATAAGGTTTTTTCTTCTCTTCTTTTGATTAGTGTTTCAGTCTCTGTAAGCCTCTAGGAGCCTACATTAGTTGGTTCTGTTTTTCTTATATGTTGTCCTGATCCTTTAGGGTCTCTCTATTCCTTCTCCCTCTCTTATACAGGACTCCCATAACTCCACCTAATGTTTGGCTGTGTGTCTCAGCATCTGTTTTGATCTCTTTCTGTTGTCTTTTTGCTCTAGCTAAGACTCCAAATATTATAATGAATAGGTATGGAGAGAGTGAACAGTCTTGTTTTATTTCTGATTTTAGTAGAATTGTTTTGAGTTTCACTCCATTTGAATTGATATTGGCTATGAATTTGCTGTAAATGGCCTTTATTGTGTTCAGGTTCGTTTGTATCCCTGATTTCTCCAGAACTCTTATCATGAAAAAGTGTTAGATTTTTTTCAAAAGCCTTGTCTGCATCTAATGAAATGATTGTGTGTGTTTTTTTCTATTTTAGTTAGTTCATATGGTGATTACATTTACTAATTTTCAAATATTGAACCATTTCTGCATCTCTGGGATGAAGCACACATGATAATGGTGGGTGATCTTTTTGATGTGTTCTTGGATTCGATTTGTAAGTATATTATTGAGCATTTTTACATGTCTATTCATAAGGGAAATTTGTCTATAATTCTCTTTTTTGTTGTTGAGTTTTCATGTGGTTTGGTTATCATAATAACTGTGGCCTCAAAATAAACTGGGCAATGTTTCTCCTATTTTGTAGAATAACTTTGTAGAAATAATTTGAGGAGTATTGGTGCTAACTCTTCTTTGAAAATCTGGTAGAATTCTGTGCTAAAACCATATCTTTATCTGATCTTGTTTTAACTTTGGTAAATAGTATCTAAGGAGAAAATTGTCCATTTCTTTTATATTTTCCAATTTGAGGTAGTATAGGTTTTTAAGGTATGTCCTTATGATTCTTTGGATTTCTTCTGTGTCTGTTGTTATGTCCCCATTTTTGTTCCTTATTTTGTTAATTTGAATGCCCTCTCTCTTTTTTGTCCTCTCTCTTTGGCTAAGGGTTTGTCTGTCTTGTTGATTTTCTCAAAGACCCAACTCTTTGTTTCATTGATTCTTTGTATTGTTCTTTGTTTCTATTTTATTTTATTTTTTATTTACAACTTTAGTTTGATTATTTCTTGCCATCTACTCCTCTTGGGCATGTTTACTTCTTTTTGTTCTAGAATTTTTGGTGTGCTGCTAAGTTGTTACTCTGAGGTTTCTCTCTCTCTCTTTTTTTTTTTAATGTAGGCACTTAGTGTTATGAGTTTGCCTGGTAGAATCGTTTTCATCATGTCTCTAAGTTTGAGTATCCTGATTATTCATATCCACTGAATTCTAGAAGTCTTTAATTTCTTTCTCTTTTTTCTGTCTTAACCCACTTTCCATTCGGTAGAGAGTTGTTTAATTTATAGAACTTTGTAAGCTTCCTATTGTTTCTGTTGTTTTTGTTATCCAACTTAATCTATAGTGGTCTTATAGGATGCTGTGAGTTATTTCAATTTTCTTGTTTCTGTTGGGACTTGCTTTGTGTCTGAGTATGTGGTTGGTTTTGGAGAAAGTTCCATGAGATGCTGAGTAGAAGGTATATTCTTTTGTATTTGGGTAAAATGTTCTCTAAATATGTTAGGTCTATTTTGTTTATGATGTCTGTTAGCTCCACTATTTCTCTGTTTAGTTTTTATCTGGATGAAATGTCCATTGGGGAGAGTGGGATTGAATCTCCCTCTACCCGTTTATGAGGGTAAATTTCTGATTTAAGCTGTAGTAGTGTTCCTTTTACAAAGGTGCATTCCTTTGTGTTTGGTATACAGATGTTAAGAATTAAAATGTTATCTTGGTGGATTTTTCCTTTGATGAGTATGTAATGTCCTTCTCCAACTCTTTGATTAGTTTTGGATTGAATTCTATTTTGTTAGATATTAAAATGGCTACATCAGATTGCTTCTTACGTCTATTGCTTGGAATACCTTTTTCCAACCCTGAGGTAATGTCTATCCTTGATGGTGAGATATGTTCTTGGATGCAGCAGAAGGATGGATGCTACTTTCACATCCTTTCAGTTGGCCTGTGTCCTTTTATTACTGAGCTGAGACTATTGAGAGATATTAATGTCCAATCATTACTGATACCTGTCTTGTTGTTGTTAATAGTGTGTGAGGGAGAGAGAGAGAGAGAGAGAGAGAGAGAGAGAGAGAGAGATTCCATTCTTTTCATTTTGGTTCTATGAGATTATTTATTTTCTGTGTTTCGTGGTATAGCTTACCTCCTTATGTTGGAGCTTTCCAGATTCTTCTGTAGGGCTGTATTCATAGTTACATATTGTTTAAATTTGACTTTATTGTGGAATATCCTATTTTCTCCATCTATGATGATTGAAATTTTTGCTGGGTATATTAGTTTGAGCTGTAGTCTTTTAGAGTCTGCAGCACATCTTTTATACCTATGCTGTTTCTAAAGTTTATCTTTCTTCACCTTAAACAATATGAATATTTAACATATCTTGGTAACAATTCAGGGCATTAATAAAGTTTCCATCCAACTTCATCTGCTTTTTTCCTGCTTCACATCCAAAATCAAGAACAAAACCATACATAACTTCAAAATTTTCTCCACTCTTCTGTGACCATTCCTTCATGCTCTGCTGACATCTTAGCTTTGACATGTTTCAGATCTATGTACTGTGATTTTCTTGTTCTCAACATCTCAGTCTCAAATACCTAGACTTGTAATAGCCCCCACACTACGCTCCTCATGTCTACCCCTTCAGCTCTTTCCTGCTCCTTTCACCCCAGGAGCACAGGAGTGCCACACTACTTCCAGGGCTTCCATAAAGCACACTTGTACTTAGATCACACACCCCCTACTTCCCACATCCTCTTTAAAAATCTACATGGTTCTTTGTTTCCCTTTACAGAACTATAGTCTTCTGTTCTCTGAACACATTGCCTTGCACTCTTTGCTACTGTTTTCTGTGGTGTATCCATATTGGCTTGTGTTCTTTCCTATTGTTCTCTGTGTATCCATCCTGGCTTCCCAACTACATTTCTTGACATCATTAATACTTTTCAATGAGGCTATATATGTACTTTCCAGAGCAACTAGAAAGCAATGAGCATATTGTGTGATTAATACCAACACCTATTAAATTAGGCTCATCAGAGTCTTGGTTTATTGCTAGAAGTTCCTTAGAACCCTAATTTGCCTTTTCATAATTAAAGTAATTAGACATCTGCTCTATTTGAGCATCCATGGCCTGTGGTAATTTTCCTAGGTCACTACATACTAGAGGTCATTTTTGTGAAGGTAAGCATTAACTCTAAAATGACTGTTCACTCAGTTATGGTAGATACTGTTCATAGTGGTAAGCTCACTGGAATATTTTCCCTTCAAGGCAGTTGAACAACAACAAATAGCCTCACAATCAACAGTCTTTTAATTTTTTAGGGTGGGAAGCAAACAAACATAGTACCTGATTTAAATCACATATTCTGTTAAAGGAATTCAAATGGAGTCATTTCTTACTAGTATTGGACACAAGAAAAATTTGAAGAATATTCCCTTCTTTAATTCACAAAAAAATAATTGTTTATTTTTTTTCTTTTTGTGTCCACTATGGGCATAATTCCATGACTATAAAGTTCTTGACAAATTTTCATGCTATATGCTGATTAATAACTTTGAAGTATATGTCAAAATACCTTTTACTGATTGAAAATGTAATATAGTCTAGATACATATTAGAATCAGTTGGATTTGGCTCCAATATTTCCACTTGAGACTCATTAAGATAACATGAAAGAAAAAAGCTTTAGATACATCTGAATTTCCACCATGAAAAAAAATTACAATTGATTTGTTGTTATTCAATCTCATCTCAAGAAATTGTATGTATTTCCCAATCTGGAAGATAAGGAAATAATATTTTTCTTTGTATTATATTAAATATTGACCTTTATAACTGTTTCTCTATTTAGTTAAACTTTCAGTCACCAAGGATATAACTTCTTAGATATCAAGAAATAGAAATTGTTATTATAGGCTGGGAATTATATTTATCTACTCTCTTAAAGATCTACCTGGAACATTTTTTAATAAGATAAACCATTATATTTCTTTATATTTAAAGTGAAGCCATTTACTAAATCCACTACTGGATAACTAGGCTTCTCATGTAGAGTCAATTTCTTAATATTCAGACTTTACCCTGCCATTACATACCCACATTACCACTCCAAAAGCAATTACCTCATTGATTTTCAGCTGTAATATTTACTTACTTTTAATAGAAAATGTCAGAATGCAGAAAGGATTTGTTTGATATTTAGAATTTTGTAAGAATCCCTAGTCATTTTTCTGAATTAAAAAAAATACCATATTCCTTTGAAATTTCAGGGTACATCTGTTATTTAACACAAAGCAAGGCTAAATCAATACACTTATTGCATGCTATATTTATAATCTCATAAGGCCAGAGATTTTAAATGCCTCCTAATTTCAGGGCTCCTGCAAGCTGGAGTAGTCCCCTTGTTCACAACTGGGTAAGATTGGTAATTAATTTTGCCTTCATTGTTGATTTGTTGAAACAAGTCTTCATTGTTTCAACAAATCAACTAAGGATCCCTAGCAAAGTTAAAATATAAAAGGAGGTCTATTAATTTTGAGACTAGAAAGCCATTATTTTAAATAATATGAGGTCAAAATTCCTAAGGGTTTTATTCTAGAAAGTTCTTAAAAGCATTGTCTAACTCTTCCTTGGATATGCATATATTGTGTGTGTGTGTGTGTGTGTGTGTGTGTGTGTGTGTGTGTGTGTGTG
>CAJQZJ010032137.1:3031921-3061499 GCA_907164525.1 Lophiomys imhausi | reverse complement strand
TCTCTCTCTCTCTCTCTCTCTCTCTCTCTCTCTCTCTCTCTCTCTCTCTCTCTGTTGTTCTCACTCTTGCTCCTCACTCTTTTTGCTTCCCTTCATCCTTCCCTCCCTCTCTCATTTAATTCTGCAGTGTTGTGGTACACATCTTCTAGGGAGAATTCACATTTCTGAAGGTGACTAGTATTCAACATGCATTTATTGTGTATGAAACTTTAGAAAGAAAATAATTTTCTTTTGAGAGTGTGAGGCACGCAATTGTTGTTTCTATATTTCATGTATTCTTGTGATATGCTTTTCATTCTGCTTCACTTACAAGCCATTATGTTTAAGCTATTTCATGAGAACTGTTTTTAATCTTTGATTAATACTCACTAAGTTAATCTCCCAATCATCACTATTTTACTGATTCTTTCTTTTAAAAAATATCCCAGTTTTTGGCCTATTTATTTCTGTTGTTTTGTATTGTATTTATAGTTATAAGAAAAAGAACCATTTTTTGGACTGAAAGGGAGAGCTGTTGGGGGGAAAAAGAAATACCTAAACTAAAAAAAAGAAGGGAAGAGGATGGGGGGTTGAGGGGGAGGAGGGTGGAAGGGTGGGACTGGAGGGGGGAGGAGGGAGGGGATTGTGATTGAGATGTAACTTGAAGAAATAAAAAATAAATTATTAAAAAAAATCCCAGTTTTAATTCCTGAAATTTCTGTCCTCTTGTGCACATGTGAAAGGAAGCTTGCCTCCTCTCTGTTGAATTTAAGAGTAACCAGTTTTTGAAGGTTCTGTGTAGAAGGAGGTGGTCAGTGTCTCATTGCTTTCCTGTGGGGTGGTCTCTAAAACAAAACCTCCACTCTCAGGCAATATTTATTTCTCTTTCCTATGACTAGTTGAGCTATTTAGAATGATCAAATAAGTACATTTAACCTCCTACCTGAAGGCCAAAACCTCTGTCGTCCTTCAGAGTAGTGATGGGGTATTTTATATGCTGTAGAGTTTAAAACGCTGAGGTGATGAAGTAGCTGTTGTGTAGCAACATAGGAAGATATAGACAATCTGAAGCTCTAACTCCTTTTTCACAAGACTTTCATTTAATTTTCAGCTTGTAGGCCCCCCACCCATTCTATTCTGCAGTGCTTAGCATACCATTCATTTTGACCCTTTGTGAGTTCTTGCTAACAATTCAGGATTTAGCTTTCTAGTCTATATGCTTTCTAGTTTTCAAAATTTTATTGCAATTGGATTTTACCTTTTTTTGTTCTTTTATAGGAGCTAGAATAATTATTGTTGATTTACTCATATTTGGACAAGAAATGGAAGCAATTGCAAATATTCAACCCATCATTTTAATAAATGCAGCCCTGTTGTTAACTTAGCTAGAGCAAATGTATTAAGAAAGAGGAAATTTACAAATTAGTAGACATTTTTTTCTTATTTGGAGGAAAATATGGAAGTAATTAGAAAGAACAATAAAATGTTTATGATCTTAAATTTAGATATGACCTCTAAGTAGGCAATTCTAAAAATATAATAAAAGAGAATAAATGCATAGTTTTTAATGGCCTTACATTCCGGTATGACCTAGGCTGTGGCCAAGTGGCCAATTCTAAGTCTCCAAACCTTTTCCAACTCTTTAAGTTTCAGCTTATTTCAGCACTATGAGTCCTTAAAAAAAGGGAAGGAAAGCAGTTGTGTTGTTCTCCAAAACAACTTTGAATGTGTACTGGAAATTATTTTTTCCATAAGAAGAAAAGGTTAATACCACAGGAAGCTTATCTTGGTGTACTTAGATCAAAGCTTTTCTTACAAGAGCTGAATAAACACTTTGGTTAATTGTGATGACAACAACTTCTGATACAATATTACGGAAAATACATACATTGGAATGAATAAAGAAAGAACTGAGAATTTATTAACAAAATAAACATCTTCATTACATGCATATGTGAATCCTCATTTATTATCTAAACACAGTCTGGTGTGAACTGCATAATTTCAACTTTAATAGACAATTGTCTCTTGATTAATTATTCTGGAAGTATTCCATGATTTGTGTATCAGCATTGTTAAAGTCCATGCTTATTTTTGAGACCAAATCCAAGCAGACTCTAGTATGAAGACAGACAATGTCTAGATTATTCCTTTTTATTGTTTTTGAAATAAAAATAATGCATAGTAATGGGGTGAATGAAAGTAGTTTCCAATTTCTGAATGGAAGAGTAACAAGAATTACTTTACAAAGTAATCTTTGTTATTCTGGAGAATGTGGAAATGTGTTCTATCTTAAAATAATTATGCTATGCTATAAACATCTATTCCTCGGAAAGCTGGAGTTATAGGTGAGAATTGAAGTTGAAACAGCTTTATGAAAGTAGAATTTTATGAGTTTCCAAAGCGTGTTTATCTTTCAACTTTAAAAAAAAAATTGTTACCTCAGATGAGAATCATTCTAAAACGCATTCTACAGAAGAGTTTGTACTCTTTGTTACAGGAATATGAGATCAGAGTTCCCTGAAATGAACTTGTGTTTTTCTTTGTAACTTCTGAACTGCTTGTCTGCCTTTTGACATTCTTCAATAGATAAGAAACTAAAGTGGGGTGGGAGTAACACAGTATGAATAATTTTTATGACCAATGTTAGATTAAGAATCTTATCTTGGACGTCAAAAGCTAAGCTGGTTTAGGGTGAAGAGCTTGAGAAACCCACTGTCCTGGCAGATGACATTACTGTAAGACTCTCTCGGTGAGTTATCCTGAGTTCTGCTCTGTGACTCCTGCTGTAAACAGTCACTTTCTGCATGTAGAATTGTTACGGTCTGGGTTTTAGTGGCAGGAAGAGAAAATTTTACATTGTCATAGAGACTGGACATGGAGATGGAAACCCGAGACACAAAGCAGACAGCTGCCAAAGTCCAGGGTGCCTGCTATTAAGGAAATCCTTGGAGGAAACATCCCGATGTTTCTTGCTCTGCCCATTGTGTCACCGTAGTCACTGAGTTTTCCCCACCGAGGCTGAAGAAAGACACATTCTCTTGAGAACATGATAAAATCATGGTTTAAAATTCCAGTATTGCAGCAACTGCTTACCTAAGATGACTGGAGCGACACCCTCGTTACTTTCCCCTGGGGAAGTTCTGCATTCCAACAAGTATGGCTGACATTACTTTGGATATTTTTATACACAAAGTTATAAAAACATCACCTGGGCAGCACCCAGAGGCTCTATATGACTTGGATTTTGCTTGTTGAAGAGCATGTGAGATGCCAGACTGTCCTGTAGATCTTCGGAAAAAACATTTTACCACCCGACTACACCTAGATCGTAGACCATTCAACTGCTGGAGTACAAGAAACTGAAACGTCCTTCATCACAAGGGCTCTTCATGTTGTATTTGGAAGTAAGACAATCTGGAGTTAAAGGACAAGGAGTAAAGCATGATGATGCCAGATATCCAGGATATATGAGAAAGTAAATATAGTTTCAATAGTGTAAAATGCCAAAATGAGTAGACAAGAAATAAATAAATAAATAAACACTGAACTCATCGTTAATCAATAATCAATTTTATGTAATAACATAACATTCAAGAATTCTACCAATGCTTTATGAAGTATATAAAGGAAAGGAAAAAAAGAAAAGAAAAGCCAAGCAAACTGTCTATGTGTTTTCCATGAAACATTCAAGGAATAGATAATTCCCATATTTTTCATTCATGTCTTTTCAAAAATTATTTTCTGAATCAAAACCAAGGATCTGAAACTCTGTATTTACACAACTGTTAAGTCAAAGCGTATAGCAAATTTCAGTTAGCAACTAACAGCTATACCAGTTTTTGTTTTGGGTTTTTTTTTTTTTTTGGTTTTGTTTTGTTTTGTTTAAGAAAAGGAGAGGGGTATCTGACAACACCAAGAGTGTCAACACA
The DNA here is from genome assembly GCA_907164525.1 of Lophiomys imhausi. Lineage (NCBI taxonomy): Eukaryota > Metazoa > Chordata > Mammalia > Rodentia > Muridae > Lophiomys > Lophiomys imhausi. Next base: position 3,057,588 of record CAJQZJ010032137.1, on the reverse strand, counting down.
GTATGTGATGGACCATATTCTGGGTCAAAAATCTGTCTTAACTAATTAAAAAGAATATCACAACAAAATTTGAGCTAGAAATAAGTAACAGAAAGAGAGCTAGGAAAATTGTAAAGTATTTGGACATTAAAGCAAACACTCTTAAACAATGCATGAGTCAAAGAAATCTCAAGGGAAATTAATATATTTTCAACTCAAGAATGAAAATAGAATTTGCCAAAATATTTAGAATAAAGTGAAAGCAGTGTCGAATGGGAAATTTAGGGCATGAAATGCGTGCATACTAACAGAAGATAAATCTAAAGAGAGCAGGCTATGCCTACTAGAAACCAGAGAAAGGACAAATTAAACTCACATGAGCAAAAGAATGAAATAATAAAACTTAGACTCAAGAAGACTCACAGATTAACAATAATTTGGTCAAATTTTATTAAATAAGTGTGTTAATCATAACTGAATTTTCTTAGGCCCTAAGGAGAGGCAAATAAAACCTAGGCTCTACTTTTCAAGATTCCAAATCCTTTTTCTGTTGTGCAAATAATTCTGCATTTGTGTGATAAAACAATTCTAAACCCTTTGTTTCACCTAATAGTCACCCAACCCTTAGATAATTTGAGAAATTACTGGTTCTAAAATGTCCAAGACACACAAGGTGTAATCTCACATTTTACTAATATTTATACATCACTAATTTGTCTTGGTACATTATTAGAAGAAAATAAAGCAAATTGTAGGAATTAAATTTTCAGTAATTTTAGTATTTTCATTCTGATACCATATTGATATTGAAAGAAGTCCCTAGAGTATGAAATTTTGTTTAAATAAGTTTCCCTCATTGATATGCATTCCTTCTTGTCCAGAACTACAGATTTTGGAAAAATATCACAGGCAAGAAGTTCCTAAATAATGATTAATTCACTCACCATCATTCTTTCTTATCTGCGTTCTGTAGCTCCCCATCCTTATTTTTAATTATTTAAAACATTTTTTAACTTTAAATACATTTTGATCATATTCTTCCCCTCGCTCAAATCCTTCCAGGTCCTCTTCCCTGCCAACTACCCAGGTCTACGTTCTTTCTCAAAAAACAAACACCCAACACAACACTCCTTGCCCCACAAAACCAAGAAAACAAAATAAAGCACCACCCCAAAAGAAAACAAACAAATCCACCAAACTGTAACCAAATAAGAGTACACACACAAAAACTGTGGAATCCATTATGTATTGGTCTACTACTCCTGAACACGAGGCCTTCGCTGCAGTGGTGGATATACCCAGTATTACTGCTTTGGAGAAAACTGAATTTCCCCTCCTCCATCAGGTATGAATGACAGTTCAATTGTTAACCTTTATCCTAGTGGCTAGGTTTTCATTCATTCATTTGATTATTCATTTTTTTAAATGTAACAAATAAAATGTAAGATAAAACAAAAATTATAATATCAAAGTTGGAGAATAAAAATCAGCGGAAGGAAAGACCCTAGAAGAAGGCACAAGAATCAGAAATCCACTTTACAAACTTAAGAATCCCATTGAAAACGCTAAAGTGGAAGCCGTTATATATAGAGAGAGAACGAGGTGCAGAACCACTACAGGACCTGTGCATGCCGTTTCCGACTCTGTGAGATCATATGGGCTTTTCTCATGATAATTGAGAGAGCTTATTTTCTTGGTTTTCTCCATCACCTCTGGCTCTTACACACTGAAGCTGTGAAGGAAGGGATTTGAGGGAGACATCCCGTTTAGGCCTGAGTGTTCCAAGGTTTCTCACTCTTTGCATAATGTCTGGCTGTGTTCTCTATTTTTTTTTTCCCATTTGCTGCAGGAGGACAGCTGATGTTAGCTATGGTGGCAGCTGAACAAGGCACTGATCTACGAGTATAGCGGATTATAAGTAGGAGTCATTTTATCACAGCATCTATTTTTTTTTCTTTTTTAGACCAGTATTATTAGGTTTTACTTTAGGTACCTGTGCAATCCAGCCTCAGGTTCTTGGTCACCCAAGCAGTGTCAGGTACGGGCTCTGTCTTGTGGAATGGGCCTTAAAACAAATCAGTTATTGGTTGGTTACTCCCACAAGCTTTGTGCCACCTGACATATTGTATACCACTTAGATAAAGGGTTTGTGGCTGGGTTGGTGTTTACATTTCTATTTTGATAGCTTCCAGAGTATCTTCCTGTAACAAAGATGCAAAAATGCAGGGGTAAAGGCTCTGTGTGGGGACCAGCTCAGCATCTACAGTGCATTATACAGATGTTTTGAGCAAGACGCTTGCTAACAGTTTGCTGAGAGCAACTTGGCAGCATCCTGTGTTGACTGGACATTTCTATGGGGCCCCTTTGGCCAACAGTTCAATTAGATGTAACCCAATCACATACTGGAAGCTTCCTTCGGCAACAAGAAATAACCAGTTGGGACTGTCTCCTTCATTATTTGGCAAGTTCATTTAGCTCTTCTTTATATATGTATATATGTGTATGTTTCTCTACTACTCCTCAAATGGCCCTTAATTTTAGCTGTCACTCCCTATATTCCCTCCTACAACTCCCTCTTCCATTACCCTCCCCATTTGTTCCTCCCATTCCAGATCTTCTTTTGTCCATATCTATCTATTCTATTTTCTTATGGATTGTGGCTTTAACTGTCATTGACTCAACAGCTAATATCCACTTATAAATGAATACATAACCAGATTTGTCTTTCTGGGTCTGGAATACCTCACTCAGAATGATTTTTTTTCTTTCCCTCTCCAGGATGATTTTTTCTAGTTCCCTCTATTTGCTGCAAATTTCATGATGTCATTTGTCTTTACATCTGAGTAATACATCTTTGTGTAAATGTACCAGATTTTCTTTATCCACTGTTTTATTGAGAAACATCTAAGTTGTTTCTAATTTCTGGCTAGTATGAAGAGAGTAGAAATATAAACATGGTTGAGAAAGTTTCTCTGTGGTAGAATGAAACATCCTTTGGGTTATATGGCCAAGAGTGATAGAGCTGAATATTGTGATAGATCAATTTCCTTCTTCCTGAGGGACCATCAAACTGATTTCCATAGTGGCTGTAGAACAATTCTTCTCATCCTGTAAGTGGTGCCAACTTTGGGGGGGTGGAGTGTCAAAGTGGATCACCTATTGCCCACTTTCTCTTCTATTAAATTGTGTCTATCTGACTTTATATTGGGGTCTTCAATCCATCTGGACTTGAGTTTTTTGCAGGTTGATATGTATGGATCTATTTGTATTCTACATGCAGACATCTAGTTTGACCATACCATTTGTAAAAGATGCTGTCTTGTTTTACAGTGTGTATTCCTGGCCTCTTTATAAAAATCCAGGTGTCCAGAGGCGTGTGGGTTCATCAGATCTTTAATTCAATTCTATTGATTATATCTGCTTCTGTGCTAATATCATGCTGTTTTTATTACAACTTCAAATCAGGAATGATGATACCTGTAATATTTCTTTTATTATTCAAGATTGTTTTAGCTATCCTGCTTTTTTTGTTTATGTGTGTGTGTGTGTGTGTGTGTTTCCAGATGAAGGTGAATATTGTCTTTTCAACATTTGTGAAAAATTGTGTTGGAATTTTGATGGGGATTACATTGAATCTGTAGATTTCTTTTGATAGGATGGGTATTTTTACTATGTTAATCCTACCAATTCGTGAGCATGGGAGACCTTTTCTTCTGATAGCTTCTTAATTTTTTTCATAAATGACTTGAAGTTTTATTTGTTTTTGTTTTTGTTGTTGGTGGTGATTTTTTTTTTTTTCAAGAGAGTGCTCCTCTGTTTACCCCTGGCTATCCTGGAACTTGCTTTGTAGACCATGCTGGCCTTTAACTCACAGAAATCTGCCTGCCTCTTCCTAGTGCTGGGATTAAAGGCAACTTAAAATTTTTAATCATAAAATTTCATTTGCTTGGTTAGAGTTACCCCCAAGATATTTTATATTATTTGAGGCATTGTAAAAGGTATTATTTCTGATTTCTTTCTCAGTGCATTTATCATTTGTATATAGGAGAGTTACTGATTTCTGTGTGTTAATTTTATATCCAGCTAATTTGCTTAAAGTTTTTATCAGTTGTAGGAGTTTCCTGGTTGAGTTTTTAGGGTTATTTATTTCTATATAATCATATCACCTGCATAAAGATACTTTGATGTCTTCCCTTTAAAGCTGTATCCCCTTGATCTCATTTAGTTCTTATTGCTCTAGCTAAGACTTCAAGTACTATAATGAATAGTTATGGAGAGAGTTGACAACCTTGCCTTGTTCCTGATTTTAGTGGTATTACTATGTGTTTCCTTCCATTTAAATTGATATTGGTTATGAATTTCCAGTAAATGGCCTTTATGTTGAGGTGTGTTTCTTGAATCCCAAATCTCTCTGGGACTCTTGTTATGAACAGGTGTTGCATTTTGTTAAAGAACTCTGCAACTAATAAGATGATAATGTGGTTTTTGACTTTGAGTCTGTCTATATGGTGGATTTGCATTTGTAGATTTATGTGTGTTGAACCATCCTTATATCTCTGGGATGAGGCCCACATAATCATAGTTGATGATCTTTTCGATGCATTCTTGGGTTCGGTTTGCAAGTGTTTTATTAAGTATTTTCACATCTGTGTTCACAAGGAAAAATGGTCTAAATTCTCTTTGTTGGGTCTTAAATGGATTGAGTTTCAGAGTATCTGTAGCTTGTACAGTGAATTTGGCAATGTTGCCCCTGTTTCTATATTGTGGAATAATTTGATGAATATGGCATTAACCCTTCTTTGAAAGTCTGATAGAATTCTGTGCTAAAACCATCTGGCGCTGGGCTTTATTTTGTTGGGAGAATTTTAATGCTTCCTTCTATTTCCATATTGCATATAGGTCTGTTTAAACAGCTTATCTAATCTTGATTTAACTTTGGAAAGTGGTAAGCATCAAGAATATTATCCATATTAGATTTTCTAATTTAGTACAATACAGGTTTTTAAATAATGTCCTTATGATTCTCTTAATTTCCTTGTTGTCTGTATGTTCTCCTTTTAATTTCTAATTTTGTTAATTTAGATCTTTTCTCTCCACATTTTAGTGATTTTTGGATAAAGGGTTATCAGTCTTCTTGGTTTTCTCAAAGAACCAAGTCTTTATTTTATTAATCCTTTGTATATTTGTGTTTGTTTGTTTCTATTTTATTGATTTCAACCTTCAGTTTTATTATTTCTTGCAGTCTACTCCTCTTGAGTTTGCTTACTTCTGTTTGTAGAGTTCTCAGTTATGCTTTTAAGCTGCTAGCATGAGATCTCTCCATTTTTTTTCTAATGCAGGCACTTATTGCTATGAACTTGCCTCTTCATACACCTTCATTTTGACCCATAAGTTTGGGTATGTGTATTCATTTTCATTCAATTCTAGAAAGTCTTTGGTTTGTCTCTTAACTTATGTCTTGACCCATTTTTTGTTCAGTAGAGAGTTGTTCAGTTTTTTTGAGTTTGTAAGCTTTCTGTTGTTTCTGTGGTTTATATCTGACTTTAATCTGTGGTGGTCAGATAGGATGCAGGGAGTTATTTCAATTTTTTTGTATCTATTCAGACTTGCTTTGTGTTTGAGTTTGTGGTCGATTTTGGAGGAAGTTCCATGAGGTACTCAGAAGAAGGTATACTCTTTTGTATTTGGGTGACAAGTTTAGATAACCTATAAATATGTTAGGTTCATTTGTTTATAATTTCAATTAGCTCCAGCATTTTTTGCTTGTTTGTTTGTTTGGGGCTTTTTTTGGGGGGGTGAGGCTTTTTTGTTTTTGTTTTTTGTTCTTTTGAGTCTGCATGACCAATTGGTGAGAATTGGATATTGAAGTCTCCCACTTTCAGTGTGTGAGTGTCAATATGTGATATAAGCTCTAGTAGTGTTTCTTTTACAAATTTGGTTGTCCTTGAGTTTGGGGCATAGATGTTAAAAATTGCAATGTCTGTGTGGTAGATTGTGTGTGTGTGTGTGTGTGTGTGTGTGTGTGTGTGTGTGTGTGTGTGTGAGAGTATGTAGTGCCATTCCCTATGTCTTTTTGATTAGTTTTGGTTTAAAGTCCATTTTGTTAATATAAAAATGGCTAAATGAGCTTACTTAGGTCCATATTAGGAATATCCTTTTCCTACCTTTCACCCTGAGGTGATCTCTATCTTTAATTTTAGGGTGCATTTCTTGTAAGCATCAGGATTGATCCTGGTTTCATATCTATTCCTTTAGTCTGTGGTCATTTTATTGGGATATTGAGACCATTGATACCAATGACCAATGACAGATACCAATGACCAATGATTGGTGATTCATTTTATGTTGTTGTTGTTGTTGTGTGTGTGTGTGTGTGTGTGTGTGTGTGTGTGTGTGTGTGTGTTTGTATGTGTGTGTGTGTGTTTCCCTTCCTTTGACTTTGTTGGTTTCAGGTTATTTATTCCCCATGCTTTATTGGATCTTTAGATCTTTAGGTTAAAGTTTATCTTCTAGAACCATATTTAAGGCTAAATTTGTAGATAGATATTATTACTTAAATTTAGTTTTATTATGGAATGTCTTATTTTCTCTGTCTATAGTTATTGAATGTTTTGTTGGGTATAGTAGTCTTGGATAGCATTTGTGATCTCACCTGCAGCACATCTATACAGGTTCTTCTGACTTTTAGAATCTCTGTTGAGATACCACGTGTAATTCTAATAGGTCTTCCTTTATATTTTACTTGGTCTTTTTTCCCTTGGAGCTTTTAATATTATTTATTTTTCTATATATTTAGTGTTTTGATTATTCTGTGCCCAGGGGACTTTATTTTCTGATCCAGTCTATTTGGTTTTCTGTATACTTCTTGCAATTTAATAGTAATCTCCTTATGTTGGAAGGGAATTTTTTTCTTTGATATTGTTTAAAATATTTTCTAAGCCTTTAGTTTTGAATTCTTCTCCTTCCTCTATTCCCATTGTTCCACATTTGGTTTTTCAATAGTGTCTCAGAATTCCTGCATGTTTCATGTCAGGCTTTTTTAGATTTAAATTTTCTTTGACTGATATATCCAGTTCTTCTGTGGTATCTTTAGTGCCAGAGATTCTTTTATCCCTCTCTTGTATTCTGTTGATGATTCTTTCCTCTGTGGTTCTTGTTTGAGTTCCTGAATGTTTCATCTTCAAATTACCTTCAATTTGGGTTTTCTTTATTGATTATATTTCAACTTTTATGCTTTATCCACTTCCTTACATGTTTGTGTGTTTTTCTGAATTTCTTTAAGGGGTTTATTCATTTGTCCTTTAAAGACCTTTATCATTTTTATACAGGTGGTTTTAAGGTCTTTTCCTGGTGCTTCAGCTTTGTTAGAAGATTCAGAGTCTTCGGTGGTAGGATTGTTGGGATCTACTGGAGACATATTCTCTGGGCTCTTATTGGTTGTGTTTTTACATGGTGTTTAGGCATCTGGGATTGGGTAGATTGTAATTCTAGATGCTGATAACTGGTCTTGTCTTTGATGGGTGGGTATTTTGTTCCCATGGTTCTGTTTCCTCTCTGGATTTTAGGAGAGTGTGGTGACTGTGTGTTGCCTATAGGAATGTCTCCTGTGGTCCTCTAGGTGTAGGTATTGGGGGTTACAGGTAACATGTATTTCTGGGTACAGAGACCTTAGACTTGGGAATAGGAAAGGACTAAGTGTAGTGGAGAGGCTTCACAAGAGGGAGGAAAGAAGGGTTCTCCACCAGGATCTGCTTTATTAGTCCACTGGGAATGGAGGCAGAGAGTGATGAGGGACCACACTAAGTTTGCTACAGAGCTGGAAATGAGACTAAGGGATTGGACTTGGAGGAATGGAGGGAGAGGTGAAGATTTTTTTTAATTTTTTTTCTTTATTTTTTATTTCTTCAAGTTACATCTCAATCTCAGTCCCCTCCCTATTCCCCCTACTGTCCCACCCTCCCACCCTCAACCCTCCATCCTCTTCCCTTTTTTTTTCTTTTAAGTTTAAGGTATATCTTATTTCCCCCTACAGTTTCCCCTTTCAGTCCAACAAATGGCTCTTTCTCTTATAATAATAAATACAATACAGTACAACAGAGGTAATTAGGCCACAGTTATGAGGGTTATATGGCTTAACGTACATTCCCAATGTCCAGTCCATATGTATTTGGTACCTGACTTTAACATTCTACTATCTAAACATCTCCATGAGTTTAAAGTTCTATATCTGACTTAACATTCATACTAACTGGCAACACAATTTTAAAAGTATCTTCTTAGATGTATAACACTCTCTTGACTCCTAAACAACTCAAAATTTAATTATGAGACTCTAGCTATCTGTTCTTCAACCACCTCAGAGACCTGAGAGGGATAAATATATCTGATTTTATAGGAAGTACAGGGCCTGGAGCTTCCAAAACTAAGAAATGACATACCTGTGGCTGCCTGGACAGTTCCCATTTTCTCTCCATATATTACAGCATCGATCTTCAGTCATTTGGCCCCGTTTCTCTGACAGACATTGATTGTAGAGCAGGAGTTATGAAGGATTTACTTACCCTGTCTTGGAAGAGCTAGGCTGTCGACTTACCTGCTTCCAGGTTTTGTCCTTTTTGGACAGCATTCTGTCTACAGTTGGAGCAAGGGGCTTTTCCTACCAAGAGATAGGCTTGCGACTAGTTCAATCATCTCCCACTGGAGATTCTTCGATGATCATCTTCTACTTGGAGGAGAATAGGGGGTGCTGTCAGGAGTTGATATGTCTTGATATAAAAAAATCTAAAGTTACGAAAACATCTTTGAATGCCATATTCTGCAGATCTCTTGAGGTTTTTGAAGAGGCCCTATCTATCTCTTATATTAGGGTAAGCAGATGTTGCTTGTCTCTTAGCAGGTTTATTTCTGATTAGCTTAGCAAGTAACTATAATAGGCTGTCATAGTACCTAACAGAATGACCGGCTTGCATAACCATTAGTTTGCATTTCTTAATTATCCTAAACAGTTTATGACAATCAGTAGTAAAAGGCCGGAACATCACATTTCATTTTTTTTTCTTTACCTCCTAACCCTTCCATCCCATTTCTCTGGGGTGGGGTGTACTTGAGATCAACAATCAATAAATGGGACCTCATGAAACTGAAAGCTTCTGTAAGGCAAAGGACACTGTCATTCTAACAAAACGGCAGCCTACAGACTGGGAGAAAATCTTCACCAACCCCACATCTGACAGAGGGCTAATATCCAAAATCTACAAAGAACTCAAGAAATTAAATGCCAAGAAACCAAATAATCCAATCAAAAAATGGGGGACAGAGCTAAATAGAGAATTCACAAAGGAGGAATCCCTAATGACTGAGAGACACTTGAAGAAATGTTCAACATCCTTAATCATCAAAGAAATGCAACTCAAGATGGCTCTGAGATTCCATCTCACACCTGTCAGAATGGCTAAGATCAAAAACTCAAATGACAGCACATGCTGGCGAGGGTGTGGAGAAAGGGGTACCCTACTCCATTGCTGGTGGGAATGCAGGCTTGTGCAACCACTATGGAGGCCAGTCTGGTGATATCTTAGAAAACTTGGAATAGCTCTGCCTCAGGACCCAGCCATACCACTTCTGGGTATATACCCAAATGCCTCTTCACGGAATCATAAGGAAGTTTCCTCATCTATGTTTATAGCAGCCGTATTTGTAATAGCTAGAAACTGGAAACAACCAGATGTCCCTCAACCAAAGAATGGGTTAAAAAACTGTGGTACATCTACACAATGGAATATTATTCAGCTATCAGGAACAATGAAATTATGCAATTTGCAGCCAAATGGATGGAACTAGAAAAGCTCATCCTGAGTGAGCTAACCCAGACTCAGTAGGACACATATGGCATCTATTCACTTATAGTAAGATTTTAGCTATATAGTAGAAGGTATCGATACTACAACTAACACACCAAAGGGTACTTGAACATAGACTTCTTATTTTTAATTTTTATTTATTTTTTATATATTAGTTATATTTTTTCTATTTTTTAGTCTTTTTTTCTATTGTATGCTTATTGGTTTGTTTGTTTAGTAGTTCTCTCTCCCGGGCAGCAAGATACTTTTCACTGATAGTACTGCTTCGTAGATCCCCAATGAATGAAGAGGCTCTTGGCCCTCAAAGGACCTCTCAACTGAAATGAGGGACTGTTTATATAAGAGGTTAAGATTTTAATTAGCCTACATACTTACCTGGTCAGAGTGGCCTGTTGGTTTCCAGGAAGTGCCTGCTGGAGTTGGGGGGAGGGCGATAAGACAAAACAATGAATGGAGGCAGAGAGGCTTGGAAGAGACTATCCATGGGATTCTCTAGAGATGAATTGGGGAGTGCCACTGACCACTGATGAGGTGGCCCTGAGACTTGGGGATTGGATTTGGAGGAATAGAGGAAGAGGTGGGAGAGAGGTGAAGATCTGCAGTTAGCCTCCCTGCTTCTCTGGCTGGTGTGGTATGTGGGTTTCCAGTTAGTTCCTGCTACAGTTGGGGGATGGGATAAAGCAAAGAGTGGAAAGAGGGAGGTTAGGAGGGGAAGATCTATGTGATTCAGTGGAGATAAGATGGGGGTGCTGCTGCAGGTATTCTGTTGCAGATCTGGAGATGAGTCTGAGGGATTTGATTTGGAGAAGCAGAGGAGAGGTGCTGGTCTGCAGTTAGCCTAATTGCTTCCCTGGCTGGAATTCTCTATCCTTACTTTTAAAATTAATTTAATTTTAACTGATGTACAAAGAGAGAAGTAGTAAGTATACCTATTTGTGGAGTAACACATGATGTTCCAATTTATTCATATATTATATGATATTTAATCAGATTAACACATCTCCTCAAACATTTGTCATTACTCTATAACAAAGATTTTCAAAACCCTTTTAGATTTTTAGAATGTATGGTACATTATTCAAAAACCAATAATCTTATCTTTCTAAATCTCTGCTTTTATGTTTTGTTTTGTTGCTCAATACCCTGACTATTCCTTCTCTTATTGTGCTCATTTGAATAGAGAATACTATCGCCCAAGTGTTGTTCCTTTCTTGGACTGGTTGTAGAGAAAGAAGCTTGACATTCCTTGTTCCTGCCTCTCTCTGTTCTCTGAAAGAGTCTACCACATCTTAGGAAGTAGGTTTCACTGTGTGAGCAGGTTAAACATGTGGTATCCAACAGAAGAGAGTATTTGTCTCCAGCCAATGTAAAGGACTGTTTATCTAATCTCTGCTTCCTGGTGTGTGTGGAGCGGGGAGGCGGTGCTGAGTAGCTTAGAGAAGGTGCTGATGGGGCAGAAGCAAAGAGGATGATTAATGCCCAGTTTTCTTAGGTTTAGCTATATGCTGCTGAAGATGTGTCTGGTCTAATTTGAAGGCAAAAAAAAAAATTACCGAGATGTGGCGATCGTGTGTGTTTATAATTCTAGTTTTTTAGAAGGTGGAGACAGGAGGATTTGACTATACAGCAGTATCTTGAAGAAAAAGTAAAAAGAAAAAATGGGTGCAGAGGAAATAGTCTTTCCTAGAGAAGAACATAACAATGTGTTATCTGATACCAATGGTCATCACTGAAAACATACATGTGGGTGACATTATACAAATCGTTCTGGTTATATTTAGGAATATATATGTGCATGCAATAAAAATTAATGAAAAAAGATCCCATAAGTTTAAAATAGAGTAAAGAGGGTACATGAGAGAGTTTGGAAGGAAGGTGGAGAAATGTTGTACTAATATTATAATTTCAAAAATGAAATAAAAAGCAGAACATAAAGCAAGAAAGGAACATTTTTTAATTGAACCACAACAGCAAACCAAATTGTCCTAGTCCCATATTCCAGATATGAAATCTTAGTGGAGTAAAAATTATAATTCTCACAGGCTTCAAATAATAAAATAGCAAGATTTACTCAGTGTTCTCAAGAACACAAAGTATGGGAGTATAACTGGCTATCAAATATTGAAGAACAATTAAGCACTGTTGAAAAACAAGCTCTCAAATTTCTGTCCTTAATTAAGTTCTAAAATTCAGTTTCTTTTTCCCTGTATTTGAAGTTGTATTTTGCCTTCAGGAACTAACCGGAAAGGCCTTTCTCCTTTAACTCCTGCTTTAAACCTGTCTATTTTCAATCAGGAAAATAGAAGATAAGAATAAGGTGTGAAGTCTATTGAAACACTGCACTAAAAATTGTTTTCCTAAAGTGAAAAGAAAATATACTAAAAATCAGTCATCACATGCTGAAAAATAAGACAAGTTGCAAAATAACGAATATATGCAACATATTCCTCAGAATTTGGGTATAAAATAAGCAAAAATGAGTGTTCACTAGTAGAATCCTTGAAAATAGAATCTTAACATAGTGTCTTTTCATAATATTGCTACACTATGCTGCAGTTTTTATTTGATTTTAAATATGTAGCTAATAAATCATTGTATACAATAGGGAACACTATTAAGAAAGAAATATAAAACCCAAATGTTGAGGATTGAAACCTAGAAACTGGTGACTGTATGTCAAACATTGATGGGTCACCCCATCTCTACTGACTGTTCCAGTGACACTGAATAAGACTGCTAAGCAAATAGGATGCAGAGGAATTGAGCATTATTTAAACACACTCAAAAGGCACACTGTCAGATAAATCAAGTGAAAAGATAACAATACTCACACTTTAAATGTTTATAAGGCACAATCAAACAGAGGAGAAGTTATGCTGAGCAGATTGGAATTTACATGTTTTGCATTAACCAGCCACTAACATTAAATTGTAAGATGGGTTCCAGAGGCCTGCTTATTGTACCATTGAAGGTGCTTGCTTATGAGAAAACATTGCTTTTCTCAGGAAACTTCAGTCACACACATTTCAAAAAGAATTCATTGCTATTTATTAATGATATTCTGCATGAAATTTGTCATTAAAAAGAAAAACAAGGGAATGATATGGTTAACAGGTTCATTCCAACAGCTGGTACTTCATGACCCTATCACAAAGTAAGATGAAAACTACTGTTAAAGGGAAAGCATAGATGATTTTCTTTATTTTTTTTAAGCTTAAATTGGCTGCCACCAAAGGCGTAACTGCCTCAATGCTAGATTGCTTATGTTCTTTCTCAGTCGCTGGCAGCCTTCCAAAATTCAGTGTACTGTCTCCTTTAGTAAATGTCCCCTTCCCTCCCACTTCCCAACACACACACACACACACACACACACACACACACACACTGTTCTCAGTGAATTCTGATAGCCATTTTGAACTCCATGAGATAAATCTTGGAAGCTGTTAGTACCCAAACATTGGATAACTCACTGCTAATCTCAAATAATGAAGCCAATACTTCCTGCAGTTTGCCAATTTTACTGTGACAATTCCCCTATCTTTCTCTTTGCTAAAATAAACAACCACATATAATTATAAATGCTGAAAATTTCATGAACATAGTATGAATATCTTGTATATTAAAAATGTTTTCTTTCTACATTAAACTCAACTTTTACAGTGCTAAGTATTCACAGGATATTTCTAAATTTGTTTTAATTTCAGTTTAGAGCAGTGGACTGTAACTACATTAATTGCTTAGACTCTTCTGTTTATATTTTTTCTGATTGTGGGTATTCAATTATTTCAACATTGGTGAATGTGGTTTTTTTAATACACATTTCAGTAGAAAAGAGGGACTCACAACAAGTGAACCTGTACCTATATGAATAATTGAGAGAAAATTGTTTTTCACAAGAAAGCTTAATAGGGTTAATTTTGGGATTCTAATGTCTCCTTTTTTATGTTGTTAAAACTGAGCTTGGTGACTTAATGGGACCAACTCTATTTTATAATAGATAAACTTTACAAAACACTGTAATAATGCTTTTATCCTTTACTTCTTATTTAATAATGGGTCTAATCAAGTTGAATTTAAGTTCATATTTTTCTGAACATGATTATTAAATCTTTATCTTGACATCTTGTTTTAATGTTTCCTATGACTGTTTAAATACTACAATAACTTCATCTAATCAATAGAAGTTTTTACCTTTACTTTTAATTTAAAAGAATCATATTGAAGAACAATATACTATTATATTAAATTGAAATTTGTTCATTCTTTTGTTATTCTATGTAGGATTACATAGAGATTATATGTAGGGATGCATAAAAATTACTAAAGTAAATTTTATTATCCCTTTTGCTAAAAATTTTTTAATTTATTGATACTTAAGCAATACTATTAGTTCAAGTAACAAAGTCCCCAGTGTTTTATTATAAAAATAGAATTGTATTAAAATTAACAATAACTTTTAAAATAATGTTTTTCTACCTACCTATATGTACATTACCTTATAATTTATCAAATCAATTTAATAGAGCCTTCACTAAGAACTTCTGTGAGCATGACTACACAATCTTTCTGAAAGAAGCTAGGGTTTCCAAGCCTAGGATTATCTGGTTATGCCTTTAAGCTGTATGAACCTACCACCACAGATTGTTATACATGGTCTTCATTTTGTGAATTGAGCTTCCTTAAAGCTTCCCAGTTCTGCCAGAACTATAATATCTTAGGCTTTCCGATATATATAAATAAACTGAATTTTTCTTGAGTAAAGAATAAACAGTATATGAGTTTTCAATAAGAATTTATCCTTTAGATCCGTAAAATAAGACAGTATACACATCTAAAGGACAATGCTATGGATGGCTGCCAACTCAATTAAGAGTTAAAAGAACAGCTTGGAAAAAGTTGGACCAGCAACCTTGAACTTAAATAAAAATTATCAAGGAGTTACAGAGTAATGCAATTTTTAAAACTCTGAGTTAAGAAAAGTTACCATAAAGCCCACAAAATAATCAGGTACCTAATGCTTTAGTTTCTCCCATAGAATACTAACGAAGTGGTATTTTTTTCAGCCTGTAACTGAACACAGAGGACAACAATTCATTACCACAGTTCCACTTTTTATATTTATGATAGTTATGTTAAAAAAATTCTTGTAATAAGATCAGACCTGTTCATATTCATGCTGCATTTATCCTTAGATTAGTAGAACAATTGTTATTAGGTAGAATGTATCAAGTTCCCCACATCTGAAGACAGCAGTGGGCACTTGTCCTTCATCCTAGAGCCTACAAACCATTTCTACCCTGGTGTCTTTGGTGGCAACAGCCACCGTCGATAAACATCCCATAGTTGGCACAAATAAACTCTGGAAATGTAACCTTAAAGTCACTTTGAATAATTTGCTTCCAACTCATATATTCCAATTAAAACAATTTGAAATATACTTCTGCCTCTTTTTCAGTTTTAGTTTGTCCTCTGGCTTTCTTAAATTTCATGACATATTGTAAATGTGCCAAGCATATGCTTATCAGTTTGTTGAAACCACTAACAAGAATCATAAAAACATATTGAAAAAGGGCAATATGAAGATCTAGATATTTGATATGCTCCTGGGACATCTAGATTTATGTCAACCTTCCATCAGCTTCATTTAGTGTAATTATTTAAGCACTTTGCAACTAGCGCTATTTTTTCCACTTTGGCAAAACATGCATCATTGTGTTGGCATTCATATTCCAGATGACATTCAGTATGTTATATATTCTGTATGTTACATATGCATTTCTTTGAACTAAATAATGCTGTCAAAGGAAAAAAAATCATTCACTTTTTATTTCCAACACAATTAATTGTCTTCCATTTATTGAAACCTTCTCATATCAATCTAATATCTTTGTTGTTTCATTTCAGTTCATTGCCTTTAAGCCATGGGTGAATGGACCCATCCTTGAGATCTACATTTATACTTCACATACTATCTTAGAGTGTCTTCTTTATGGAAAGTAATATAAAACAGAGTGTGTACACTGAGAGAGTCCATGCAAGGGAGGAGCTCTACTTACCATAGAGCAGGCTGTGGTTAGCAGTCTACAACTCACCTCCTTCTTCTTCCCTTTGTTTCTTTCTTCATTTCCTTTTTTAACAACAACAAAACTTGAATTTAAGTTCCTTCATCCTGACCCATTTTCCATTCAGAACCGTCCTGCTCAACTTGACCTTAATTTTGGCCTTAATCAATTAATTTAAGGAGTCTTCCTTAAGTAGCTTTCTTTTGGGAAGGTGAAATATGAAGTGGAACCAAGAACAGGAACCTCATGCTGTTCTTAGCAGTGCCCTCCTAGCTGTGGGCAACAGGAGACACTGTGGGATGATATTGTAGTCTGACTGTTGTGTAAAAGCCAATATTCATTATGACAATAAGTATTTGTACATGCATACTGATGACAAGTATAAGAGGTCCTTAACATGACATACTCAGCTCACTTTTAATGACCACTGTTATACTAAAAAATGTCATGTTATTAAAAACTTTTGTATTAGCTACAAATGTAAATGTATTATCTACAAAATGAAAACTTCTTCATGAAAATGACAAGATTCTTGAATTTAAAAATTATGATTCTCAAATTCTAGTAAGCACTGAATCACTGGGAAAACTAAAATCAGACTTCTTGGGACCAATTCCAGAGTTTCTGCCTCAGTCTGTTGGAGATGAAGCCAAAGACAACTCTTTTCCAAAAAGTTCACATGACACTGGTGCTGTTGGCCTGTGTACAGACTTTGAGAAATATCTCAACAACCTTTCTCAAAATGGGTGATACACACAATGAAGAACTCTTAACACAAAGTCACCAAGAATATGGTTCAAGTCAACACTACAGTGAAGTTACAAATCCTCAAACATAACCCACTCAGCAGTCACTTACGAGTGATCAGTTTTAAATCCAGAAATCCAAGAGTTTTACTGAGATAATATTCCATTTAACAGTTGAGTGCAAAACTGATATTTAATCCCTGTATTCTTTATAAGGGAGACACACATTCTTTTACTCAATTACCTAGACAATATTGTATAGAGACTAAAAATCCAGTGACAATGAAATGAACCAATGGAGGTGTTGGGCTTTTACGTAAAATTCCAATTGAATACATACATCTGTCCAATAGAAAGGAAATATTTATTTAAAATCTGTGGCAGTGTGGCAAGTATTGCACACTTGCAAAAGGCTATTTTCCAGAGAAGTAGTTCCACAATTGCAATGATGGTACTGTCAGTCCTCTGTAGCTAAGCTGCAGCCTCCTCTCTACCTAGCCTCTGATTTGGGGATCCAAAAGAAAAGGAGTGCTTCCTGTCTGGTTGCCCCTTCCTCCCTCCCTCCATCATTGCAAAGAGAGAAAGAAATGGCTTTCAATGGTTCTTAGAGCTTCAGATGAGACACAGTGTACATCACTCCTGCTAACACTCCATGAAACAAACATTCTCATGGTCCAATCAGTGTGTCCCACAATCTGTTGTGGGTTTATGTGTCCCTACAGATCAGACATCAAGTGATTTGCAAAAAAGGCACAGTATTAAATATTGAAAACTACAATATTTTACTGAACTCCGAGTAGTCCAGAGAATATGCCCAGGAATGTTAGTGATTGATATAAGACTCTAAAATATCAAACAAGTCATTTCTCATCTGCCCATTCTGCTAGAAAGGAAACACACAGCCAAGTGATGGACAAGCTAGAAAGGAAATATGTTTCTGAGGTCCTGCTCAGTCCTTCCTTAAAACTGAAATTGTTGGCCAGGCTCTTTGACTTCCTGTTTGTATTACTAATTTATAAAACATCTCAGAACACACGTGTAACTCTGTAAAGATTCTTTAACTCCCAGAGGGTGAAGTAATTTCCTCACACTCAAGGTCAGTGTTCCCTCAAAAAAAAATTATCCAGAAATCTCCATTTATTTTTTGGTTGTTATTAATGTCACAGCATTGTGTTTACTCTTAGAAGAATAATTAAACATTTATTAAAATTACTTTAAGCTGCTTTTAACTTACTTTTACTTTGATACATTATAAGACTCTATCAATAAGTGAATAGGGACAAGAGAACTTGATAAAATTAACATTCATTCATTTTCTGAATTAAAAGAATTATCTTACACATAGTTAACATATGTAAATGTTACTTTAGCCCATTTTATTCTTTTGGCATAGTTTTCTACTAACCTATTTTCTACTTAAATAAAAACCATTGCTAAGTGAAATTATCATTTTTTTAGGAAAAATTACTTTTACAATATTATTGAAGTATAATTGACAAATATGAATTGTTTGTATTTAAAGTAGGAACTCCAACCTTTATTATATATATAAACACACAGTGAGAAATGGTTGCCAGAATCAAACAATTAACACTATTACCTTAGAAGATTACCACTTTTAGTCCTCTATCTGTGTGTGTATGTGTGTATGCATATGTATGAGTATGTATGTCTGTGTTTGTATGTCTGTGTGAGTGTGTGTGTGTGTATGTCTAGGTGAGTGTGTGTGTGTGTATGTCTAGGTG
Source organism: Lophiomys imhausi (assembly GCA_907164525.1). Lineage (NCBI taxonomy): Eukaryota > Metazoa > Chordata > Mammalia > Rodentia > Muridae > Lophiomys > Lophiomys imhausi. The sequence continues at coordinate 3,039,196 of CAJQZJ010032137.1, read as the reverse complement.
AGTGTGTGTGTGTGTGTGTGTGTGTCTATATGAGTGCAATGTGCGCCTGTCTGAGGAATTACAGGTGCCTAAGATGTACTCTCAGAAAATTTCTCATGAGTACTATGCTAACCACTATCACAATGCTTACATCAGATTTCTAGAAGCAATTCACTATGCATAACTGAACTTTTGACCAACATCTCTCCAATTCTTACTAAAAATCACCAATTTACCCTCTGCTTCTCTAAATGAGTATCCTTCTGAGAAAGAAATATTGAATTCTCCTTCATAGTAGACTGCAGCTGAGTGACCACACATGTAACTATTTTCAGACCAAACTTCTTAGAGGCTTCTGATGTAATGATAGTGGCTTCCTAGACCCTTTACAGGCCGAGACAGTTCTATTCTATTGAATGTTTTAAAATGATAACACCCAAATATTTAGTAATGTGACATAAAATTAAGGATGGTGCTTACCAGCTGCCACAACAAACAGGAGGCCTTATCGTTTCTTTTCATGGGGATTGTGATTGAGATGTAACTTGAAGAAATAAAAAATAAATTAAAAAAAAAGAACCATAATAGCAATGGATGGTATATAAGGTTTTCTCTGAGTGTTGCAATTCCTCCTGATAAGCATCAGAAAACTCTAATGCAGCATGGTTATGCTTAGTGGGATTTGTGTGTGCATTTTCTTCTTAAATTATACTTTCCTATTTTATTATACATTTCTAACTTCACAGTGTTCTTTATGTTACTTTTCCTTACAGCTTTTTATTTATATTTACTTTCTTGGTAGTGAAGCCATATTTTAAATGATTCAGGCAACTTTTCACCAGTCACACATATAGTTGATGGAAAAATTGGACTTTAAACTCATCCACTAAGACTTTTGTACTTCAAGGCCACCTACTGCTAATTTCATAATGAAGCTGGCCTTAGAGTCAACTCATTACAGTTTTCTTATTAAAAGTGATGACAGCACTTGATTTTTTATTTTGTTTATTCTCAATATCATGTTCTTTATTATGTAATTTTTATCATATAGGTGTTTACTAGAATGGCTTCAAACTATTAAAACCTCCCTCCTAATCAAAGAACCTAGCTATCACAGCTCATTGATAATTTTAAGAAAAATTTCTTGCATGAACCAGAAGGTTTCCATTTGCTAGGTTCTCTCAGACATCTCAATCACATTGTCTACAACTAAGAAAAGAAATTTGAGCACATCTGATAAATCAATACATACATTTGTAAAGTGCCTGGGCATCAAAAAGTCAATGAGGGTAGGCAAAGGAATGGGTATTTATAAAAGATATGAATTGCTGATTTTTTAGGATATTGCTTCCTCTAGATCACTTTAATAGATAGTATGAATGACCGTTAAGAAATATAAGATTTAGTCCTTACTATAGAGAATATGGAATATAAATGGGGAGATAGGATATAGATATCAAAGGAGATAACTAAGTACCAGTGCCTTTATTTTGCAGAGCTAAAGAATCAAATACAAGGCTTTACACATGGTAAGCCAATGCTTTACCACTGACCTACATTTCCAGACCAAATGTAGATAGTAATTATTTCATCATATAGCAATGAAACAATATTTATTGAAGACAAAATTAGTACTATGCTGAGGGTGATAGATAACACAATCAAATAGTAAGAAAGAGACTGTAGGAGAGGCAATAAAACAATATGAATGCTACACATTTCAGAGAACGAAGTATGAGGCTTCAACATTGCTAATTTGTTCAACTTATATTTAAAAATTCAGTAAAATAGTGGCTTCAAAACATGCTAAATTTATTTATCATAAGGAAAGGAAGTCTAAAGTCAAGATATAAACAGATTCATTGTCTGGTAAGGCCTGCATTCTTGCTAGAACCCCACGTCAGAATAGGAGAAACTTGTCTCACTGTAACCTTATTAAGACACTAATCTAATTCTTGGTAGTAACCAAATCACTTCCCAGATTCCTTAATTAATAAAGCTAGCATACTAGGGACTATGTTTCAACATACAGACTTGAGGGGAAACACTGAAACAATGCATTTGATATGTCACTCAACATTTCCTTTGGGCTACATCGGTACTGATCTTTGTATATTGATACAAAATTAAGATTATATTTGGCCACATTGGTATTGATCTTTGTATATTGATACAAAATTAAGGGTAACGCTTCTTAAAGGTATTGTTTGTAGTAATACTTAAAAATGAAATGTCAAGTTTTGACCTCTCGCTACCAACCGACATAAACTGTTTAGGATAATTAAGAAACGGAAACTAATAGTCATGAAAACGTGTCGTTTTGGTAGTTACTATGACAGTCTATCACAGTTATTTTCTAAGCTACTCAGAAATCAAGTTGCTAAGAGACAAGCAATATTTGCTTATCTAAATATAAGAGATAGATAGGGCATCTTCAAAAACCTCAAGAGATCTGCAGAATATGGCATTCAAAGATGTTTTCTTAACTTAAGATTTTTTGATATCGAGACATGTCAGCTCCTGACAGCATCCCCTATATTACTCCAAGTAGAAGATGAGCATTGAAGAATCTCCAGTGGGAGATGATTAAATTGGTGGTAAGCCACTCTCTTGGCAAGAAAAACCACTTGCTTCAACTGTAGACAGACTTCTGTCCAAAAAGGACAAAACTTGGAAGCAGGTAAGTCGACAGCCTAGCTCTGCCAAGTCAGGGTAGGTAAGTCCTTCATAATTCCTGCTCTACAACCAATGTCTGTCAGAGAAATGGGGCCAAATGGCTGAAGATTGATGCTGTAATGTATGGAGAGAAAATGGGAACTGTCCAGGCAGCCACTGGTATGTCATTTTTTAGTTTTGGAAGCTGCAGGCCCTGCACTTCCTATATAATCAGATATATTTATCCCTCTCAGGTCTCTGAGGTGGTTGAAGAATAGATACCTAGAGTCTCATAGTTAAATTTTGAGTTGTTTAGGAATCAAGAGGGTGTTCTGGATCTAAGAAGATATTTTTAAAACTATGAGGCAAGTTAGTATGAAAGCTGAGTTAGATATAGAACTTTAAACTCATGGAGATGGTTAGATAGTAGAATGTTAAAGTCAAGTGCCAAATACATATGGACTGGACATTGGGAATGTATGCTAAGCCATATAACTCTTATAATCGTGGCCTATTTATTTCTGTTGTTTTGTATTGTATTTATAGTTATAAGAAAAAGAACCATTTTTTGGACTGAAAGGGAAGAGGATGGGGGGTTGAGGGGGAGGAGGGTGGAAGGGTGGGACTGGAGGGGGGAGTAGGGAGGGGATTGTGATTGAGATGTAACTTGAAGAAATAAAAAATAAATTATTTAAAAAAAAAAGAAAAGAAAAACACAAGACTAGAATATAAGCAGAGTAACATATATTTCTGTATCTTCAACAAGGTGTAAGACCAGCAGTTTTCATGGATCAACTGTAGCCTTAAAGAATGCACAGGGATTGTGATGAATCAGTAGGAGCATTTGTATTGTAAATTAATAATTTGGGGCAATATGCTACAATGGAGCACAAATAAATTTACCAAAGAGAAGAGCAAATTAAACAAACTGTTTTCTGAAAAGGTGAACCTGTCTATAGTGTAAAAAATGCATTTTGTTGAAAAGGTTGCAAAAAACATATTGAGTGAATAATGTTGAGAGTGCTGACTGGAAAGGCTGGGGAATTTACTCTGTACTTGACTACATGAAGTATAAATAATGTAGATCAAGCTGGGTATGTATATATGTTCACTGAATGTAAGGGTTTTTTTTTTAGTGCAAAAATAAAGACCATTTTTTAAAAGTATGTAGATAGCTGAGGGAATAAAGTATGACTCTATCGCTCATATTAAATCCATCAATAAATCTAAGAGATGACCTTCCAAAGCTATCCTGAATCCCTTTATTATCATACTTCTTCTTAGAATGAATCAGTGCTATTCATCAACTAGAAAATTTTAACACCTGCCTAATTGTCTTTTGTTTTCTACCCCTGGTTCTCCCCACTCTGTGTTTTATTGATATAAGGACCAAAATCAGACCTATTACAATAGATTATGTCACTCCAACTGAAAACCCATCAATTATATATACACTTATGCTATTATGATCTGATTCTAATTTACCAAGCTCCCTGTGATCTGGCTTTTCGCTATGTCCACAAGATTTTTCCGTATTTCTACATGCCCCAGATATCCTATCTTTTCTTCAGGATTCCAAACTGATTCTCAATACTGGGCTTTTGAGTGAGCTCTTATTACTCTGTCTGGGATGTTTTCTTGTGATGGTTCCTGTGCTCTTTCTTATGACATAAATCTCTATTTAAATGCTACTCCATTAGAAATAGCTATTTTTCACATAAGAAAAGAAAGACATAAAAATAAATCATTTAAATAATACAAGGATTGACTCTGATTGTTAATAGCCAGGGAATTGAAATAATCTGATGAGATAATATGGCTGGAAGGCCATTCCAAAGCTCTAATAGGCCATCCTCCATCCTTCATGGTTATTAGCATAGTTCCTGCCCAGGAAACACTGTGGTGCAAAGAAAGCATGGCTTTGAAGTAAAGAGGATTTGAATTCCTCATTTTTTCTCCTCCCTGCTGTTTAACTATCTACATTACTTGGCTCTGAAGAATGTCAGTCCATATTAAAATGGAGATAAGGATAAGTCCTTCCATGATTTCCTCATGGCGATTGGAGCTTCTTAACAGTAACTTTTGAAGATAGGGTCTTATGTAGCCCAGAGTGCTTTTAATTTACTGTGTACCTAAGGATGACTTTGAACTTCTGATATTCCTGCCTCAATCTTTTTAAATAAATTCTAGATTTACGAAGGTATGCTACTACACCTAGTTTATACAGTCTGTGAGATCAAACCTAGGACTTTCTGGATGGTAGGCAAGGACTCTACCAACTGAGCTATGTATCTTATGTAACAGCTATTTTTAATCTAAGTGTAATAAAGTTTATTAAATGTTAGCTATTGTGATCTAGCTAAAAGCACTAATGACCATATTAATGAACTGAGGTATTAGCACTTTTAGGATACTAAGGGTGCTCAGCTCATACAGAAGACAAATGAGAATTTTGTCCATGTCAGGAAAACCATTCATACAACTATGCATGGCACTGGCTAGCTTTCTTGCTGTTAGGAAGTGCATGTCAGAGTTCTGGTTGTGCTGCTATCAGATTCAGTTTGATCATCCAAATCATCTTGAAGGGAGTTTCATTAAACACAGCTTGTATTTGCATTAATATACTAGGGTCAATACCATTGTGGCCAAATATAATCTTAATTTTGTATCAATATACAAAGATCAATACCGATGTAGCCCTACACAATCTTAAATTTGCATTAATATACAATGATCAATACCAATTTAGCCAAATATAATATTAATTTTGTATCAGTATACAAAGGTATAAAGCTATATTCAATAATCTGTCCTTTTTTCTTGTTCTTTCCTATACTATGTCTATGTCCCATTTTTCTCAAGTCTGTTCACTCCTATATAGGAGAGAAAGGAGGATACAGAAAAGCAAAAGAGAGAAGTCCCTGGGTCTAACCTCCAAAACCCATTTAACAAGACCATTTAACAGCTTGTAGTCTTTTCCCCTAAATAACAAAATTTTCTATTATCTATCAAATAACCAAAGGGGAAGAACACCCTCCCCACCTTCTGGGGATGGGACGTTGTTCTCTTAAAATGACTTCCTGCTGATTTGGGACGAAGTAAACCTGTTTGGGGCCCAAATAAGAATGGAAAAATGGTTAAAAATGTTAATAGAATCATTTGATGTTCAGTCCCTTTGTGCTCAGCTATTTAGATGTCCTACGAAGTTCATAGACAGAAGCTGATCTTCAGAACTTTACTGAAGATCTGGCTGGAGTAGTCTGTGGAGCTGAAAGATCTTAGCGATTTTGAGTTGTTGTGGTTATAGATTTTTGAGGAAACTGCTATTGAAGAAGTCTGCAAGGCTGGATCTTCTGGGCCACTCGTCTTCTTTGGTGTCTGATCTGTTTTCTGCTGAGGTTTCCGTTGTCCAGTTGTCCCTGGATTCCTTGAATGGATGCTTTAAATCTCCTGGAAAGATAAGAACAGAGCCCTGCCCTAATCCTAACTCTGGGACAATTACCTTTTTTTGGGGGGGTCAGGTAATATTTTTCCTGGAGCAAATTTGGTTTTTTGATAATATATAAAGTATTACCCCTCAATCCGGATTAAAGAAGAAATTATTTTGATATTTTGGAGCTAAACAAACCTTTAGTGTATATATTTTGAGATCTCAAAGGACAATTTGTTTGAATTGCAGCCTGCCTTTTGTAAGTAGCTTTTAAACTTAAATCTTTCCAAATCCTATGTGCCTGTCTCTGCATTCTAAATTTTGGGATCAAAGACATGTGGTTTCCAACTGATGGGATTAAAGATGTGCTCCTCCACCCCTGGATCAAAGTTTTTCTCTGTTTAGAGTTTGTTTTGTATCAGGTGGCCTTGAGCTCTGAGATCTGCCTGTTTCTGTCTCTAGTGTGTTGGGATTAAGGGTGTATTCTTCCCCAATGATGTGACTAAGGGTGTGCACCATCACCACCCTGTTTCTTGTAACTCTAGAATTTATAAGACAACTAACTCTATAGTGATCCTCCTGTCTCTACTGGAGGTAAAGGCATGGGCTAACACCATGCATTATTTTACCTTAGCTCTAAGTTTTTTCAACTCTTGGAGGTTTGTAAAACCAGGTTGAACAGCTGTCACCTTTAATTTATTTACAGTGTTTTAAACCTGTTACCTGCTTTTTAATGCCAAACCATGGAAATAGCCTATACCTCTACAAAAAAAACCAAAAAACAAAAAAAAAAAACTTTTAAGCTGCTATCAAGTTTGTGTAATCTCTGTAGCCACCTGCAGTCTAACATTCTAATCTGAAATTAAGGCCATTTTCTTTTCATGCCAGTAAGGTAAATTATAGTTTGAAAATTTTATATTGTATTTTTATTATATTTTTAAGCTTATTAATTCTTTTCTTAAAATAGTATTATTTATTTCTAGAACATAGTTTCCTCCCTCCTCCCCTCTTGGCCCCTCCCTTCATCTCTCCTTCCCTCCCTCTCTCCTTCCCTCCCTCCCTCCCTTCCTCCCTCCTTCCCTCCCTCCCTCCTTGTTCCTCTACTTGGTACTCTCCTTCTCCTCAGATGAGGTGGGTCCTCACATATCATACTCCCTCAGATCATGCGTCATGTGAGGCCCAAGAGCTTACACTCGTACTGGAGCTTGATA
>CAJQZJ010032137.1:3017756-3031521 GCA_907164525.1 Lophiomys imhausi | reverse complement strand
GTGCTGAAACCATCTGGGCCTGGGCTTTTTTTGGTTGGAAGACGTATTTGTTCTCTGGGGTCTGAGAGTTTGTATTCTATTGTCAATTACTGAAGTGATTCTTTTAGACACAATCACAAACCATTGTATGAACTCAAAGATGGTAAAAGGGCAGCAGACCTCCTTCTTCCCTCTGTCTCTATCTGTAGAATGAAGTTAATGAGACATTGCAGCTTGCCAGAAGGCAGTCTTTGTCAAATGGCTTCGGATATAAGTAGGAAATTGCAACACTTTTGTCTTAAACGTGTGTCACATTCATGCATTTTAAATCAGTATGGGTTCATGGATTGACTGGGAAATTCTGCAGGTTTGCCCTTATTCTGGCAAATTCGGGAATCTGCTATGGCCAGGTCTATGGCAAAAGAACAAAAGACCAAAAGACATCATTGCCCTTGGTATGATTCTGACAGTTGTCCGAATTGTTTGTAACATATACAAATCGAAGTGCATTTGCAAAAATGGAGACATCTGTCTTCCAGACAGTGTTTTGGTGAAGTCAAATGGTTGGTTCATCACACGGAAACAGAAGTGGCTCAGTATGTAATGATCAGCGTCCTATGTTGGTTCATTCATTCAAAGAATACTTTCTAAAGAAGTCCTACCTGTGCTAACTTGAATCACTTCTAATTTCATGGTCATAATATATTTGATCAAGAAACACTTTTTTTGCTGGATTATTTTCTCATTATATTTTGGTTGATTTTTGCCTTATAATTTACAAGCCATTGGACTGTAATTAAAGTTAGAATATCCCAAATGTCAAAAAAAAAAAAGGTGACCTAAAGTCTGTTGGAATTTCTTCCTTTTTATTTGATAATTACTACAAGTAAAATTTTCCAGATATGACTTTTTCTGTTTATCTTTCCATTAGGGCTTATTGTGATAAAGAATGCTGTTACAGCAGAGCATGGCAGATCATGCCTCTAGTCTCAGCACTTAGGACATAGACACAGGGAGACTGCTGTGGGTTCAAGGCCAATCTGGGCTAGCATAGTGGGCTCTGGGCTATCTTGGGTTACAGAGTAAAAGATTATCCTAAAAGAGAGAACATTTTTATAGCACTAATGAAGATTTTTATATAAGGTAGTTATTATTTATTTACAGAGTGAATAATTGTTTTTAAAATAGAATTTTGTAGAGTCCTATCAGTTGTCAGATTACTTCCTTTTCTAATGATCAAAAAGAAATTGAATACTTGACTTTTTTAAGATTGGGTTTCTTTTATAGTTAAAAAATGTGAAAGATAGAATTTGTTAATAGTAGAAATTATGTTGTTTAATTTTTCCATTTTCAAGTATCTTAGGTCATTTCACAGAATGCTTTTCAGCAAGCAGTTTTTTTCTAAGAAAGAGATTCTGCCCTTGAAGAAAAACCTCAGTAAATGTTCAAAAATGAAAAAAAAAAGCATTTGCAATAGAAATAATATTTAAAGTATGTAAACGACACTAGAATTAATTCAATGCTCAAGTATTCCTGGGAAAATCTCAATATGAAGTTTGATTAATGCCATTTTACAGCTGACTATGAGGATACATTTGGCATGTTTTGACTTAGAAAGTGTCAATATAAATCCTAAATTGTTATAGTATTCATCAGAGCAGTTAAAAATGATGATTAAATTAAGGTCTACCTGGAGTGTTGCCATCACTACTATTCCTATAAAAGATAAATTATGCATTACTTCTTGTTACATGCCAGGCCCTGTGCCAACTATGTTACATGTCTTAGTGAGTCCGTAAGACCTTCACAATGGTAATTAGTCTCTTTTATTCACTGATAGGAATGCTTAGTTCTCTGCCTGCCATATTTCTGGGCTTCAATAAATGTTCCTTGAATTGAATGGATTTTTATCAGTGAGGCAGGTGAAAATGCTGTGTATTTGAGGAGATTCCTATCTTCCACTCATGTGGTTCTGTGTAGCAAATTTCCAGGGTGCAGGGGAGTATTTATTTCTTCCAGATGACTTGATAACACCCAACAATTTTGCAAGGATTTTAAGCTTAAGTCTGTGAGCCGACAATAGCTAGACCTTAAAATGCAACCTGTTACCCACTGAGGAACAACAAACAAGGAGCAGAGGAGCCTAATCTCACCTTTCATATTTATATGTCTCTGTCTAGTTTGAAGAAACTAAAGAAAAGAGGTAAAAAGCCAGTCAACATTGGAAAAACAGTCCTCCTAGGTGTCCAGACTGGAAGAGAATGATGGGTACAGAAAAAGTCAGAGCCCTCAGACACTGAAAGGCTTAGGCAGTGATCATCTAGTAAAGGGAAAATATGCCTTTACTTCATGCACACCTCAGGAGACCAAAAACAGATACTACTTGACATGTGGGTTCTGATTGTTTTCAGAGAGTGTGCCAAGATGTCTTGGCCCTGCTATGCTGTTGTCACTGTGTCTGTCCATAGTATTAAAAACTGCTAACAGACTCCTCAGTCTCCAGTTAAAAAAATAACTACATGTATATATTGGATTAAGAAGAACAAAAAGAGGGAGATTGATGAGTCCAGTAAACGGAGAGTCAAAGATCATGTCAGCCCAAGTTTTTCTTTTGATCCCTCTCTCCCAGACTCAGAACAGCAGTCACTTTCCTTTATTTTCCACAAATGCCATATATTTCTGAACTATATTCTAAAACTGGATAGATGACTTATAACTGTATGACAACCATCAAACTTAAGGATGATGATTTTGTGTAATAATTCCATCTTAAAACCCATTTGCTGCTTCCCTGAAAGTAAAATTCCACACAGTTGGATTTTACAATAGAATTTCTGTTGATAAGTCCCATCATATATTACACTCCTTGCCTTTATTTTAGTAATACTGCATAGCATAGAACCTATCATCTTAACAAATTTTAAGTGTAAAATAACAGATTTGCTGACTAAAATCATAATATTATGAAGCATACCTAATTTATTCATCTTGCTTAAACAAAATTTTGTCCACCTATTAGTAACTCCTATTTTCCCCACTGTGCCAGCCCCAAGTCATTCTACTCTGATTATATAGTTTGGATTACTTTATATCCTATACATTAGTGAAATCATATGGATAATTTGGATTACTTTGTGACCTGTACATTACTGGAATCACTTGCATTTATTTTTTTAACAGGTTTACTTTTCTTACTATAACATACTGTAGGTTCATTAATATTGTTTCATGTTGCAAAATTCCTCTTTTTTTTCAGGTGAATGGCACTCCATTTTATTTCACTTTTTTCACAGTATATTTCACATTTTCTTTATTCTTTCACCTGTTAATGGGCACCTGGGTTTTTTCAAATCTCAGCTATGATACACGATGCTTCAGTGAATTTGGGATCTATACTATCTCTTTTTTGTTGTTTGTTTGTTTGTTTTTATTCACATATTTTATTTCTTTTTTACATTTATTTCTTTTTTCATTTATGGATCATAATGTTTCATGAGGTTAATATTACGTGTTTTCTCCCTTTTTTATAATTTATTTTTTATTTCTTCAAGTTACATCTCAATCACAATCCCTTCCCTACTCCCCCCTCCAGTCCCACCCTCCCACCCTCTTCCCCCTCAACATCCCATCCTCTATCTTTTTTTTTTTTTACTTTAAGGTATATCTTTTCCCCCCAACAGCTCCCCCTTTCAGTCCAACAAATGGTTCTCTCTCTTGTAACAATAAATACAATACAAAACACAGAAATAAATAGGCCACAATATTTGTTAGGATGACTATTTTAAAAAAAAGCAAAAAGAACAACGATGGTAAAACTAAAGACAAACTTTAATGTCTGCATGTTCTGGGACAATGGAAAGTGGTGAAATTGCTGTGGTAAATGCTAAACTACAATGTAGTTTTCTGAAAGGTTTATTTTAGTGTGTGTGTGTGTGTGTGTGTGTGTGTGTGTGTGTGTGCATGTGTGTGTGTTTGTGTGTGTGCACCAAAGCCTATGTAGGCCAGAAGATGTCATCAGATCCCCTGTGACACTGTAAGAGACCAATAAATGCACAGTATTGAATGAACTTTACATATAAGGAAGTACTGTCTGTAGTAAGTGAAAGTAATATTTTTGTACATTAAGTAGTTAAATGTCACAACAATTAGGGTATCTTCAAGAAAAAAAATCTCATAAACTGAACTACTATAAAATCATAATTTACTGAAAAATATTGCAATTATGCATCTATGCAAACAAATCAGTAAGTCTTGAAGATAACATAATGTTTCTTCAAGCTAATAGCTTCCTTTGACATTTTTAAGTCAGAGTAGGAGAAGGTCCAAATATAGGTAAAACTGAAATATAAGTTTTAAAATCCAGATTTCCTAGTAAGGGCATCTATTTTTTTGTAAAGAAGACATCTCGTGGTAAATAAGACATCTGATATTTTTATTGCTTTTCCCATAGTAATATAAAATCTTGAGGTCAGTACTAGATCTAAAGTCATATGGACTCTGATGTCAAAATAACCTTTGAACTGAAATTCTATATGGCACCCTGCTACCTAATTTATTTCAAAGGGTTAGTCAGAAAACTGATATGTAAGAAAAAGATTTAAGCAAGCCCAATACTTTTCTGCCTGTTAGCCATATTCTCTGTAATTGGAGTTTTTCCATAGAGAACAATAGAATTGCAAAATGTCAAAGATAGATCAGCTATCATTAGCTATTTTCAAACTAAGAAAGGATTTTTAAAATTCTCTTCTGATAGTTATTTTTCATTGTATACTTTTGTAATCATTTGTACCATAACTCTCTCATTACTCACCAGATGGAGGCCATCACAGAAAGCCAACCTAATCAAAATGCAAAGAACAATTGACTCTAGGGTTCCCAAGCCCAGTTGATACATTTAAACTACAATCCCTACATCTCAGGGAATATTACAGAATCAAGAAGGAGGGATTATAAGAGCCAGAGGGCCAGAAAGTATGCTGCCAGATTATGTCTTCTAGGTATGACAGGGGAGTTACACTCATGAAATTCCAACAATTATACTGTCTAAACAAGACCAAAACAATGTCAATACCAATTGACATCCCAATGTGGATGGGGAAAGTATCAAAGAGCTCCACCCTGGATAAAGAAATATAGGCAATTAATGACTGCTGAGAGAGGAAAAATTAGTCTTCTCCAAGGATGAAACTCTTTTTTGGTTATTCAATTCCAAGTGATCATCCACATTATATATGTATATGTATATATATATATATGTATATATTACACAAGCATCACTAAATGGACTCAGCAGGATTCATTTATATAATTATTCATATGTGTGTGTTCACATGCATGTTTGCACATGCATGTGTATGGGTGTATAACAATAATTAAAGAATACAAATACTTACCTGGAATGGAAGATATCATGATCACAAAAGTAGTTGTCTCCAGGATAAGCTGATGCATTGCATTCTGGATATGCTGACACCTGAGAATTGGTTTCCCCAAAAGCAAGAAAATAGACTGCATAATCTGTGGTAGTGGGAGCCTATGTTCCTACTCTCTCCTATTAAATAGAAGAATTTAAAAATATTAAGATCCACTCAATAAGAAGGAAACTATTCCTGATACTGGAAATCCAGCCAACAATATAGGGATAGTGAAGTCATGGATTTGAAGAACCTACAACCATTATCTCGCTAAGCCAGAACAATCCCTAATTACATACTAAATATGTGTCTTTACCTCTCATCAAGGCAACCACGACTTGCAGATGACATAGAACATTACAGAAAACCACAATCAACCAAAAGGCAGACCCCGGTCTCAATGGATATGTCTAAAATTAAAACCTCTCCCCTAAGGCTAAGGTAATGTTACAAAAGAAAGGCAAAAAGATTGTAAGAGCCAGAAAATCAGAAGTTTGCTGTGAGACTGTATCTTCTAGCAATGTCAGAAGCTATGCCCACAAAGTGTAACCAATGAGACTGCCTAAACTAGAGAAGAAGGACAACAACAGACATGCAAAGTGGGTGGGAGAAAGCCCTTGAGGTCTCAACCCTACACAAAGAACTGCAGGCAAGTAATGAATGTTAAAGGAGGAGAAATAGTCCTTCTCAGGGAAGAGTTCACCGATTAGCTCCAGTACCAAACGGTCAATACCAAATGAAAATATATATACAAGTAACATCATACAGGCAGAGCAGGTTATATTCAACAATATATATGTATATACATATATGCATGTAACAGCAAATAAAAAAAAAGTGGCCAAGAATTTGAAAGAGATCTAGGAGAAATATATGAGAAGATTTGCAAGTAAGAAAGGGAAAGGGGATGATATAATTTGATATTATAGTATCAGAATGATATTATAATATCAAAAATAAAAGAAATACTTTTAAAATTTGTAGAAAAAGGGGGTATGAATTTGAAATGGAGTGGGAGTGCATGAAAGGAGTCAGAAGGCAGATGGGAAGGAACAATGTAATTATATTTTAATTAAAAATAAAATGTGTAGGGAATGGAGGTAAATTTCAGACAAATAGATATGACTGTTCAAAAATGATGAATATTAGCACGAAGACGGGAGTCACTTAAAAAAACATTTCTCGAGGAATCTGAATTTAGATAAAGTTGGTAAATAATGAATGCCCCTACATATTAATTAACTTTTCACATGTTTCCATTTGTATGGGCTTCTTTGCACAGTTACAATAAGCTATAAGTTGGTCCAGATTTAAAGATGTTAGATAAAAGTTTGTGAGTCAGGACTTATTGAATCTGGAGAATCTAACAGCAGTAACTTATATTTCAGAATACACTGTGCTGATACAGTATCTAAACATTCAAAATATCTTGCTCATTTTTAGTTTTAGAGTATATGCTTTCAACCAACACTTGCTTATATTTGAAATGTGTGCAAATGTAGAACTTAACATGATACCATGAGAATTGTTTATTTGGCCTCATCCCCACCTGAGTATAAACATCTACTTCTCTTAGTCTTCCCCCATAACAATTAAGAATGCCCTTGATTAAACTTTTAATTCTAATATAGAATGTGTAAGATTTACCAAAAATAATGTTACAAGAACTGAATCTAGACTTTCTCAGCAAGTAACTCCACAAAATTTAATACAGAACTAGTGTGCAATGTAAGCGAAATGAAAAATCTCACACTTGAGTAGATTTGTGATTCAGATATAAAGTTCATTATTTGTCATTGATTGTTAAATCAAGGGTTATACTGCTACATATGTGTAAATAATAGATATGTCTTGTTTTGTTTCAGATATTAAGGCTCTAACTTAAAAGTTTCTCCTACAAAATGTACTGAAATAGTTAGACTGTATGTATACTTATTCTTATGGCATATATGTTCCTTTTATATCTAAGTATGAGGGAGCCATGTGCAATTTTGATACTGCATCATGATGTTGTCATCCTTAAACTTTATGCTTAAGTACCATTCAATCAAGTTAAAATAAGCCTCAAAATATTTAGTTTTAAGATTATTATTTTTGGGGGGCCACATTCATAGCTATCCTGGGTTCTATGCAGCTCACTGCCTATAGGTTAGACACAATTGCATGGGCTATGGACCAGTGAATGCTATTAGATGAAAATATAATTATAATGATATATTTTATATAATGAACTTGATGCCATAGGTAGGAATCATATGAAATAGAATTCCCATTGAATTCCAGGATTAACAACTGCCTGATTTAACTTTTCTTTTCTTTTTTTTAAGTTATCTTTATATTTATTTTATACTTATACATGATATAATTTATTTTTATTTATTTTTTATTTTTATATAAGTAGTTTATTTTTTTTCTTCAAGTTACATCTCAGTCACAAACCCTTCCCTATTCCCCCTTCCTGTCCCACCCTTCCACCCTCTTCCCCCCCAACAGCTTCCCTTTTCAATCCAACAAATGGTTCTTTCTCTTATAACAGTAAATTCTATACAAAACAGCAGAATTAAATATGCCACATTTATGAGAGTTAAATGGCCCAGTATACCTTCCCAATGTCCAGTTCATACATATTTGGCCCCTGACTTTAACCTTCTACCTTCTAACCATCTCCATGAGTTTAAAGTTCTATAACTGACTTAACTTTCATACTAACTTGCATCACTATTATAACCATCTTCTTAGATCTAGAATGCCCTCTTGATTCACTTTACACAATGTATTGCTGGTCACAATGGATGGCATGAGAAAATTGTGGTAGAGCCAAATTTCTCTTGCCCTTCTCCAGAATCCAACCCTGTAAGTCACCCTGTCCTCTCAATACATGCTTTGTCCCCTCCTTTAAGATACACCCAGGGTTCCACAACCGGTGTCCTGCCCTACTCTGGCCACAGCAAACTGTGCAGCAAGCCAACATCTGGGCTTCACTCAAGTCCTGTACTTGTCTCTTTTGCATTGCAAACAATCACATCACCAAGTCAGATTTCCCACTTCTTTCAACAGGGTCTAGCTGTGAGACTCTTTGTGACTTTTCCCCCAGTCCATCCCTCCCACAAACCCACCAGATCTAGCTCAAGTTAATATCCTTGCCTAGACTGGTTCCCTAGGCCTCAGTCAAAAAATGGTCTCTAGGCTTCAGTCAGGACCCATCATTCTAATACCCAAGCCCAGGGACATTCCTAAGCCATATTCAACCTTTCTATCCAGCCAGAGCTAACCCTACACTCAAGGCATGGACCAGCAGATCTTGTACACTACCCAGTCTCCTTTATGCATCTGACTTTATTCGAGCCAAGTCATTTCTAATCTCTGGGCCCAACCTGCTTGCACATCTTTTCTTCTGTCCTTAACTGCTCTGTCCACATCAGATTTAGAACTAACAAAAATGATCCCCATGCACAAATCATATCATAAAAACACAAATAGTATAAAAAAAATCAAGCCACTATCTTCACTTTAAAATCCACCAGTCCAGTAGAAATGTTTGTCAATGAGAATTACCTAGACAAACTCCAGAACACAGAATTTAAAAGGAAAATCATAAACTTGAAGACAAAACTTTTAATGAGCAAATATATGTATCAATAGCTATAGGCACGTATATCAAATATAAACACTTATTACCTAACTACTAGTGCAAAAAATAACTATAAGTCTCTATTACCTAACAACTAACCCTATTAATAACTATAAACACCTATTATCTATCAACTAACCTTTTAGAAGGATACAATCTCTGGGGCAAGTCCTCAGTCATCAGGAACACCTCAGGAGCAGATCCTTTAAGGCACTTGGTCAACAGTCTTTCCTGAAGAACACCTCAGATGTGGGTCTTTTAGGGTAAATTTGTTTGTAGTTCAACTTAGTCAGCTTGTATTAGCCACTCACCCACTCTGCTGCAGTCATCAGGACTGGCCACAGTTCTGTTCAGGCTGCTGTTTGAACTGGTCAAACCCCTCTAGGCAAAGGCTGTGCTACAGGGTTTAGTCCTTGGCTTTTAGCTGCCTTGCTGAGGCCTTCTCTGCTTACCAGCTTCCTTTTGCCTCAGGGAGAGCTGACTGTATTTTTTCAACTTTGTCTGAGATCAGCTTCTCAGTCAGCCTTCATTAGCCCAACCAGATGATACATAGTCTTGCATATCCTTGTCTCTAGCATGGGAACTCTCAGGCTATGCCCACCTCATCCATAAATAGGTTCTCTCCTAGTTTCACCTGGCGTCAGACTAATCTGGGCTCCACCCACTTCGTAAGGCTATTAGCAGCTAAAAACAATGCCAAGCCATAAACCTTGTTTTTAGTCCATATGTTGACATGCCAAGTGCCCACAGGTGCCAGGCTGCTCTTCATGCCTCCTTTTAAGAGACTATATCAGAAGCCCCTAGATATTCACTAAATCTAATTTATATTAATCTAACTCCCCTTACATAAACTTCATTAAAGAATGCATAAAGTTTAAAGAAAATGCAAAGAAACAGTTCCTTAATGAAATTAAGAAGAAAAAGCTTAAGGTGAATAAACACCTCTGTGATGCCGGGGGGCGGGGCGGGGGGAGGAATATATATATACCAGATGGAAATCACAATGACAACCCAGAACTTGAGAATGGATTTTAATAGAAAGACAGAAATAAGGAAGAGAACTTAAATGGAAATTAATAAGGAATTGAAAACTTAAATAACTCAACTAGAAAACTCAAAGGGGGGGGGAGCTTACAGGTAGAAAGAATCAGGCAAAAGAGTGTATATCAGTACTTGGAGATAAAATAAAGGATCTAGACCAAGTAAGCAAGGAGTATGAAAAAAACAGGAAAGGAGCATACAAGAAATTGGGACACAGAGGGGGATCCAGGATGGCGGCAGCCCACAATGATGCATTTTGAATGTGGGGAAAACACGTATAACACCACAGGGTTATAATATGCTGAGCAATAATCTGAGTGGTGCAAACCCACTGGGTTTCACCCAGCGACCCAGGGTCCATTAAAAGTCCCTGGGCAAGACTCTCCTCTCCTCTCTTGGACACTCAGAAAAACAGACCAGCAGAAACCACGGAAGCTGCTGAATCCAGGAATCATCACCAGGAGAGGGACGGGGTAAGAGCCACTCAAATACGCAGCAAACAACTCTGAACCCCAGACAGGGCTACTCACAAGCCTCCTGGGCTCCCAGATTCCATGCAGGCATTCCGACATCAAGTGCGGCAGCAGGACCACAGCGCAGTGGCATTTTGGCAAACGCAAGCATATTTGGGCTTCCCCAGAGGGTTGTTGGATATACAGGCCCCTCTATTGGATTTGCAGTCACTGGGAAGAACTCTGCAACTAAACAGAGCAACAGGATACACATGCTGAATACTCAGACTGCTACACAGAGAGCTCTGACTCAGGAGCAGTGAAACAATCATGGGCCATTCCTCATTGCCGGGAAGTGGGCTGTACCAGCTCACAGCGCTTCTGGTTATTAGATGCACATTGATCCTGAGAACCCCCTGAGAGTAGCTTCGGATGACCACTAACACAGTCTGACAAGTAAGCTGCTGGGGAGCTACAGCACCAGCCAACAGTCTGTGGCCTGTCAACATATACTGTCATCTATACAAAGACCAGTTAGATCCCAGGAACCTATAGGAACACATCCCACCACAATCTCTCACCTAGGTCCCCAATTGGGACAAAACAGGAAGGGGTGAGCTCTGGGAGACACACTGAGAACAAACCTCCACACAAGAACCCCTCCAGCCTGTGGAAAGCTACAGATCACCAAGCTAAACAACTTCTACACCAAAGTACCCCTCTTGGCACCAAGCCCAGAAGGCACCAGGATCAAACAGCTAAGAACAACCAAATGGTTAAAGATCAGCAAAAAAACAGAAACAACAAAAGTCACCGAAATATGACTCCAACAAAATGTAGCTATGCTAGTAGAGCAAGCTCTGACCACTCCACCACAGCTGAAACACATGAAAACGATGACAAATCTATATTCTGGAAAGTGATAGAGTCCTTTCAAGAAGAATTTAAATATCTGAAGGAATTCAAAGATTCCACAATTTTACAAGTGAAAGCAACGTAGAATACCATTAGAGATCTCCAAGCCAAAGTGGCTCAACTTGAACAGGAAAGAGACAAGTCAACAACCAAATTGGAGCAGGAAACGTATAAAACAAGTAAAATATTTCAAGACTTGAAAATGGAAGTAGAAGCAATAAAGAAAACACAGAGTAGAAGTGGAGAATCAAGGAAAGACAACAGGAACTACAGAAATGACTATCAAAAATAGGATACAAGAGATGGAAGACAGACTCTCAGTTGTGGAAGATTTGATTGAAGAAATCAGTACAACAACCAAAGAAAATGAGACATCCTAAAAAGTTCTTGCCCACAACATCCAAGAAATCATGGACAGAATGAAAAGACAGAACCTAAGAATTATTGGCATAGAGGAAAGAGAAGACTCTCAACTTCAAGGTCCAGGAAAAATCTTCAACAAAATCATAGATGAAAACTTCCCAAATCTAAAGAAAGAGATGCCGATAAAATTCTAAGAGGAATACAGAGCACCAAACAGAATAGACAAGAAAAGAAATTCCTCTTCCACATAATAATTGAAACTCCAAGTGTACGCAACAAAGAAAGAATATTAAAAGCTGTAAGAGAAAAAGGTCAAGTCACATACAATGACAGACCCATCAGAATTACACCTCACTTCTCCTCAGAAACTTTAAAAGCTAGAAGGGCCTGGACAGATATCCTACAAGCCCTGAGAGAACATAGGTGCCCAGCCAGACTACTATGCCCAGCAAAACTCTCTATCAACATAGATGGAGAAAACAAGATATTCCATGACAAAATCAAATTTAAATAGTGTGGCCTTGTTGGAATAGGTGTAACATTGTTGGAGGAAGTATGTCATTGTGGATGGGCTTTGAGGTCTCAGATGCTCAAGCCATGCCCAGTGTAGCATTCTCTTTCTGCTGCCTGCAGATCTAGACTCTCAACTCCTTCTCCAGCAACAAGTATGCCTACATGCTGCCATGCTTCCTGTTATGATGACGATGGATTAGGCCTCTGAGACTATAAGACAGCCCTATTGAATACTTTTCTTTATAAGAGCTGTGAGGTCACAGTGTCTCTTCCCAGCAATAGAAAACCTAATGAAGACAAACTCCCAGGAAAGAAAAGTGCTGTGCTGTTCAACATTGTCATCACTAGCTTCATATGGCTTTTGATGTCATGAAGAGTGACTAGTCCAGGCCTAGCTTTAGTATAAGCATATACACCAGATTTTAGAGATTTAGCTTGATGGGAGGGAAGAAGTGTAAAGGAGATTATAAATTATTTTCATAGTTTGATTCTGTTAGATTGATGGTATATATAGCCAAATAAAATATATTACTAAACTTAAAAAAAAAACAGTATCTACCCACAAGTCCAGCCCTACAGAAGATACTAGTGGGAAAATTCCAACCCAGAGAAGATAACTACACCCAAGAAAAAAGAGGAAGCAAAAAACTCCACTGCAGCTAAACTAAAAGAAACACACAACCACCACCTACAACAAAGTAATAGGAAATAACAACCTTTGGTCATTAATATCCATCAACATCAATGGACTCAACTCCCCAATAAGAAGACACAGGCTTACAGATTGGATCCGTAAACAAGACCCATCATTTTGCTGCATATAAGAAAAACATCTCACTAACAAAGATAGATGCTACCTCAGAGTAAAGGGCTGGCAAAAGGTTTTCCAAGCAAATGGACCCAGAAAGCAAGGTGGAGTAGCCATCTTCATATCAAACAAAATAGACCTCCAACTGAAGTTAATCAAAAAAGGTAGAGAAGTATAGGGGTTAGATAAATTAGATTTAGAAAACATATAGGGGTTTCTGATACTGTCTCTTAATTCGGGGCATGAAGAGCATTATCAGCATGAAGTCAGGAAAAACAGGAAAGACTTAATAGACTGAAAAACAAGTTTGAAGTCAGGAAAACAGGAAAGACTTAATGGACTTGAAGAAACAAAGTATCTGGCCTGACATTGTTTTCAGCTGCTAAGTGGGCAGAGCCCAAATTAAGCTGAAACAGAGTTCCTCCTATTTAAGGACAGTGCATGGAGCCCAGAAAGAGAAGAGGCCCCTGATGCTAGAGAGCTCCAAGAGTCCTGCTGAAAAAAGGGCTGGCCATCATTTGATGGCCAGATTTCCCTGAAGCAGAAAGAAGCTGGTGAGCAAAGAAAGCCTGAGCAAGACACCAAAAGGCCAAGGACTAAACCCTGTGGCTCAGCTTTTGCCTAGAGGGGTTTGATCTGTCCGAACAGT
>CAJQZJ010032137.1:3002903-3017356 GCA_907164525.1 Lophiomys imhausi | reverse complement strand
CAGGCACAATTTCTTTTAGGCTACTGTTCGGACAGATCAAACCCCTCCAGGCAAAAGCTGAGCCACAGGGTGCAGTCCTTGGCTTTTTGGTGTCTTGCTCAGGCTTTCTTTGCTCACCGGCTTCTTTCTGCTTCAGGGAGAGAGCTGGCCATCAATGGCCAGCCCTTTTTTCAGCAGGACTCTTGGAGCTCTCTAGCATCAGGGGCCTCTTCTCTTTCTGGGCTCCATGCACTGTCCTTAAATAGGAGGAACTCTGTTTCAGCTTAATTTGGGCTCCGCCCACTTAGCAGCTGAAAACAATGTCAGGCCAGATACTTTGTTTCTTCAAGTCCATTAAGTCTTTCCTGTTTTCCTGACTTCAACCTTGTTTTTCAGTCTACTGAGTCTTTCCTGTTTTTCAGTCTATTGAGTCTTTCCTGTTTTTGCTGACTTCATGCTGATAATGCTCTTCAGGCCCCGAATTAAGAGACAGTATCAGAAACTCCTATATATTTTCTAAATCTAATTCATCTAACCTCTACACCATGATCAGGTAGGCTTCATCCAGGAATGCAGGAATGGTTCAACATATGAAAATACATAAACGTAATTCACCATATAAACAAGTTGAAAGAAAAAAACCACATGATCATCTTGCTAGATGCGGAAAAAGCATGACAAAATCCAAAACCCCTTCATGCTAAGTCCTGGAGAGAATGGGCATATAAGGGCCATACCTAGAAATAATAAAGGTGATATACAGCAAGCCAGTGGACAACATCAAATTAAATGGAGAGAAACTTGAAGCATTTCCTCTAAACACAGAGACAAGACAAGGATGTCCATTTTCACCATATTTCTTCAACATAGTACTTGAAGTTCTAGCTAGAGCAATACGACAGCTAAAGGAGAACAAGGGGATACAAATTGGAAACGAAGAAGTCAATTTATCCCTATTTGCAGACAATATGATAGTATACATAAGCGATCCCAAAAATTCCATCAGAGAACTCTTATAGCTGATAAACACCTTCAGCAAGGTGGCTGGATACATAATTAATTTAAAAAATCAGAAGCCCTTCTTTATACAACAAATAAATGGGCTGAGAAAGAAATAAGAAAAACAACACTCTTCACAACAGCCACAAACAATATAAAATACCTGGGAGTAACTCTAACCAAGCAAGTGAAAGAATGACAAGAATTTCATGTCCTTGAAGAAAGAAATTGAAGAGGCCATCAGAAGATGGAAAGATCTCCCATGCTCATGGATAGGTAGGATCTACATAATAAAAATGGCCATCCTACCAAAAGCAATATAGAGGTTCGATACAATTCCTATCAAAATACCAACACAATTTTTTATATACCTGGAAAAAGCAATTCTCAACTTCATATGGAATAAAAACAAAACAAAAAAAAAAAAACACAGAATAGCTAAATCAATCCTGTACAATAAAAAAACATCTGGAGGTTTCACCATCCCAGATTTCAAGCTGTACTACAGAGCAATAGTAATAAAAACAGCATTGTACTAGTATAGAAACAGACCAGTGGCTTACTGGAATCGAATTGAAGACGCAGAAATGAACCCACACACCCACAGGTTGACATAACATAATTGTTGACAAAGAAGCCAAAACTGTACAATAGAAAAAGGACAGCATCTTCAACAAATGGTGCTGGTACAACTGGATGTCCACATGTAAAAGAATGAAATTAGAGCCATGCTAATCACCTTGTACAGAACTTAAGTCCAAGAGGATCGAAGACCTTAACATAAGGCCGGACACACTAAATCTACTAGAAGAAAAAGTGGGGAAAACCCTCAAACTCATTGGCACAGGTGACAACTTCCTGAACAGAACACCAACAGCTCAGGATCTAAGACCAACAATCAATAAATGGGACCTCATGAAACTGAAAAGCTTCTGTAAGGCAAAAGACACTGTCATTCAAACAAAAGGGCAGCCTACCGATTGGGAAAAAAAATCTTCACCGACCCCACATCTGTCTGAGGGCTGATATCCATAATTTACAAAGAACTCAAGAAATTAAATGCCAAGAAACCAAATAATCCAATCAAAAATTGGGAACAGAGCTAAACAGAGAATTCAAAAAGGAGGAATTCCTAATGGCTGAGAGACACTTGAAGAAATGCTCAGCATCCTTAATCATCAGAGAAATGCAACTCAAGATGACTCTAAGATTCCATCTCACACCTGTCATAATGGCTAAGATCAAAAGTTCATATGACAGCACATGTGTGTCAGAAAGGGAAACCCTCCTCCATTGCTGGTGGGAGTGCAGGTTTTTGCAACTCTATGGAGGTCAGTCTGGTGATATCTTAGAAAACTGGAATAGCTCTGCCTCGGGACCCAGCCATATCACTTCTGGGTATACATTAAATGATTCCTCACCAAATCACATGGAAGTTTCCTCATCTATGTTCATAGCAGCCTTATTTGAAATAGCTAGAAACTGGAAACAACCCAGATGTCCCTCAACTGAAGAATGGATTAAAAAACTGTGGTACATCTACACAATGGAATACTACTCAGATATCAGAAATAATGAAATTATGCAATTTGCAGCCAAATGGATGAAACTAGAGAAGCTGATCCTGAGTGAGCTAACCCAGACTCAGAAGGATGCACATGGCATCTATTCACTTATAGTCAGATTTTAGCCATATAGTACAGGATAATTATACTACAATGAATGCACCAAAGGGAACATGAACATAGACTTTTTTTCCTGTCAGTGAGACACTTTGCCCTATTGGTGCTGCCTTGTATGCCCCCAGTGTATGAGGAGGCTCTTGGCTCTCATATGACTGCTGAACATGTAGTGGGGGACTGTTATGTAGGGACACTGCACTCCAGAGGAGTGGGAATGAAGGGATAGAGGGTAGAGGGTGGGAGGGCGGGACTGGGAGAGGTGGAAAGAGGACACTGTGATGGAGTTGTAACCTGAAGTAATAAATAAATAAAATTAAAAAAAAGAATTTGGGACACAATGAAAAAAATACAGTGTTTTAATTATTGGCAAAAATGAGGGAGAAGAATACCTAGCCAATGGCATACACCAGATCTTCAACAAGATCATAGAAGAAAACTTTCTTATCTAAGGAAAGACACACTCATACAGATAAAACAAACAACAAAAACAAGCATAGAACACAAAATATACAGGACTAGAAAAAATAAAACCCACACAGCATATCATAGTTAAAATGCTAACTATACATAGCAATGAAGGAATAGTGAAAGCTGAAAAAAACTATCACCAATAACAATAAAATGTCACATACAAAGAAAAACTTATTAAAAAAAATAACTGATTTGTCGTGTAAACTTTGAAAGCCAGAAGAGAACTGGAGCAATGCATTCCAAATCATAAAGACTATGCCAGCCAAACTACACTAACACACCCAGAAAGACTGTGTGCCATGAATAAAAGAGAAAGAAAAACTTTTCATGACATAAACAGTATAGAATTTTATATTCAACAAACCAAATCTAAAGAAAACACAGGAAGAATTAATTCAGCCATAATCATTAAAACACAAAATATCAATGGGAACACAAAGAACAACACCAAAAATCAAGGACACAATGACCACAACTAATGCATACAGATCAATAATAACTTTACATATCAGTGGGCTCCATTCTCCACCTAAAAGGCACAAGCTGACTAAATGGGTAAAAAAAAAAAAAATCTATCCATCTGTTATGTATAAGAAATACATCTTAATTTTAATATAGTCCCTGAGTTAGAGCAAAAGAACGACAAAAGTACTCAAATGAAATAAGTGAGCAAGCAGGTGTCACTGTGATAACAACAGAAAAAAATTGGCCAAAGTAAAGCTAATCAAAAGACATAGAGAAAGACACTTCATTCTAATGCAGGGAACAATTTACCAAGAGGACATAACTGTTCTAAATATATATTCACCAAACTATGGGGCACCAAATTTCATAAAAACAAATCTACTATTGTATTTAAGGACACAGATTAACATCAATCCATTCATATTAATTGATTTCAATACCCTGTTTTCTTCAGTAGCAGGCCAAGTAGAAAAAAATAGAGAAACGTCAGAATTGATTGACATCATAAGTCAAATAACAGATATCTCTAGAACACTCCACCAAAACACCAAATAATACACATTTTACTCAGGAGCATAAGGAAACTTTTCTAAATAGATCACATTCTGGAAAACAAAAGAACTTTTCACAAATTCACAAAGTTTGAAATCACTCCTTGCATCCTCTGATCACTATGCAATAAAACTTGGGCACCACACAAAGCTCTAGCAAATACCCAAGCTCACAGAGATTTAACACCTCATTACTGAATTATGGATGAGTCAAAGAAATAAATAAGAGAGAAATATAAAACTTTCTGGATCTAAATGAAGTGAAAACACTTTACAACAAAAAAACCTCTGAAATACATTGAAAGCAGTCCTATGAGGAAAATTTATACCTCTAAGGGGCTCCATTGAAAAAGCAGAAAGAGCACAAATAAAAGGCTTAATGTTGCAACCCAAGAGTGGGTATAGCAAAAGCAAACCAGATCTAAACCCAGTTGACAGCAAGAAACTAAAAATCAGGGCAGAAATCAGTGAACTAGAAAGAAACAACATATTACAAAAAAAAAAAAATGAATCTAAAAACTAGTTCTTTGAGATGATAAATGACACACTCTTGGCTTGGCCCAAATATCAAAAGGAAGAAAAACTCAAATTAACAAAAATCAGAGTTAATCCAGAAAACCTTACAACAAATTCCAAAGAAAATCAGAATATTATGAGAGACTACATAAATACACTGTACTCCATTTTCCTGGAAAATCTAAAAGAGTGAATTTCTTGATTCACAAGTGAATAAGTGTAATAAAACACATACATGAACTTAAAAACAGCAACAAAATATTATCTTCTCTATAGATACAGAAAGCACTTTGATAAAATCCAACATGCTTTCACAATAGAAGAAGTCCTGATATATGTAGGCTAAAGGGGGTATACTGCAATATGATTAAAGCTGTGTATGAGAAACCCACAGCCAACATCATCCTAAATAGAGAAAAAATTGAAGCAATCTCACAGAAGTCAGGAAAGAGATAGAGATCTCCACTATTCCCATTTCATTTCAATATTATGTTGGATGTACTAGTTGAAGCAACAATGCAAAAGAAGGAAAGTAAAGGGATACAAATAGGGAAAAAAGAAGTCAAACCATCCTATTTGCAGGATGACATGATACTATACATTAGAGATCTTAAAAATTTTACCAAAAAACTTCTAGAAATGATTTTAAAAATTCAGCAATGTGGAAGGATACAGAATCAATTTGCAAAAATCAATAGCTTTTCCATATGGCAACCACAAACATCCACATAAGAAGATCATGGACACACTCCCATTCGCAATAGCTTCAAAAAATATGTGGGATGAACGTAACCAAGGAAGTGAAAGATTGCTACAATTAAATTTTCATGCCTCTGAAGAAAGAGACCGAGAAAGACCCAAGAAAATGGAAAGACATGCCATGTACAGGGATTGGTAGAATTTAACATTGTAAAAATGACCATTTTACCAAAAGTTATTTACAATTCAATGCAATGACAATCATAATTCCCATCTCATTCTTCACAGAAATAGAAAAAAAAAGCTAAATTTATACAGAACCATGAAAACCCTGGATTTACAAAAGATTTTTTTTTTTTTTTTTGGTTTTTCCAGACAAGGTTTCTCTGTATAACAGCCCTGGCTGTCCCAGAACTCATTCTATAGACCAGGTTGGCCTCAGACTCACAGAGATCTGCCTGCCTTTGCCTCCTGTGTGCTGGGATTAAAGGTATGAACCACCACACCCAGCTAACATTTTTTCACAAAATCAAAAATGTATGCTGGAGACATTATAATTCTAAATCTTAAGCTATATTATAGAGCCATAGTAGTAAAAACAGTATGATACTGACACAAAAACATACATGTAGACCAATGGAATGAAATCTAAGTTTCAAACATAAGTATACATAACTTTGGCCTTTTAATACTTGACAAAGATGACAAAAACATAAGTTAGAGAAAAGAATGCATCTTCAAAAAAATAGTACTGAGAAAATTGGAAGTCCTCATGAAAAGAATAAAAAATAGACCTGTTCCTATCACCTTGCACAATGACTAACTCCACATGAATCAAAGACCTAAATATGAAACACTCAAATTACTAGAAAAAAAAACATAGACAATACCCTACATGATACAGATGTAATAAAGAACTTAATGAATTGGGCTTCATTTGCCCACAAACTAAAGCCAACAATTGACAAGTGGCACAAAAACCCAAAGGCTTTTACACAGCTAAAGAAACAATCAACCTGTCAACAAGGAACCCATAGAATTGGAAGGACGTTTTGCAAGTCATACATTTGACAGAGAATTATTATCCAGAATATACAAAGAACTCAAAAACAAAGTCAAAAAGTTAATCAATTAAAAAAAATGGGCCTTGGATCTGAATAGAAAGTTCTAAAAGAAAAAATGAAATAAAGAAATAAAAGAAGGAAGGAAGGAAGGAGAGAGAGAGAGAAAACATGGCTAAGAAATATCTCAAAAAAATGATCGTTGGCCCTAAAAATTAAGGAAATACAAATGAAAACAACTTTGAGATTTCATCTTGCCCTAGTCAGAATGGTAACACAAACAAAACTGGTAAGAAATGTTAGGAGGAATGCCAGGGAAGGGGAATTCTCACTCACTGTTGATGAGATTGCAAACTGGTGTAGACACTATGGAAATCATTGTAGAGAATTCTCAAAAAACTACAAATAAATCTGCCATATGATGCAAGTATACTAGTCCTTGGCATATAACCAAAGAACTCGCATCTTCCTCTATAGATCCTTGCTCAGTCAAGTTCATTGCTACTCTATTTACAACTAACAAACAGAAAAACCTAAACACCTTTCATCATCAAATGGTTAATGAAAACGTGATACACATACACTATGAAATATTATTCAACTATTAAATAAATGAAATCATGAACGTTGCAGGTAAATGAATGAACCTAGAAAATATCTCATTGAGTAGGGTAACTCAAACTCAGAAAGACAAACTTTTCATTTTCTTTCTCAATGTGGTTTCTAGTTCCAGTTCATCAGATGTAAATATATATCTTGAAGTTAATATAGATTCCAGGAATGTAAAAGTGTGGTCATTGCTGGGGTACAGGGGTTGGGGAACAATCGAGAGGGAAATAGCAGTGTACAAATTATCTGATCAGAGAAATGGGAAAAGGGGGAGTTTTAGAGAGAGGGAAGAAGCTACATAAAGAAGAAATGAAGGTAAAATAGCAATAAGGATGTCTGAAAAAGTCATGAGGAATCATTCTGTTAGCTATTTATCTAAAATTGTAGTACACATAATTCGGTGTACAAATTTGGTGTATAAATATTCTCAAATAAATCTGAGAATGAAATTTTCTTATTTGGACTGACAATGCTCCCTCCAAGTGCTAAAGACCACCTAACAGGCATCCCAATACCAGAAGCAACAAGCTCTCTTTTGAGTTGTTGACAATGGCTGTCTGAGATTCTCCAAACATACTGCTATAGCCTTTGGTTGTCCCTGAGAGATTGAAGATAATCCCCTAATGCTGAAGACACTATCGCTTTACAAGTAGGTAGTCACCCTTTATCTGTAACTAATCAAATAGCCTTTTCCCTAGGGACTATATTAATGGTACCAGAAAATGCCATTCAAACTTCTAAAGGAAGAAAACAACCAACAGTCCTACCCATCTATGATGCCTATGACTACATTAACAATATGCATGGCACAATATAACCTTGAGCACAGAAGTGATACACACAGCATACCTTGATAATAGCCAACAGCTCTCTAATTAGATTTAAGACCATTCAGCAAGAGGGAAATCATGCCTGGTACTGGAAACCTAAACAACTATTCAATACTGAAGAAGTCATGGTTTTAGAAGGAGAACCTACATTCACTAGTTTACATAACCAGCATAATCCCAATAGCAATCCCAAACACCTGTCTTTATACCCAAAGATAAGTGTAGCCTTCACCCCTGGTCAAGGAAACTTGTCTTTGCAACAGATGGAGATCATCACAGTAAATTACAATCAATCACAATACAGAGCTGAGTAACAATAGAACTCAGTCCTAATGGATACATCTACAACACTTCTACATTTAAGGCTCATTGCAGAAGAGGATCAGGGACATCCTCTTTTGTTATGAGATTATGTCTTCTGGGAATTTCAGAAGCTACACATAGTCTCACCAATATGAATGCCTAAACATGAGTTGAACAATAATAACAACAAGAGCCATGTCAAAGTAGACACATGAAGGCCCACATGATTACTAGCCTACACACAAAGTACAGGCCACTAAGCTATGCTGAGAAGTGGAGAGATAGTCTTCCCCAGAGAAGAGTACACCAATTAATTATCTAATATCAAATAGTCAGTCCTGAAAACACTCATACAAGTAACATTCTTCAGAATGAGATGATTACATTTAGGAATATATATGTATATACATATATGTATATGCATATATCAATAATTTATGAAGCAAAAGGCCATGAATCTTTAAGTAAGCAATGAGGGGTATGAGAGAGTTTGTAGGGTGAAAAGGAAAGAGAGAAGTTATATTATGTCACAGTCGCAAAAATAAAGGAAAATTATGATAATTTTCAATAATGTAAATAGTAAGCAGTCAACCTTGTATCATCCATAAACATAAGTAAGAGGTAATTTTCATAAACAGTGATAATTACCTCTTACTTATGTTATGATTGTACAATAGTACCACAGTAAGGATTTTCAGAAATTTATTTTTTACTGGTAATAAAGAATACAAATTCCAAAGCCGGGCGGTGGTGGCGCACGCCTTTAATCCCAGCACTCGGGAGGCAGAGGCAGGCGGATCTCTGTGAGTTCGAGGCCAGCCTGGTCTACAAAGCGAGTCCAGGACAGCCAGAGCTACACAGAGAAACCCTGTCTCGAAAAAACAAACAAAAAAAAAAAAAAAAAAAAGAATACAAATTCCATAAAGGAAGGGTTACTCACAGTTACAATAAATGACAAAACTGCATAGATGTGACAAATGTTTGCAAATTCATTCGTTCTGAAAGAACGGCCTCTTAACACCCAGAGGCCACACTACATTTTGCCACCTTGATGGACTCTGCATCATCTGCTAGAAAGGAATTTTGAAAAACAGACAGGCCATCTGCTATTTTCCACTTTCTTTGAAGAGGCACGCACTATGTATCATGAGATGATGATTTTAATTCAAGTCACACAGTTGTCAATATTTCTTCCAGAAAAGTTATTGCAATTGCAATTATTTCTACAGCATTCTCACATTAAATTGTTTAAAAATGAGTGTATTTATTTCTAGAAAACACAGTCTGTGTCTACTCAGAATATGAAGCAAGGACAAGACCAGGGCTAAAGATCATCTAGATCAACAGATAACTTAATTCACATCACCTATCCACTACAGAGAAGGCAGAACAATGAGAACATTCAGATCAATAGATTTATACAAATCAAAAGTTGAGAAGCACTTCTGGCTAAGCACTGTGACATATTAGCTAATAAAATTCACCTCAAAAGAGATGGCATCAATATCTTAACATGGCAAATATCTGAGAACTTTGACTTCAATAGCCAACACTGAGTAGCATCAATTTATTTTCTTATAAATCTCCAGGAAATATGGTTTATTGCAATTATCTTTTTCCTGCAATTTCTTAGTCTGTTTATCCAGTGGAATTCTCAGAGAGAGAAATTAAGACATCTTAAATAAACTTTACATTTCTTATATAAATCTACATTTCTTATTCCTTTAGTAGGCTTTTTGTGGATAAGTATAGGAATTATAAATTTACATTAAAATACGTAAACAGGAAGAAGGCTCTTGTGGGCAGCTTTCAAAAGCATTCTCTTAACATAGGTTTCTATTAGCATGAATTTCCATACTAAAATGTTTTAAATGTATCATTATGTTGGAATGAAAAAATAAAACTATAATAAAAAGAAAATATTTTAATTTTGGGGAGAATTCTTCCTAAATGGTATTAAAACTATATAATTTAAAACTGGTATCCAAAGTATATAAATGCAACAGTGTGAAGAGCAAACAATATGAAGTCAGATCTACTTTACAAGGCGCTCTTTACAGATGCCATCTTAGTGGTGACCATCCACACCATCATCAATGTCTTCCTGTAAGTGATGGAATTAGTTCAGACTAATAAATTTTATAATGATATACTATGGAAAAATTGGTGTCATTGTTTAGACAATTATATGTGTCAATCAACAACGCTAGTGAGAAAATTCAATGGTCCCTTAGCATGGATGGACATGTCTTCAGGATAGTGAGTTATTTTCATAGTACCAGACTCCAAAGTTAATTACTTAAAACTTCAGTTGATTCATATCGTACTATTGTAAACTGTATGATTCAGACATTTTGTTGACTGGAACACACTGCTTTCTATCAATGTAAGTCTGAGTAATGAAGTATTTTGTGATTAATGCCTGATGAAGTGTACTATGTAATTTATTGGCTTGGGAAGTCCTAAAAGCAACTTGACAGTATATAACATTTAATTAGGTACTAAATAAGCTAACCCAACTTTAACTCTATAATCCAAACATAAAAATCTAAATCCAAAAAATTTTACTCTGCTATGGATTGTTTTGAGTAATTGATCTAATCAATGCCTTGAACAATAATCCTATTTCTGAGCCTGGATTTCTTCTTTAAACATTTAAGGTGATATATATATATATACTTTCAATTCAGTGTGAGCCTATAGCAGCTTTGTATCCATGTGTCCATGCTGTGCCAGAGAGGAAGCAGAGAGTAGGTGCTAAAACAGAATCAGAGGCAGGTAAAAACCTACAGACTCACATCTAGTACCCTGTTTCTGCCAGCCAGCCCTCACTTTTCAAAGAGTCCATGGCATCTAAGACAACACTAACAGCTGGGGACCAAAACTTCAAAACAAGAGTCTGTGGAGATGTTTAATTCAAGTCATAATACTTCCCTTCATTTCTTTACAACCTTTACACAAATGTTTCTGTGAGGAGATCCTGGACTTGTCTTATTTTCTTACTAGAAAGTGAAGCTTTTGCAATGTATTTTGTGTAGTAATTGTTCCTTGTATATAGAAGGATGCTTGAAATTTTGTGGGCACCTGGTATTTGTTGAGGAAATTAATGTATAAGTGAAACATGAAAAGGAGAACATACATTCAATAATGTCTGGGATACAGTAGATCCTTACAATTTACAGTCATTTAATGTCATAAAATCATATGTTTTATAATATGGTTTTAATTGAGATAAAATTATATAACATCTGCCTCACTTTCCTCTAATCCCTCCTATTCCCTCCCATTCTCAAGTAGATAGCCTCCTTTTCTTAGATGATTATTGTCACACGTATGTACAGAAATATATATACATATATATATGAAACACAAGATTTGTATAAGGGTATAATTAATGGCACCCACATATTGCTGGTTTGACTAACATCTGTCTAATTGGACTTAAGGCCTACTCAAGTGGAGAAAAATTATGCCTGGTACTGAAAATCTAGCCAGCTTCCTGGGGCTAGAGATGTCATGGACCTTAGAAAATAATCTACAACCACCTCTTCGCTAGACAGGAAAATTTCTCATTATATTTTGATATTATCTTTATATTCACAGAAAAGTGTAAGCTTCCACCCCTCATCAAAGAAGCCCCTCTTTACTACAAATCAATATTTTTCAGTCAAGAGAATTCTACTTTTCTACATGTATCAACCAACGTCTGTGTTTTAAATTTATCAATGTTATTTTTTATTTATGTGTATATGTGCACGGTTGTGTGAATAAATTCCATGTGTGTGAAGATGCAGATCCTTTGGAGTGGAGTTACAGCTGGTTTGGTACATTCGAAGTGAGTATCACCAATCAAACTGGTCCTCTGAAAGAGCAGCAAGCACGCCTAATCATTGTGGCATCTCCTTTCCCCCAACATCTGATTTCTGCAGTAATTTGTATTTGTTGTTATTGATAATTAAAATGGAGGCAGAGATTGTAACTCAGTTTGTATCTCTTTAAACAGCTTCCAGAGTGAGCTATTCCTCTCTCTTACACTAATTAATTGATATGACAGTCCTTCCTAGCATACTAAAGAAATACATTGACAACCTTCTGTGTAAACTTGCACTTGTTTTACAGTATTTATAAATGTTCTCTCCATTTGTAACCTTTTAACTCTATCCACCATTACTCATACCTTTTGCCTGCTCTCACCGGACAGATAAAGATTTATCTGGATCTCTATCTGACAAACATTTCAGTGCAGACTAAACAGTAAGAGTCCTGACAGGTAACAGAGAACCAAATACATTTCATTTATACTCCCTGCACACACACTGCTGTCTTAGCATGCTGGCATGTCTAATGTCTGTCACTGTAAGGCAATTGTTTTTATAATAAAGGGTAAATTTTTAAAATATTTATATATCAGATGGTCATGTATCATTTAAAGATATGCAATCATGATAAGCCACAAGTTTTATCCTGATGCTGTGTGAGTCAGCACTATGTATGAGTCCTAGTGGTGATGGTGCCCTTTGGGTAACTGAACAATAGTCTCACCACCCCACAGCCTTTACTTCCCCTTCAAAAACACCAGCAGGTCAAAGCTCCAATGCAAAGGCTCTAGTATTCTGTCAGGAAAATGAAACTACTTCTTTTATTTTCCTTTCTCATCATAACCAACGGCATTGTTCCTTATGTTACCCAGCAGTCAAAAGTCATAAGCTGGGAGGCAGACTCTTCGATATAGTCTGCCTACTACTGCATTGGAGAGATATGTGGAGATCCTATCCTAACCTATCCAACCACCTCTATATTTTCATTCTGTGACTCTCTCTCCTGTTTTCACATTTTCTTAGCAGTTCCTCGTGGAGGTTTGACTGGTATGTGCTCCCACTCTCTAGGATGTGACTCATCCTGGCCAGGAAACATGCAACACATTTAAAGCCGCCAGGTGTTTTCTTAGATTATTCCATCCAATCTTGGACTTCCTTTCCTCCTTAACAGTATTTTTTACACTTTTTAGTGCCAATATTATTCAAGATATGGAAGGAAAATCAGGGTGCTAAGTAAGAAGATATTTCAAAAATGAAGAAAAGCAGCACTTTTTAGACAAATTGCTGTCTAAGGTTCAGGGCAGCACTGAGCTAAAGATGGTGTCAGGGATTTTGGTTTGCGTGGTGCATTAGAGCTAACAGAACCATTAGGATTGAAGGAAGTTCATAGGAAGAGGAAGCAGTATGGGATATTAATTGAGATTATAAACAATTTTTAAAATATATTTTGAAATTATAATATAGTTACATAATTTTACCCTTCCTTTTTCTCCCTCCAATCCCTTTCATGTACACCCACCCTGCTCTCTCAAATTTAGCACTACTTTTTCTTCAATTGTTGATATATAATTCCTAAATAAGTAAATATAACCTGCTCAATCATGCAATGTTACTTTTGTGTATGATTTCTGGAATGGTATTGGATAATCAACTGGTGTCCTGTCTGTCCCTGGGGAATTCTATTTCTCCTGCTCTCAGCATTACTTAGTTGCCCATAGTTCTTTGTCTAGGGTTGAGACCTTCTGAGCTTTCCCTATGCATTTTAGCATGTCTATTGGTGATGGTGTTGCTCAGGAATTACAAGAAGTTGATTTACATAAATTTTGGAGGCTAGGAAGTTCTAAGATCTACATATATAGAAAAATACTAGCTTAAACTCAAAATCTTGGACCAAGTACAAGCCCAAAGGCAGGAGAAGACTGAGATCAAAGGAAGTTCCATCTTAAAAAGAACCAGGCAGAAAAAAGATCTTCTCCGGTTCTTTGAGCTTTCATTATACTGGATGAGGATGCTCACTCTGACAGGCCAGTCTGCTTCATTCAGCCTACTTATGGAAATGTTAGTCTCATTTAATATCCTCACGACACATCCACAATAATGACTAGTCAAGCATGTTGGAAACTCATAGCATAGTGAAATGGCATATAACACTAACAACCACAGGTATTTAAGGTAATTATGGTGGTCTTTTGTTAGCAGGAAGAGAAGAGATATTTCATCCTCAGACATGTAGTGTATATGATTAATGAGAATCCAGGACACTAGGAATCTAGACTTAGATTCTAGATTCAGATTTGACAAATTTGAAGTTAACACATGGATTCATTAAGTCCATCCATTTTGTCAGAAATCTATTATGTTAAGGATATATAGGCACTGGGAATAGAAAAGGTATCAGAATAAAGACCTTTCTTTTTTTTCTTATTTATTTATTTATTTATTTATTTATTTATTTATTTATTTATTTATT
>CAJQZJ010032137.1:2975303-2999590 GCA_907164525.1 Lophiomys imhausi | reverse complement strand
TATCTATCTATCTATCTATCTATCTATCTATCTATCTATCTATCTATTTATCTATCTGTCTGTCTATCTATTTCTATCTCTATCACCCCTCCCTATCTGTCTGACACACACACACAAACACACACACAATGATTCTTGGCATAAAATTAGAAATTATTTTAAAAGGTTTATAACTTATCTTTTAAAATTGATTGTTGCTTCTCTTTTTTATTTCATTTATTTTTTACATTTATTTATTTCTTCAAGTTACATCTCAGGAATAGTCTCCTCCCTCCTCCTACCTCTTCCTCCTCCCCTTCCTATCTGCTTGTTTGTTTGTTTTTTAATTTAATGTATATCTTTTTCCCTATAGAAAAGGAATGACAAATTTCTTGAGAGTCCGTGTCAAGAACTTTTTCATATCTGTTTTTGCATGCTAGGAACTTGAAACATTTTTCTTTGCCTTTTACTCTGATATTATAATAACAAAAAATGAAATGAGATTGAGGCATGGAAATAGTGAAAGCAGCCATGTCTGCAGGCTTCTACGTTCTCTGAGAGATTAAAGGCAGTATATCTTTATATATATATATATCCGATGGTATAGGAATCGCAGAAACTCTTTTTCTGAGCACCCTTGTTGGCCAAAGGCAGCTGTGTTAAGAGCAAATTTTTCCCATTGCAATTTCAGATGTCTTGATTTAGTTTGCATTTTAACTTTCCTAACAGTTCTTCCTAACTCAATCAAAAGTTCATGAATAAACATGGGCTAGTAATTGATAAAACCGTAGAAGTCAATATGGCAGTTGGTAACAAACCTGTTAAATTTGCATATGTTGATGCAGCAATCTCATTTCTAGGAATCTGTATGAATTATAAAGTGATACACAAGACTGTTACTTGAAGAATTGCTTATATTAGTAAAAATGTAGAAAGTCTAAGCATTCACTAATAAGGACTTTTCAGAGTAAAAGTAATATAAGGCATCATAAAATCTATGAGGAAACAAAAGCTACTTTGCCAATCTATATTCATATCTACAACAATGTGTGTGAGAGAGTGTAAGTGTGTGTGCATGCATGTGACTGTGTGTGCATGCATGTGTGTCTGTGTGTGTGCATCTGCACATGCGTGCAGATGAACACAACCAACATGTTCACAGTACTCATCTAGCTGCTAAAGGATATGAAGTTAAAGTTTTTTTTTAATTTTTCACATTGTTTGAACTTTTCTATAATATGCATTTATTATAAAAAGGAGACAAAGAAACCAAAAGGCCAGATAGTGTATTTTTTCACTGTAGGCTAAGACCTATTAGCTCAAAATCCCCTGCGTTACCCAACTCTAATATTGACACATTTATTGTTTTAAAAATAGCTCAAGGAAAAAGATGCAATCTTTTTTTTTTTAAGTTGTTTAGAGCCTGACTGCTTCCCATAGCTGTGAAACCTTACCAGACAGCTGTTCCCCATTGATAAGATAAAGCCTGTGGTGTTAACACTCCAAGCTGCTATAGTCCTTTGCAGCAATCCCTGCTGGGCTGCTGAATGAGTCACCTAGGAGAGAGAACCTCCTTTCTGATCTTGCTCCTAGGCAGAAATTAGCCCCCAAATCCTCCCTACTCAGTCAGGTTTTCATCCTTCTTTATTGGGCTTAGTCCCCTACTGTGAGGGACTTTCTTCTCCCAAACATCCATGTCTAGGTAGAGGTAGACACTGCCCCCATAAAGCTGATCCTTTGTAATTGCCCTCAACTTCTACTTCTATCATTTCTCAACTCCCAAGAACCGCCTACAATATTCATTTGCAATAGCACATAAAACAAAGCAGTTAAAAAAATATTTAAAATAGGCCCCAAGAGGGAAGTAGGGAGAATGAAGCTTCCATGAAAAAGCATCTCATGAGGCCTGAACCCAAGGAGAGATTTAAGCCTAGTCAGAGGGCCAATATTAATTGCTAAGGCCAGACAAAAAAATACCCTGCTCACTCTAGCAGAGCCACAAAGAACATTGCCCTGGTTTTTTGTTGGTTTGCTTGCTTACTTTCTTGCTTATTTGTTTGTTTGTTTGTTTGTTTCCTTGTGTATCTCAAATTCTCTTTGTTTTTAATATCTCACATCTGGGATTGGTATGTAGAAAACAGATACTCTGTTATGTTAGAGCAGTCCTTGATTCAAGTGAGTGACAGAGCCCTCCTAATTCCCCTGTCGTACTCACTCTGGAGGAGAAGCGGATACCATGGACTCATCCACATGTTCTCAGCAGGTCTGCAGGCTCCCACATGTCTCTCCTCGTAAATTTTTCCTCTTTCTTTGGAAAGAATTCTCAATACAGCATTTTCAAGTGTGCTAGAATGAGGTTGCATTTACTGATGCTACCTGTATCTTTCAGGCTTTTTCCCATTTGCAAGATAGAAATTATTGCATGGCTATCTATACCGGTTCTATGAACAACCATTACTCTACTGATTAGTTGAACTTTGTGATTAACCAGGAAGTGCCCACTAATTAATATGGACTTTACACATACTACCTATATCTATATCTGGATTCCTGTCTTCCCTGTTGATGGTAATATACCAACTCAGCAGACTACTGTTTACTAGACCTGCTAAAAGAAAATCATAGCCACTGTATATTAAATCTTCATTTGATTTAAATAGAAAAGCTTTGTGAACAGAATGATTTTCATGTTCTACTGTGGAGCCTGAAGCATCTTTAAGAAAGCAAGAGGGATCATCTTTAGTAATCTTTACCTCCTTTCCCATCAATTAGGTAGTGCTTAGCATTTCCTCACACAAAATGCTTCGTGACTTACCCAACACTGGAGAATGGAAAACAATACTCAAAGTCTATTTTTGTACTCTTCTGAACAATCTACAGATAAAGAAGATCCATGGAAGTGGCTAAGGTAAATTTCAATCCCTGCAAACTCTGCAATTTCTCTCCCTGAATCCTGTTACAAAGTGATTTCCAGGTAACTGTGACTTTGAAGCATGTCAGTATAAACCATTCTGGTAGAATGATTTGCTTCGTTTTTGTCCAGGATCCTCTGTTCCCTTAGACCATTTATTCCTATTCTTGCCTCTAATTCTCAGTGGTCATTGAAAGTGATTTACTCAGGATACAAAAAGTCACTGTGCTTCTTTCCAAATGTCAATTCTCAGGACTTTCTCACTCTTAGAAGCGTTTTAGGGGTAAGAGGTCTCCCAAATGAGGCTATAATTGCAGTTACTCCCAAGGGCACATTGGTCCCTCTCTAACAACTAAGTTAATAGCATTCAGAGTATACCTCTTACTCCAAAGGACCCCAAACTTTTCAGGTGTTGAGAGGTCTGATCATTTCCTTAGTTTACTTTTATTCTTTATATACTAGAAATACACTTGAAAGAGTAAATCTAAAGACTTTGGTTATAACACTTGGTTCACTGCTGCATATAATTAACACATTCTTCTTCTCTCAACTTAATTTAGAACAACATTAAATTTCCATGCAGCTCACAAAATTATGTGTAGATCATAGAATAAGGTTAAGCACAGTCAGTAGCCTTGTCTAGAGATGTGTGAATAGACTAGGTCAATAAAGAAGACTGTTTAGCATGGTTCCCTAATGGCTAGGGGTACTCCTTTCCCTTGGAAGCACACGCTTAGCCATCCCATCTTCATCTTTGGCTCAGAAGACATCCAGGGATAAAAAAAAAAAAAAAAAAAAAAAAAAAAAACTTCCCTTACAGAAAACTTGACACTCTAAGAGTTACTTTACCAAATAAGAAACTTGATAAACCATGTGCTATAGTTAACTACTTAGCCACTGGCTTCTTGTATATAATGCCTCCTTTTTGCCCTCTAGATTTATTAGTGACTGTCCTAGGAGGAGTTTCAAGTGCTGGAAACAAGAATATATTTTTCCTTGATGTCCGTCAATGACTCATCATTATAAAAAGTTATGCCATTAAAAACAGTAATGATAGTAGAATAATAATAATGACAAGAACAAACAGGGGACTTATTTTTTTCTGAAAGAGTCATTTATATGCTTTGCAGGTGCTTAACAATATTTTATCACAAAATCCTGAGCTGGATGCTACTATTGTTGCCAACATTAATAATAATGATCTTTTGATGAGATCTAGAGATTGTATTACCATTGACTTAGGAGTCTCTCTTACTTGGGAAGCTATAATGACAGGTGGAATATTTTTCATAGTAGGTAGGGCAAATCTTGAGTATTCATTTTGCAATTGTGGATGCCAGTATGTGCTACAGGAAAATCTTTGACAAAAAAAAAAAAAAAAAAAAAAAAATGACAAAAGAATTCAGTTCCTGATGAGCAGAAGCCAGAACTAGGGAAAGGATCAGGTACATACTGTGTCTAGCATACAAAAGGAAAAAGACCTTCAAGCCTTGTGGGTTGAAAGATGCCTAGTGATGGAAACATTCCAAGATACTCTAAAATAGCCTTTAGGCAAGAGCTGGTGACAAAAGTTCTTTTGCTGTCATGCTAATATGCATTTACCCTTTCTTTATTCATAAGTAACCTCCAGATTTATTCAGGGTGATAACAAGCCCAGCTAAAACAATGCATTTCCCTTATTTCCTTGATATGAAAGTGGCCGTTATCTCAGCTGAATCAGTGAGATGTAAACAAATCAATTAGATGGGGAAGATAGATAACTAAGGAATGCCACTTTAGTCCTTCACCCTCCAACACAGGGTTCATTGATGGGGCTTCAAACACTACATTGGACTGTCATCTTGACATTGCAGATAGAAGTCATCATCTAAGAATGGGGGCAGAAATAGAAATGGAGGAGGGGTCTCGGATAATGACGGAGCCACAATACCTACCTTATACTGCCTATCTCCAAATTTTTTTTGTGAAAGATAAAATATATTATCCTAAGTGTAAGACCTTTTTTTTTCTCTTTTGGCTTCTGGTAGCATGCAGATGAACATGAGTCTAACTGAACTGGTAAAGCTATATGGGGTTTTATGGGCAGTAGAACCTTTCATACATTAAGTTAAGAGAGAAAAATCAAAAGGCATATGAGAGAAGGTCCTGTGAGAGTAGCCAAGTGGAGATAAATTAGCCAGGGATTCCCCAAGCCCTTGAATAGGCAGTTAACCTTTCCTCTTCTACTTTTGTTATTTACAAAGCAAGAAGACTAGGTATAATTAGCCAGGCTCCCCTCCAGATAGAATATTAGGCATTTGTACAGTTAAACTCTGCAGAGAGGGTATCAAAAAGAACATGTGATTTTCTACTGATAGGGAGAGTATCTTTCAACCCTGAGAAATCTCCTTTTATTTTCCAGTCAAGGGAATCCGAGAGAACCCTCAAACAATATAGGCTATTGCTATTGCCTTTGGTCACCTCCCAGAAATGAAAGTAGGACACCATGCTTTTTAGGGACAGGATTGAGCTGGATTTGACCAAGAAGCTTTTTATTCGAGGACTAACTTTCATAGTATTGGAAAGTACTGTGCTCCCAAGTGAGAAAAACAGCCAATACCTGTACCTATCTTTGATGACAATGACCAGCATAGGAAGAAACTCCCATAGGTGCAATAGTGGCATCTGTCTAATTGGTCTTAGGGCCTGTTCAAGGGAATCCATGTCTGGTACTATAATCCTAGCCAACTATGATGGCTGGTGAGGTTATGGAACGTAAAGGAAAATCCACTACTGCCACTTTTCCAAGCCAGTATAATCTCTAATTGTATTCTTAATATTTATCCTTGTATGTTTAGGTAAGCATAGCCACTGCCTCTCATCAAGGAAGCTTCTCTGTGCAGCAGCTGGAGAGCATTACAGAAAGCCAGAACTGACCAAAATGCAGAGAATCACTGACCATAATGTGCCCAGCCCCTACTGATGCATCATCTACACAGCACAGCTCTATACCTAGGGCTCAGGGGACATCAAAGAGGAAGTCCAAAGAGTGTAAGAACCAGATGACCAAGTCATCTGGTGTGAGATTTTGTGAGATATATATATCAGGAAAAGCTGCACCCATGAACTTAAAACCTAAACAGAACTTGAATAATGACAACACAAACTTACATGCAAACATGAAGGGACAAATCTCACAAAACACTACCCCTAGACTAAAAAAAAAAAAAAAAAAAAAAACTAAAAAACTACATGTAGATAATGACTGCTGAGAGTGGGGAATTAATCTTCCCTAAGGATTAAAGTTCTGGTTAGTTATACAACACAAAATGGGTACCCATAAAAACATATACATATGAGCAATACTACATGGGCTCAGTAGGTTGTATTTATATATTTATTCACACACAGGTGCACACCCACACATATATAACAATATTAATTAAAGAAGAAGAGTCAATAAATTACAGAGTGAGTTCCAAGGGGGGTTATACGGGAGGGACTATAGGGAGATGGGGAAACATGATGTAAAAATAGTACACATTTATTAAATTTTAAAAATAATATAAATGAAGTCTAAAGATAGTTTGTAGCTCTACAGATGGCCTACAAATGTGTACATGGGTTCACTAGGAATGATTATAACAAATTGAAATAAAATTTACTGTGAAATTTATGCTGAGAATCTAACAGCATTTCTTCAGATAATTAAAGTGTCAGGAACAGAATTTAAAACTGCTAATTTAACCTTTATTTTATGTGTTTCTCCTGCTCCTGTTATAACCCTCTCCATTTGATTCAGACCTGTGTGTGCCACCCAACACTTTGTAATTACTGTTTTGCTCAGTTCCAAGCTTTATTGGTTTGTTTCATTCTGTGTATGTGTAGGGGAGGTGGAGACACTGACTTTGTATGTGTTGCAGATTGTCCTTGAACTTGTGACTGCTTTACTTCCCAGATAAATGCTGCCTGATTTTACATTTTACTTGGAATAATTCCATCATTTTGACGTATATTTGAAATTATCTTAGTCTATGAGCCATTTCTGGCAATGGATATCTTTGTTTGCTCTGATAATATACATAAGCTTCTGGTGTTTTTATTTTATATTATGCATTTATGTTCTTATATTAGGCTATGGGCTCAAAATAAAATATTTTATACTCTCATCCATATGTCACAGTAGTAATTATTTTGCTCTCAAGAACAAAAAGATTTGCTCTCTTGATAAAATTTTGTTTTCTCAAATTTTATTTCATTTTATTTTATCTTATTTTAGTCTTCACTATGTTAAACATAAAAATGAGCTATAATACAGAGTAACCACATCGATATAAGAATAAGAACTAGATTAATAGTTTACACAAGTTGTCCAGCATCTGAACCAGTATCTGAAACTCCTGCTATGCATAGTTTTAAAA
Organism: Lophiomys imhausi; assembly: GCA_907164525.1. Lineage (NCBI taxonomy): Eukaryota > Metazoa > Chordata > Mammalia > Rodentia > Muridae > Lophiomys > Lophiomys imhausi. Next base: position 2,992,300 of record CAJQZJ010032137.1, on the reverse strand, counting down.
TGTATAGGATAAATCTAATCTTGGCTGTAACAGTAGCTCTTACACAGCAGACGTTCTTCAGCTATTACAGGGTTTGCCTAGAGTGCAGGAGAATCAGGTTTGATTCTCGGCACCAAATAAACTAGGTGTGGTGCCACACCTTTATAATCCTAACACTCAGGAGGGGAGGCAGAAGGATCACACCTTCAAGGTCGTCCTTAACTGCAGAGCAAGCTCAAGGCTAGCCAGAGCTACATTCACACACACACACACACACACACACACAAGTATTTTTAAGGACAGTGTATAATGTGAATAGATTCAACCCAGGGAAAAGTTCTCTTGTAGGATGTACACAGTAACTGTCAGAAGAAAAGTAGATGAAGCCCAAATAATTGAGGTTCTCTGGCCTCACGGTGGTGAGCAGTACAAGAATAAGCAGATTTGCATAAAAATGAGTGAAAGATCCTAACTATGAGAAAACAGAGCTGCTATTTAGCTGCTATTTCATCAAAGCAGTGAGAATGTCCATATGACACAACAGAAGGTCTTTAATGACAAACTATGATATTTTAATGCAGTGTTTGCTGATCAATCACAGGGCTTTTTTTTTTGTTTTGTTGTGTTTTCTTTTGTTGTTTTAATAAGACACTAATTTGATGAAAAAAATCTCAAAATTAGTTCTAAAACATTTCTGATAGGTAAGCAGTGCTCCAGCTGATTTCAGAGTGCATTTCAGTATGCTACATTTTTAGATATATCCAAGTAAGTCTAACCTAAAGTTGATATCAAAACATTGAAGGGCTCACTTCTACCTCTGTGGCAAACTCCTAGGAAATTGTCACTGAAAGAGCTGAAGGGACAGTCTAAGAAAGTACAAAATTGGAGGCTTACTTTCTCTACTTTCTGAGGATGTAATAGAACAGATCTGTTTAGCTCATAAAAATACCATGAACGTTATATCCTTCTTCAGGTGAATTCATATTCTGAGGTCAGACAATGTTCAGGGGTGTTTAGCTCATTAATTGCACAGTGCTTGATTTGCAGTTTTTGAAGTTCCTCTGCTGCTAATTTACTGATGTTTGGCCTGTGACCTCAGCACAGGTTATTTCACAGCTGTCAGCCACTAGGATCTTTCCTAGCTGTTCAGATGTACTTACAGAAGCTGTCTCTAGACCCAGCACCAGAAGGAACTGAACTAAGAACAGATGCCAGTGCTTAGCTCTAAGAAAAATAATAACACAAAGGAAAAAAACTCCAGCCATTTTCCTTCTAACCCTGTACTGATTATTTTCAGGAGTCCCTGGAATGTGACCGGCACTGCTCTCCCTGTTCAGAGTCTAAAGTCTCCCAGTAAGTAAGCCAGTGTGATCAGGATAAAGAAAAACCACCAGGACTAAGATAAAGTGAAGGAAGTGCCCTGCTCCAGCTCCATACATATATGGGGAGAAAACAGAAGGTCTCCTCAAAGAATAACCAAGGGAAGAGTGCTGAAAAGTCAAATTCATCATGAATGGACATTAATGATATGACTTAATTGGGGATACAGAAACAAATGCACATGTGGTTTAAGGAAAACCACTATAGCAACATGCATTAAAGGAACAACTGACTATTATTACTTACCAGAGAGAGCAACTAATCTACTTATTCTTCTTTTCCTTTTACCAGTATACACACAATTTTCTATGACAAGAATGAATTTCTTTCATAATAAGAAAGAAAATCAGCAAGCAAAGGGAAAATATCTCTAATGTTGTTATGACAAAGCCAAACAAAATGTTCAAATTATTCATGAGGTCAAAACATGCTCACTTATATCTCAAAGGTAATGATCCAATTTAATGGTGAAAGATACTGAATTTTAAGACTTCAGGTCAGTACTTGTTTGTCATTTCATAACAGGATGATTTCTTAAACTCACAGTGTATTTATTAGCATTTACCATGACCATTGCTAAAACAAGTTCTAGGTTATTTAAATAAATGCAGTAGGAAAATAGTTGCTAACTTAGCTTCCTGTTACTCTTTAGAATAAAAAATTTTATGAGCTAATGAAAAAAATAAAGTATGTCAAGCTTAACATGAATATAAACCCAATTAAATTTTCAAACTTTGCTTTTAAGAATATGATGGAACTTATTCACATGTACACTTACACATGAACACAATTCTCATTATTCATCAAATTGGTATTTATGAATTTTTCTACCCACTACGATGTGTTATCCCAAAATCAATAAATCAGTGCCTGTCACATGTATGTGAATGCTTTGCTGGTGAGCACAAAGCAGCAGAAAATCGGAAGCCCCAGGGGATAAAATCTAACAAGTATTCTTTGCATAGAGTTGCAGGATATTTTGAGGGTGTTTTTGTTTTTGAGACATGGTTTTGCTGTGTATCCTTGGCTGTCCTGGACTCATTCTGTATAAAGGCTATCCTTGAACTCACAGAGATCTGCCTGCCTGCTTCCATCTCCTGAGTGCTGGGATTAAGGCATGTGCCACCAAACCCAGTAATTATAGACAACTGTGAACTGCCATGTGGGTGCTGGGATTTGAATCCAGGTTTTTGGAAGAATAATCAGTGCTCTTAACAGCTGATCGCACTGTGAGATTGCATACTGAAAAAACTGGCTACTAGTTGTGGTGTGGCTCAGCCATAGTACACACATTTAATCCAAGAATTTTCAGTTTATTGTAAACAGGATTAAATAAAGTCAACTATAGGTCAAGAGGCAGAGCAAGCAACCAGTTGACAGGGAGTGAACATAGGAAAAATACCATAGAGAGAGAGAGGAAGTCAGGAGGACAGATAGAGAGACACACAGAAAGTAGAAAGGAGGAACACTCAGTTTGAAAGGTTTTTTGAGACAGTATGAAAAAGGAGAACTGGTTTTTTAATCTGGGACATTGGTTGAGGAGGAAGATCAGCTGGGTGCTTGCTTTGCCTCTTTGAGCTAGCAGGTTTTCACCCCAGTATCTGGCTCCCAAATTTTTATTGGTAAAATTGAATGTTTGGGATTTTGTCTAAAAACAACAGGATTGTCTTATAAGTACTATATTCTTTGCATTGTTATGTTTTAGGTGATACTTGTGCTGTTTCAGGTGGTCCCAATGCAGTGTCAAAGTGTTGTTTAGGGTTCTGAAGTACAAGAAGGCTGTGATGTGCTTTAAGCAGAAAATGAATGTGTAGGATGAGCTGGGTTCAAGCATGAAGCATGGTGCTATTAATGGTGAATTTGATATTAATGAATTAATAATGTGTATTAAATCAGTTGTCCACATATCAAAGTATATACAAAGCAAGGTTATGTGTGGGTGGCTTTGTACATGGAAGTAGAAGTGGAGAATCATTGGCCAAAAGCTACAATATTTCAGATATACAAATGAGTAAGTTCTGAGAATATAGTTTTCAACATGGTAACACAAGTGACAGTTTGGTAGTATGTACCTGAAACTTTCTGACAGGGAATATTTTAAATCCTCTTACCAAAAAAGAAAAGTCAACAATAAGATTACATATTGGTTTATTGGTGATAACACAAAGCTCAGAAGAACTTAACCTGTAGTTACTTAAGAATATGCATTTAACATTTGCTAACTTAGTGTCTATGTTTGAAAGCCATACCCAGACTCCTCAAAAGCTCTTAAAGGCCTCCTTCTAGCTAGGTAGGACTTCTAGGGGAGAGAGGAGATTACCAAACTACCCCCAAAAACATCAAACCAAAATTTATCTTTTATACAAAAAGTGCAGGGATAAAGATATACCAGAAATTGAGGGAATGTCCAACCAGCGGGCCCAACCTGAGACCTACTCCAAAGGAGAGAGCCAGCCCCTATCACTGCTAGTGATATTCTGTCATGCTTACAGACAGAAACATATCATAACTGTCCTCTGAGAACTTCCATGCCACAGAGGACACAAACAAAGGCTCAGACTCACTACCAAACATATGAGGCAATTACAGTGTCTGGTGGAAGAAAGGGTGAAAGGATAGAAAGACCTGGGACATTCAAGAACTCCACAAGAGGATCAATAGAGACAACTAACTTAGACCCGTGGGAGCCCACAGATTCTGAAGAGTGGTGGAAATTTTGATTTCTTTAAAAACATGGTTGTGTTGAATGAATACAGTTTTTGTTTTTGTTTTGTTTTGGTCTCAAGTGTGCGATATGAGGTTGCTTTGTCCACCTCTGAAAAACAGACTCCTGAGAGGGACATGGAAAACACCCTAATGGAAGAGCACACGATGTTTTACTAGCAGGAAACTGTCACGTGGGGGAAGATGCTTTTTCCTGGAAAAACATCCTTTGATGGACAGACTCCTTGGAGAGTATGTGATCTTGGTCAACAGGAAAGTATTTTGTGTGGGGGGCATGATGTTGGTCAATTAGAAATAATTCCTGTGTGGATTTTGGGGTATAAATAGAAACCCCAGAAACACAGAGGGGCTCTTGCTTGGCATCACTTCTCATTGCTGCTTCTTCTGAGACTTAATGCTGTCTTTGCAGCTGAAGATCAAGATTGGGGGCCCAGGTCAGGCTGAAGAGACTATGGTCCCAAACAGTTGTGTGGCAACTATTGTCATTGCCACCACCAATACCAGAGCTGCTGCTGCTGTTCTTTATAGACCTCCCCAGATCTGCTGCTGATTCGTGTTGTTGCTGGTACCTGTTCTTGTGTATGCTGTTTGGCTCGACTGCTGGAACCCTGATAAATTGCCCCAAAGACCTATGTCTAAAGAGGTCTACACTCTGTCTCTACTAACCTTTTTTTCTCCCGTACCTTGAGTCAGTGGATTGGAAGGGAAGTAGAGGTATTAAAATAGCAATAAATAATAGTTTAAAAGTATGCCTACACTGAAGCACCAAAGAGCATGCATGAACTGGAACAAGGCCCTGTACACATATGCAATTGATAGGCAGCTTGGTCATCATGTGTGTCCCCAGCAAGTGGAGCAGAGGTGGTCTCTAACATGGACTCTGATGACTGCGTTTTGATCACTTCCCCCTAATGGACTGAGCTGCCTGGCCTCAGTGGAAGAGAATGTGCTCAGTACTGATGCGACTTTATTCACTGGGGTGGGATGGTGAGGGGAGGCTCCCCTTTATGATGAGATGGGGAGGGGGAAATAAGAAGAAGAAAAAGAGAGAGTGGGACCCAGAGGAGGGAAGGGAAGGGGCTATGATTGGGATGTAAAATGAATAAATAAACTTAATAAGCTTAAAAAAATAACCCCCACCTGCTGGTTGGAAGCACAATCAAGGTCATGGGCTTCTCTTTTAAGTGGAAAAAGAACCAGAGGAAAGGAAGGCAGATTTGTCTCAAAGACAAATTGTCTGCTTTAAATTGACTTAGAAGGTTTCTTTCTCTATGGTTCAAGGTAAATGGGCTTATTGCACTTCCTGACCAAATTAGTGTAGATCATAAAATTATAAGGGAGTAATATGATATGCCAATTAAATTAACTACAATTAAAGTTGCCTAACTTAGAGAACATGAGATGTCTAGAGATGTGAGTTTGACTTCTTTCAGATAATCCTAGCAATGGCTGAGAAAGCCTGGTGACTGCAGGAGTGCTCACTCTTGTGACAGACAACCATGGAGCACCCATTCACTAAGACTCTCACATAATAAACTCGTGACATAAGTCCTCATAATTTTTGTTACTAAGATAACTAGACAATATTATTTTTTCTGGTAAACATGGTGTGTTTAAATAAAACAAAACCAGTTTTAATCAAATATGGTAAAGTCACCAAATTTTGGAAAACCAGGCAATCTTGTTTTCTATCCTAAAAATTAAAAAAAACACATTATATCTCTAATCATATCAGTATAAAATTTTTGTTTATCACTCAGAGTAAATTGGTAGAGTGGATGATTAATTTTTTGTTGCCTGAGTATAATTATCATGTCACTTCCTCATAAGGAAGCCAATTTTGTTTTTTTTGTTTGAGTTTTGGGAGCTTATTTTGCAGTGACACAGTATTTTGTCATTTGCTCATTAGATTTCTGAAAGTGTGCCTGTGTTTTTTAAAAAACAGTTACATGACAGAAAGATTTTTTTTTTTTTAGAGTAGCCAGTAGTCACATCAAATCTGTCTGTCTCACTTTCTCTGTGTCTCTCTCTCTTTCTTTCTCAAAATACACAGGTACACTCACATTCAAGCATGGTTATGTCACACATATACAATACAAACACACACACACACACACACACACACAGAAAGAGAGGATTCTGTTTTGTCACTCCAAGAATGGTAGGTAATTCAAAGAAGAAAGAAAAACCCTTTAACAACAGAAACATTTCAAATTACAGGTCTTTTCCTTCCAGTTATCTGATTTCATCTGCTTGTCACTGTACAGTAAGAATGAAATAAATGGATACTTAAAGTGCAGTTAGCCATCAGAAAGGAACAGAGATTTATAACATATGATGAATGGAAATAGAAAAAAATATATAACTGGACATACTATGATATTCAAGGAAACTTCTGTTCTGATATCCAACTAATGATAGTCACCAAGTCCTCCACTATTTTAAAGAGATATACTCTTAGATTCTTATCTTAACTTAGAATATGTAATAAAACTTTTATTATAATTTTCAGGGCATGAGTATATAACAAACAAGAACCCACTGTAGGTGTCACCTGTTATACAGAAAAACTTAATGGAACAGAGACTGATTAGATGCCTCTAAATTAAAGACATAGTTGTTATGCCAAGCTAGCCTGTACCAACTGAATGAAAGATTATCATTGTTATTTAAGAATGGATACCTATCATATATTGGATGTGTAGATATAAGATACGTGCCTAAGAATTGAATGGAGTAAAATAATCCCTTGAAATTTCATGAAAAAAATGAGTCTTTATTCACTATTTCCTGAAGCATTCACACTGGTTCATGGTACTCCTTTTCAAACATCAGTTACCTATATACAACATGACATCTGCCTGATTGGTCTTTGCTGTTTTATGGGACAATTCAGTCTTATAACCTAGACCTTGAAGATGTTTCTGTTATTCAACCCTGTCTTATGCCAATGACATTTTTGATTCCCCCTGAAATTTCACAAGTGCATTTTACCAGCTGTCTCGGAGTTCTAGAACAGCCATTACCTCAAGATAGAAGAGCCTATCGCCAGTATTTTCACCCACTAACAGAAACGACAAGCAGAAAACAACATTACAAGCTACATTAAAATGTAATCTATAGACTGTAAAATAACCAGGAATGTGATTTCCACACAATTAAGTAGTACCAAATACATTCTAATGAGTGCATTTACAGATGATTCCGGCAGCACTCACTGAACACACTGATTGCTAATTCACTAGGTAACTGAAAAACCAAAACATAAAGTTCCTTTTAAGTGCATTGAGCATAAAAACAAAACAAAACAAAACAAAAAGTGTGCAGCCATCAAACAAAGCTTGTCTTCTTATAATGAACCATATACTTACCAAGAAGGCTGATGCTACTGGAAAAGAAACAGAAACATTCTAACTCCTGCATGGAGTTGAAATCGGCTGAGCTTTGTTAAAACAATGCTATGCAGATCAAGCAGAAAGTCACAACTACAAAAATGTTGGTCTCCCAAGAGGACAGCACACATGTGCTTACAGAAGGGGAACAGAGTTTGCTTTTCTTTTCTTTTGATTTCTTTCTTTTATTTTTTTTTCACTTAAGTGGGAAAAAAACACATCAGCAATACCTGAAATACATGGCTATCACTCAATTGTCGAATACTAGTTCTAACTAGTCTAGTTAAAGGAGTAAGGACAATGGAAGAGCACTATTACCTTCCTATAATAAAATACCATTTCATTATTTCTTTATTTAACAGAAGGGACACCTAAGGCATGACTCACATAAGGGATATTTTCTTGTTAAAATGTTCTCATTTAAAACTTCATCATAAAATAATTAAACAAAAATGAGCAGCAGGTGATCTCGCCATCTAGTTGTCTAGAACTTCAGTCCAACATGTATGCATAAATAATAATGTCAGTGACATGTATAAAAAGTATTTCTCTTTGAGCTGGGCCTTGTTGATGGTTGTGAGCTATGTGTAAGTTAGGTGTGGCATGCGAACCTTTGGATATACATAATTCTATTAAATGTGTGCTTAGCATTAACTAAGCAGTCTGACTTGGGTATTACTTTTTTGTACACAGCAAGTTAACACATTAGAGACAGTCACATAGATTTTGTTAGAATGGGAGTGCTAGCTGAGGAGGAAAACTACCTGTATTCATTCTCCCTCACCAGTGTTTATGGGAGGAAAATCACTGGGGTCCACCCAGACCTGCTCCTGTGGCCACAATCTGACAAAGGGCCTCCAGCACAGACAAACCTAGTTTCTCACTTGGTCCTCAGCTCACATCCTCTCTTAAGAAGGATGAGCTTTAGTAACAGGCAATGAAGTCTGGGTGCATTCTAAAAAGACATTATAGAGTGACAGGGATATAGAGAGGTGGTAGATGTCCTTCTGGTTGGGGATTATTGACTCTTTTTTAATAAATAAATTTACTTATTTGTTGCTTCAGGTTACATCTCCATCATATTGTCCTCTTTCCCCCCTTCCCAGCCCCACCCAACCACCCTCTACCCCTAACCCTTCCATCCCACTCCTCTGGAGTGGAGTGTCCCTACATAACAGTCCCTGGCCCCAGTTCAGAAGTCATATGAGGGCCAAGAGCCTCCTCATACACTGGGGGCCTACAAGGCAGTACCACCAGTGAAAAGTGTATCATTGCCAGGGAGAGAAAACTAAAAACAAACAAACAAACAAAGTCTATGTCCATGTTCCCTTTGGTGTGTTAGTTGTAGTATAGATATCCTGTGCTATATAGCTAAAATCCTACTATAAGTGAATAGATGCCATGTGCATCCTTCTGAGTCTGGGTTAGCTCACTCAGGATGAGCTTCTCTAGTTCCATCCATTTGGCTGCAAATTGCATAATTTCATTGTTTCTGATAACTGAGTAGTATTCCATTGTGTAGATGTACCACAGTTTTTTAACCCATTCTTCAGTTGAGGACATCTGTGTTGTTTCCAGTTTCTAGCTATTACAAATAAGGCTGCTATGAACATAGATGAGGAAACTTTCTTATGATTCCGTGAGGAGTCATTTGGGTGTGGTATGGCTGGGTCCTGGGGCCACTTTCACCATATCTCTTTAATATAATACTTGAAGTTCTTGCTAGAGCAATAAGACAACTAAAAGAGATCAAGGGGATACAAATTGGAAATGAAGAAGTCAAATTATCCCTATTTGCAGATGATATGATAGTATACATAAGTGATCCCAAAAATCTTCCAGAGAACTCTTACAGCTGATAAACACCTTCAACAAAGTGGCTGGACACAAAATTAATTAAAAAAATATCAGAAGCCCTTCTTTATACAACAAACAAATGGGCTGAGAAAGAAATAAGGGAAACAACCCCCTTCACAATAGCCACAAACAATATAAAATACCTGGGGGTAACTCTAACCAAGCAAGTAAAGGACCTGTACAACAATAACTTCAAACCCTTGAAGAAAGAAATGGAAGAGACCTTTAGAAGATGGAAAGATCTCCCATGCTCATGGATAGGTAGGATCAACATAAAAAAATGGCCATCCTACCAAAAGCAATATATAGATTCAATGCAATTCCTCTCAAAACACCAACACAATTCTTTATAGACCTGGAAAAAGCTATTCTCAATTTCATATGGAACAACAAAAAAACCAGAATAGCTAAATCAATCCTGTACAATTAAAAAAAAAAAACATCTGGAGGTATCACGATCCCAGATTTCAAGCTGTACTACAGAGCAATAGTAGTAAAAACAGTATGGTGTTGGTGTAGAAACAGACCAGTAGATCAATGGAATCGAATTGAAGACCCAGAAATGGACCCACACACTTATGACCACCTAATTTTTGACAAAGAAGCCAAAACCGCACAATGGAAAAAGGACAACATCTTCAACAAATGGTACTAGTCCATCTGGACGTCCACTTGTAAAAGAATGAAATTAGACTCATACTTATCACCTTGTACAAAACTTAAGTCCAAGTGGATCAAAGACCTTAACATGAGGACGGACACACTAAATCTACTAGAAGAAAAAGTGGGAAAAACCCTCGAACTCATTGGCACAGGTGACAACTTCCTGAACAGAACACCAACAGCTCAGGATCTGAGACCAATGATCAATAAATGGGACCTCATGAAACTGAAAAGCTTCTGTAAGGCAAAAGACACTGTCATTTGAACAAAATGGCAGCCTACAGACTGGGAGAAAATCTTCACCAACCCCACGTCTGACAGAGGGCTAATATCCAAAATCTACAAAGAACTCAAGAAATTAAATGCCAAGAAACCAAATAATCCAATCAAAAAATGGGGGTCGGAGCTAAATCGAGAATTCACAAAAGAGGAATCCCTAACGGCTGAGAGACACTTGAAGAAATGCTCAATATCCTTAATCATCAGAGAAATGCAACTCAAGATGACTCTAAGATTCCATCTCACACCTGTCAGAATGACTAAGATCAAAATCTCAAATGACAGCACATGCTTGTGAGGGTGTGGAGAAAGGGGATCCCTCCTCCATTGCTGATGGGAATGCAGGCTTGTGCAACCACTATGGAGGTCAGTATGGTGATATCTTAGAAAACTTGGAATAGCTTTGCCTCAGGATTATTGACTCTTTGAAGTTTTCATCTATGAGAACTCTAAGGTTGAAAAATATCAGTGTATGTTTTAGACTGAATATTTCTTAATTGCTAATTAGAGACAAATTGCTTTTTAATGTACTTTTGGCCTTTGAACTAAGCCTCTTAAACACAACTCCACACAGAAATTAAACTCCCTAGTATTCATTTGAATTACCTATGTCATGGTTTCATTGCCAGGGGCTTGTGGTCTAGAATTAATTGTGAAAATAACTAGGTATACACAATTATTTGTCTTTTAAACAAGGGATTCTTAATATTTCCCAATCATAATGCCTTTTGTGCTAAGAAAATTTTATGTAATCTCAATATATAGGTGTATATATAATAGGTATGTAAGAATAATTTTAAATAATTATTGTTATACATAGTTTTACTATTTATTAAATACTAAAGAAAATTTGCATACTGATGAAATGAATATATTTGTTCTTCCCAATGAAAATTAAGTCATATCGGAATATTTGATATTGCAGAATATGCGATACCTTTAACAATTGTCAGAGTGATCTAATTTTAATTTTATAATTGTTAATGCTGAGATGAGAATGCTGCTTCACATAAATTCACAATAAAAACCACCAGAAGCACATTTAGGCCCATTTCAGAAATTGCTGAAAATTCCAGCCAAATCTCTAGTTAAAATTTAATGAATTTAATGAAATTCAAGTCAATCCTTCAAACAGTAATTTTTAGAATCAAACATTCTAATACAATACACTGATATGCTTACATGCTGAGAAATGACAGTAGGAACACATTAAATGTTGCTCACATAATTAAACCATTATGTGTCTGTGAGCCCTGAAAAGTCACTGAGTGAAGGCATAAAACACAGGTGAGAGACACCTTTGCTTTAAGGAGTGATGTAATGTTCTAACCACGTGAAGCAAAGTTGGACTATTTTGTTTGACTTTCTTTGTGATAATCAATGTATTAAAGTATGAAAGAGGCACATAATTCTTTTGCTTAAATCCCTCAAAGCCACACTTAATCAAATATCCAAGGGTATCTGTTAGATAAAAAGAACTATATTGAGGTTTATTTCAACTGTTGTTTGGCAATAAATTCATTTATAAAGTAAATTCAGAAGTCTTTTGGAGACTCACAGAGACTTTAAACATTTTATGTTTTCCTAATCGAATCATGATAATTTATTTTCCCTATACTATAGAAATCATTGTAAGTTATAACTTCCCGTTATCAGCCTTTCTATTTTATATTCATTGGAAGAGTTAAGAAAAGTTCTTAGATATTTTAGATGTGGCTGAATGTCTTTCATTCTTTGTCTTTCCATGTGGACCATGACAATCCATTTATCTCACAAAATGAATCATATGAATGAATCTGTCATTGTTAAAGTACTGTCTCTGTCTAGCAAAGGAGAAGTGCCTGTTTATTAAAGCTTTAATGTCAAGAAGGAGTCACTTGTACTAAGAGGTTGGTAGTTATTTGGATAAAGCTAGGGGGAAAAAGTTATAGTGAGTACTGGTACTAAACATCATGAGTTAGGCTAGCTTCTGAGGCTGGAGCAACATCCACACAGTGACTAGATTCTTATCATTTCAGGAATCACCTACAATTCCAGAGTTCTCTGTTAACCTCCTTCTGCTCCTTTGGCTTGATAATTCATTAGGATGACTTGCAGAATGCATGGAAATGCTGTTAAATGAAAAGGATGCAAATCAGAAGCAGCCATACACTTGAAGTTTCATTCTCTTTCCCTGAGAGGGCACATCACTCCCTGACTCACGAGGGTGTGATAATAGACATTCACCTTTGGGGTCTAGAGGTTTTATTCTTGGGTTTCGGTATTGACTACATCATTGACCTTGAGGCTGAACTCAATCTCCAGCTCCTTTCTGTTCCTAGAGAGCATGCTCATACACATGCCACTCACAGTCCTCAACATCTAAGTCCATGACTGTTTTTTTTTGTTTGTTTTTTCTTTCTGGGATCTCCAGAATCATCCTGAATCATGTTGCTAGCATAAACTACTTAGGAACCCACCAAGAATAAGTAGATTTCTCTATTGCTTAGAAAATATTAAGTGTTCATCTTCCAAGAATTGAGGACAAAAGCTAACCAAATTCCATATTACATAATAGCCTATGAAAGTATTTGCCTTATTAAATAATTTTATAATGAACCATTGAAAGTTGGGTTGCAGTAGTAATGTAGTATTAAGCCAAAATTATTGGCCAATACTAAAATTGGGTAAGAGAGTTAGTAATTTCTAAAAATAAGTACAAAGTTTTCTATAAAGCAAACTCTTAAATTATTACTTTCCAGGAAATTTATTCCAAATAACTATGAACATGTTATCAATTTTCTAAGAGTATATATTATTAAATGGGAGGTACATTGTAATAATTACAGGAACCAGTTTTTCAATCTATCCAAATTTGTTATGTAGATCCTAGATCTGCCATTCATTTCTAAAGTGGGAAATACTCTAACAATTTTTGAACAATCAGAAAAGGTAATCCTTAAATATATATAAATATACATATATTTAAATTTAAAATACATCCAGTTTTATACATGAATATATAAAATATATTATCTATAGATTGAATTAAATGTTCAATGTTAAAGTTCTTGTTAAATCACAGAACTTTTTAATATTTGCATTCATGAAAATGTAAAATTTCACACAAAAAGTATACCACAATGAGGAACATGTGTTACAATGTGTCAGAAAATAATATTGAAACCCACATACTAAGTTTTGATTTGTATAAATTAGCCATTAGCCTTCTCCATTGTGTACATATATTTATTTATTCTCTTTATTTGTATCCAAATAAAATGACATTTATCTGAGATAATCATTCCATTCCTCCAATAAACACATCTCATATATCAGGCACTAAGGATGTTCCAAAACACAAGAAATAGACTAATTAACATAAATAAATTATGATCTATGTGTTGTCTTTAATCCCTGCACTTGGAAGGCAGATACAGGTGGATCTCTGTGAGTTCCATTCAAGGATAAACCATGAGACTCTATCTCAAAGTACATATAATATATGTTATATATACTTACATGGTGCATTAAGTGTTACATTCATGAAAAAATTAGGATGATAGAGATTTTTAAAATTGGGTAGAAGTTGCAAATTTGAACATAAATGCATGGAACATCAGTACACACAATTCCATTAAAACAAACACAACTGGATGTAAAGACACTGCCCTAGTTTGCTTTTAATTTCTGTGATAAACACAACAACTGTCTTAGTTGGGGTTTCTGTTGTGCTGTGAAAGACACAATGACCACTCCAACTCTTATAAAGGAAAACATTTCATTGGGGTTGATTTATAGTTTACAGGTTTACTCCATTATCATCATGGGAGCAAACATGTAGGCATGTAGGCAGACATGGTGCTGGATAGACAGCTGAGAGTTCTACATCTGGATTGGCAGGCGGTAGGAGGAGAGAAAGGGGGAGACTGGCCCGGTTTGAGCATCTGAAAATTCAAAGTCCAGCCCCCAGAGGCACACTTTGTCCAACAAGGCTACACCTACTCCAACAAAGCCATGATTCTTAATAGGGCCATTCCCTATGAATATAGGGGACATTGTCATTCAAACTAACATAATGACCAAAAGCAATTTGAGAAGGAGAGGGTTTATTTCATTTCATAGCCTACACCATGAAGAGAAATCAGGACAGAAAACTCAAGGAAGAAACTTGTAGGAAGGAACTGTAGCAAAGGCCATGGAGAAATGGTCCTTACTTTCTTACTCTCTATGGTTCTCTCCTCTTGTTCTTTTACAGAACCTACAACGACCAGACTAAGGATGGTACTGACCATAGTGTGCTTGGCCCTCATGTCAATATTTAATAAGGAAAATTCTCCTACAGACCCGCTGTAGGTCAATTTTATGGAGGCTCTTTTTGAACTGAAATTTTTTTCTTTCCAAATGACCGTAACTTGTGTCATGTTAACAAAAAATAACCACCACAACTGACTTCTTCTCAACTTGACACATACATCATTATTAAAGCATAGCCTTGCTTTTATTGTTTGTACTCAAGATATATCATATTAATATTAATATCACAATACAAAGCATAACAACAATTTTTTGAAATTATAATTACATTATTTTCCTTTTCTTATTTCCTCCCTCTAAGCCCTCCTATGCATCCACCACTCCAACTGATGGACTCTGGGCTATTTTTCTTTAATTTCTTTTATATATAGTATATTATATGTATATATAATATATTTTATATTTCTAAACATATAAATGCAATCTGTTCAGTCTATATAATGTTACATGTATCTATATGATTTCAGAGTTAATCCTTTGGTATTAGATAACCAATTAGGAGACTTTTCTCTGGGGAAGACAATTTTCTCCTCCTTTCAGGTAATTCCTATAGTTCTTTGTCAAGAGGTGGGACCCTGTGAGATTTCCCCCTTCCATATTAGCATGTCTGTTGTTGTTGTCCTTGTTCAGGTCATGTTTAGGTAGTTAGGTAAACTCATCCATGTCATTTAGACTTCATGGATGTAGCTTCTCTAACATTTCTGTGGGGTACAACCTTACAGTAGACTTCTTGTTCCTCTGTCCTTTATAATAGTTCTACACCCTCTCCCACAAATTCCATGAGCCTTAGGTGCAGGGATTGCATTATACATGGATCAGTTGAGGCTGAGCACCACATAATCAGCTGTTTTCTGCATTTTTATCATTTATGGTTTTCCATTGTGGTCTCTGTGTGTTGCAAAAGAGAAATTTCTTTGTTGAGAGGTGGGAGCCACATTTATCTGTTGAAATAAAGATAAATATTTAGAATGCAGTTGGAAATTGTTCAGGCTTAGTACAGTGACAGTTGCAGGTTCTCCTCCAAGATCCATGACTTCACTCGTTTCAAGCAGTTTGGCTAGCTTTCCAGTATCAGGCATGAATTCCCTCCTGATGAGCAGGCCTTAAGTCCAATTAGAGAGCTGTAAGTTACCACCAATATGTTTGCCACTATTGCACCCTTAGGGTAGGACTGTTAATTTTTCCCTTGGAGCTTGCATGACACTTTCTGGTACTGTGAAATCTGGTTCTCAGATAGGAGGATTTCCTGTCAGATATAGCTCAGGTCCTCTAAGTGAAGGTTGTCTTTAGCAACAGGGACTTATTTTCAGTCTCTGGAAGACCTTCAAGTGCAACAGCAATAACTCATAACATTTTGGGTATCTCTTGGACTACCCTGATCTGTATAACTCAAAGGGATGTTTGTCATGCTGGTATTGGGGTTTTGTTGTACAGTTCTGGATTTTGGAGGGAAACTGTCAACCCAGATGGGAAATTTTCATTTAAACCATATATGTACACACATAGATTTAACATATATGTAATTTAAGTAAATAGGTAATAATGTGATTCCGTATGACTTTTTCAGATATCTTTCCTGTTGGTTTACTTTCCCTCCTCCCACTCCTTCTGAACTGACCTCTCTGATTCACACTGTTCATTTACTGCTCAGGGCAATGTCTTCTGCCTGGGAGGCTCAGTTCAGATGAATGGAGAGCAGATTTGCAGTACATACTAACTGCCATTATAAATTTGTGTTGTTATGATTACTAAGTTCAGGGACAATCTTAAGTTCACCTAATCATTCTAGAATCAAGAAACTTGACACTAGAACAGTGTTTTCTTAATATATGCATAAAATTTATAACCATTTACTGACAAAAGAGCTCCCCAATACAACAGAGATGCATCTCAGTCTCATCCTCTTCTAAAATATTTGTTCTACTTCATTTCAGGCCGCAAGGACAAAGTTAACTTTAGCATATTTATGTTTTCTCTGTTCTCTCTCTCTCTCTCTCTCTCTCTCTCTCTCTCTGTGTGTGTGTGTGTGTGTGTGTGTGTGTGTGTATAAGAGAGAAATGAGGAGACACACACATACACAGAGTGGGGGGATTCATTTTTGATGTATTGATTTCATTGGAATGCTAAAACAAGGACTACAGACAAGGGAGTTTAAATTGTAGATATTTATTTTCTCACAATCCTGAGATTAGAAATATAAGACCAAGGTGTTAGCAGGGTTTGTTTCTTCTGGGGATTTTTTTTTTTTCTTTGACAGCATAAGATAGTTGTCTTATCCCTTTGTTTACACAGTCTTCCTTCCATATGTATTTGTGTCCTAAATTGAGTTAGGGCTATGGTGTATAGCAGTTTCCTTCACATTAAAACATTCCCTACAGTGTGTGTGTGTGTGTGTGTGTGTGTGTGTGTGTGTGTGTGTGTGTGTGT
>CAJQZJ010032137.1:2960131-2974765 GCA_907164525.1 Lophiomys imhausi | reverse complement strand
TCTCTCTCTCTCTCTCTCTCTCTCTCTCTCTCTCTCTCTCTCTCTCCGTGTGTGTGTGTGTGTGTGTATGTGTGTGCATATGTGCAATAAATATTTAATTAAGTGTATATGTAATGATATCATTAATTAGTTTTTCAAATATTATTTCTAAATACCCTCACATTCTGAAGTACGAGGTTTAGGGTTTCAGTATGTAAACTGGGAAGGACAGTACAACTGAGGTTGTAGTAATTGCCTAGTGTTGTTATTTCAAATACTTTTAATCCTGTCATGCAGAAATTGGAAAATCAATTCCCCACTGAATCTTAAAGTTGTATTCCACAAGAATTTGGGCAAATTCTTGTGGGAAACCTGGCCCTGGAAACTCACTTTCCCAAAGGTATCCAGTAGGTCTTGAGTGGGGCTCACTTCTAGGCTCAGCATCACTTATGGCGCAGCTCTGGAGAAAAGGAATTGATGATTGATTGATTTGTTTGTTTGTTTTTTGAAACAGAGTTTCTCTGTGTAGCCCTGGCTGTCCTGAGAGTTGCTCTGTAGACCAAGCTGACCTCAAACTCATAGAGATCCACCTGCCTCTGCCTCTCAGTTGCTTGGATTAAAGGTGTGCACCATCATTGCCTGGTGGAAAGGGAGATTCTCAATGTAGGAAAAGAACTATGATTTCCTACTGAAGTATTTTGTCATGGATTAAATGGTTTTTTTTTTTGAAATATAGATGGAAAGTTTGGGACTCTAAGTTTTTAACCTGTCTGCAGCAAAATAAAAACAATCATATTAACAACCTATGTTTTATACCATTTTAAATCATTTTTAACTTTTTACATTTATATTTCATTTAATAATCTGAATTACAGTTTGAAGAGAAGAATGTTACAGATTTGCTATCTGTCTAAGCTTTGGTTATATCTGCCATAATGGAGATAGTAATGGAAATCCTATTTAATTCAAGGGGAAGCTGTAAATTACAAAGGGTACAGAGTTGTACAAAGAATTTAAAAATCAATATTAGGTGTTCTATTACACCATGTTCTAGTAAACTGTAAACTCCAAATTAATCACCTGTCCCTTGTTAATGATGACTGTTGGTGCAGATATCTGCACAATCATCATCCTGGATCAGCAGAAGCCTTCTAGAACAATGGCTCTGGCTCAATTGTCCTTTCACAAGGTTGTAATAAGGTTCCCATGATCATTTGCCCATGAATACTGAGAATTTAATGTACTTAATAAGTATCTTAGAATATGTTTATCTACTATTGAAAGAAAATAGTTTTCAAAAATGAGGGAATACAAAAGCAGTCGATTATTCTCTAGACCTAATACAGATCATGGTGTAGTGAGTGACTTCAACCATAAAATTATTTCCGTTGCTTCTTCATAACTCTAATTTTACTAGTGCTATGAATTGTGATATAAATATATTTGAAAATATGTGTTTGTCAACAGAGTCATAATCCACAGGCTGAGAACTGTTGCTCTAGAGAAATCTAGAGATAACAAAATGGAATTTACTGAAAGCTTGCTTTGAAACCATATAGTCTAATTAAAAATTCAAATAGTTAATCGAACCAATAATTTTGTTAGATATTAATTTAATTTCAGAAATATGCTGTACCTAGCCTCTTGTATATGTTTTGAAGTTAAGTAGATAGTATATAGATAAAAAACAAGCAACATTTGTCTAGAAAGACAGACAGATAGATAATAGATGGTTTTCAAAAACCTCAGAGACCGTATTGGATTACATCGGTATTGATCTTTGTATATTGATACAAAATTAAGATTATAGTTGGCCACAATGGTATTGACCCTTGTATATGGACGCAATATTAAGATTGTATTGGGCTACATAGGCATTGACCATTGTATATTGATACATAATTAAGAGTATATTTAACCACAATTGAATAGATCTTTGTATATTGATACAAAATTAAAGGTAACGCTTCCTAATGGTATCATACCTAGAGATACTTAAAAATAAAATGTGAAGCTCTGGCCTCTTGATACCAACCGTCTAAAACGGTCTAGGATAGTTAAGTAAAACAAACTCCTAGTCATGCAAACATGTCACTTTGTTAGCTACTATGACAGTCTATCACAGATATTCTCTAAACTACCCAGTAATCAAGTTGCTAAGAGACAAGCAACATTTGCTTATCTAAATACAAGAGATGGATAGGGCATCTTCAAAAACCCCAAGAGATCTGCAGAATATGGCATTCAAAGATGTTATCTTAAATTAAGATTTTCTTTTTTTTTGATATCGAGACATATCAGCGCCTGACAGCACCCCCTATTCTACTCCAAGTAGAAGATAAGCATTGAAGAACCTCCACTGTAAGATGGTTGAATTAGTGGCAAGCCTATCTCTTGGTATGAAAAACCACTTGCACCAACTGCAGACAGACTGCTGTCCAAAAAGGACAAAACTTGGTAGCAGGGAAGTCGGCAGCCTAACTCTGCCAAGACAGGGTAGGTAAGTCCTTCATAATCCCGGTTCTACAACAAATGTCTGTCAGAGAAACAGGACCCAAAGGCTGAAGACTGATGCAGGAATATATGGAGAGAAAATGGGAACTGTCCAGGCAGTCATTGGTATGTCCTTTCTTAGTTTTGGAAGCTGCAGGCCCTGCACTTCCTATATAAGCAGATATATTTATCCATCTCAGGTCTCTGAGGTGGTTGAAGAATAGACAGATAGAATCTTATAGTTAAATTTTGAACTGTTTAGGAATCAAGAGGGTGTTATAGATCTAAGAAGATACTCTTAAAAGTGTGTTGCAAGTTAGTATGAATGTTGAGTCAGATATAGACCTTTAAACTCATGGAGATGGTTAGATAGTAGAATGTTAAAGTCAGGGGCCAAATATGTATAAACTGGACATTGGGAAGGAATACTGGGCCATTTAACTCTCATAAATGTGGCATATTTATATCTGTTGTTTTGTATAATACTTACTGTTATAAGAGAAGGAACCATCTGTTGGACTGAAAGGGGAAACTTCTGGGGGGAAGAGGGTGGAAGGGTGGGATAGGAAGGGGGAATAGGGAAGGGTTTGTGACTGAGATGTAACTTGAAGAAAAAAAATAAAGTATTTAAAAAAAAGAAAAGAAAAAAAAAACCTCAGAGACCTACAGAAAATGACATTTAAGATGTTTTAATAAAAAAAGATTTTTCTGACAGAGAGACATCTACTCCTGGCAGCACCCTGAATTTACTTGATAAAAAATGATGGGCATTTAAGAAACAAATGTGGCAAGATAGTCACTGGAAAAAACCTGCTGATAGCAGGCTGTCTGTCCAATCTGTGAACAAGCAGGACACTGAAAAGGTCAAGTGACCAGCATTACAGAGATAAGGTAGTCCAGTCCTTCAACATTTCTGCTTCATAGAAATGTTTGTCAGATATTCTGGGCCAATAGGCTAAAGACTGGATGTCCCAATGATACAGAGAAATCATGGGTGACTGTTCAGGTAGCCAGCAACCTCTGTCATGAATATAGTTTTGGAACTTTCTTGCTCTATACTTCCTACATACTTAGGTAATAATTTAATTTCCTTCTAAAGTCTCTGATGAGGTTGAAGCCTAAATAGTTATAATCATAAAATTAAGCTTAATTGTATAGGATTTAAGAAATGTTTTAGGTCTAAAAATGTTATAGGTTGATAAATGCAAATAAGAATAGAAAATAATATAGGTACAGAACTCTAAACTAGGTATTAATAATAGATACTTTCTCAAAGGTTACTAAGTACAAATGAACTGGACATTGTAAATATACTTCTTGATATATCTGATAAATATTTTTATATGTAGCATATATATATACCATTTTTGAACTAAAAGGAGGAAATATGGTATGAGTTTATTAAAATAACCAATGATGAGAATGTTTTTGTTTAATTCCAGGTGTGAGGCTGCTTAAGACACAGATGTAAAGTATTAACTGTCTCGTGAGCTACCAGGGGTGTGTGTGGGTTAGCCAGTTACATTAACCAGCTGCAGCATGTAAATTCTGAGGAATCGGGAGAAAGGAATAAAAAGCCAAAGCCTGAGGAGAAGGGGCTCTACAAAGAAGTAGGAGAAAAGGGGCTACAAATAAGAGAAAGTGCTACAAAGAAGAAAGAGAAAAGGCACTCTACAAAGATGAAAAAGGGGGCTCTACAAAGAAAAAGCCAGGGCACATGAGAAGGGTGCAAGAAAGAAAAAAAGGGGCTCTTCAAAGAAGTAAGAGAAAAGGGGCTCTAAAAAGAGGAGAAAGGGCAACAAAGAAGAAAGAGGTTGCTGTTCTCCCAACTGCTGGTGCTCCCCCAAGCTGCTGGCTTTGTCTTCCTGTTGCTGTCTCCTGGTTTGCTGGACTTCTGCTGAGACTGGTACTGACTCCAGAGAACCGAAGAACCCTAATTAGCAGGAAGTAGCCCAAAAAGAACTCTGTCCTTTCTCTCTCTAACCTCCTTTCTCTCTTGCGTAGTGTTGGGGGGTTAGAAGGAATGAGGGGTGGAAGAGAGGGAGAGGTATTAAGTACAGTAAAAATAATTAGAGTTAATAATATAAAAGTAGTAATAAAAGCCACCTTACTACATTACTTAGTGCCAAATACTAAGGTGTTTTGCATAGGTCATCTTTTGATACCTATGTTTTAATATTCTTTAGAATTTTCCAGAGATTGCTTTCAAAGTATTTAATTTGAAAATAGTGGACTATGATGTGAGCTGAGAGACATTTTTTTTTCTAATCAAGAACTTATCATATATATGTTAAGTATTTTGGTATTGTAATGTGTGGAAAGTTCACAGGACTAGGTGGAAGGTGTTTAGACATTTTTGAATACTCTCTTGAAGGCATATTAAAACAGACATCTTGGTGATTATATTGATCTCAACTTTTTTATTCAATTTTTCTTATTTTATGTGTTTCACAAGAGCTCCTTCATACTAACATAACAAAACAGGCATAACAGACATTATTCATGAAAATGTTTCTTAGAGGGACAATTTTTGTATTAGAAAGAAATACTTTGAGTAGTCATTAAAGGATAGGATGATGCTCCAGGCCTTCAGAACTATAACCAAAAAAATATTATTAATATTCCCTATATAAAGGAAAGAGGAAATGTTGTTGATTCTGATAGCAGGAAAGATAAGCAAAGAAAACATAAAGGAAAGGGAATGGTAGTAATCTAACAGGTCTGCTTCTGAGTAATGAAAACCCAATGTATAGATCCAAGGAAATTGGAGAAAATAAATTCTTATCAAGGTATCCAGCTAGTTGATTGAGGAGACCATTTGCATACACACTTCCGCTTTCCTACAAAAATCTTCAAAAAAACTTAGTGAGTGGGGTTTTTAGAATCATTTCACTTGGATATGTTTAACTTTGAGTCAGTGTCAACCTAGGCTAAATGACACCCATGGATGGAAAATATAAAGGATGGTCAGTGATAACATCTGCAACAGTTATTATTATGCTGCAATGTGAGTGAAACTTGGAATCACAAAGCAAAGTGAAAGAAGCCAATCACCAAAGACTACATATTGGTTGACTGTATTTGAACAAAAGCTCCAGAAATGGACAATTTATAAAAACATAAAATACATAGGTGATTTCCTGGGGCTCGAATAAGAACAAAGAATGACAAAGCAGTGACCAACAATAATATTTTATAAATGATGGAAATATCTAAAACTCAACCACATTAATGGTCTTGTGACTCTAAACTTACTATCATTGAAAGTTTAGTTGGCTCACCTCTCTTAAGTATATGTGTAATTATGCTCAGTAAAATTGATCATTTTCTTTGAGACAAAGTCTTACTATGTAATCTAGAATTGCCTCGAGCTTGTAATCTTCCTGCCTCAGTTTCTCAAGTACTAGCATTATAGAGTGTTCCACCAACCCTAGCTCAAGTGACTATTTTTTTTTTATAAAGATGTTTCACCAAAGTCACATTTGAAATGATGCTACTTGTGGAAATAAACTGAGCACCTTTGAAAACTCACATAAGAAATGAAACAAGGGTTGCTTTTGGGATCACAAAGGCCAGAAGGAGGAAGAGTTTCTCTCAATCTATGTTGTTTTGTACCATTTGAATTCTGTATCATGCATATGTATTCAAAATTAGTATTAATACATTTGCATCTCTTAGGTTCAAAAAGATCATTGGCTGCTGGTAGTAGTGGGGTCACTGCTGGTAATGGAGTGATTGGAAGGATAGCCTAACACAAAAACGTTGCATTATTTTCAGAAACAGTCATATTTACATTGTGAAATATTATTGATGTGCTTGGAAATATCCTAGACTGGAAAGAACCAAAAGGAACAGTATGCAAAGCCTTAGATAGAGATATTCTCATATTTCATTGCAATGAGAGCTGAAAGCTAAGATGCAAAGCCTGACTCTTCATTCAGATGGGGGAGTGATCATTCAGAAGGCTTTTGGAGGACGGTGTATTACCCATATTTCATTATATTTCAGACATTTTGCCATTATCCTGTTTTCTGCAGTAGGAACAATAAATGCAGCAATTCAAAAGCAAACCATTGGAAAACGTGCTTAATTCACCTTCTCTTGTGCTTTATTTCTTCAAATTCTTTAGTTCAGGATGAATTCTGGAACCCTGGAAGATTTAATTTTATATGTTTGGATGTAATTAAAATTGATAAACAATTTCCAGGCTCTTTCCTGGAAATTAGAAACTTCAATTATTTGGTTGTAACAAGGTTAAATCTCATTATGATCAACTCCTTAGTAAAAACACATTTTTAATCTTCAAGACTTTCAAGTCTTATCCATGGTTCACTTATTATGCCTGCTATTAGAAGCCACAATCTCCCAGGCAAATGAATACATTTGAGCATTCCTTTAACACTCATGGCAATGAAATTTCAAGATGTGAGGTAAAAGAACACATCCAGCCAATTACTGATGCTTGGAACTCTGTAAGAATATGGGGTGGAGAAATGAATATATAGTTGTTAACATGACTACTTTCATTCTATTACCCCGAATATGTGTATCAGAGCAGAATACTGAAATTTCTTTTTGTTGTGAATAATACCTATTTAAACTCTTACAGCTCCATAGTGACTAGTTCTCCTCAACAACCCAGAGATAATCATGATATCATTGTCCAAGGTTAGGCTAAATGATGTTTTCTAAATGAAAAGTTCCATTTTACCTTTATGGGGACATAATCGAAGTTTTATTCACAGCATAATAACTCTTAGTTGAGGTTCAGAATGAAAGGTAAAAGAAACAAATAATGTACCTGACTTATCTAGAGGGGAGATATACACCCACAGCTGGAGCTTTTAGAAGCATCATTATGTCCAGTCAGAGTGTGGCTTCTGAGTTAAAAATTCCAACTTGATCACTTACTAGTTTGTGTAATTATGTTTACTAGGTTACAAAAATTCTTTAAAATTTCATCTCTTATATGTGTAACAGGAATAGTAACAGTGTCTTCTGCAAAGAGATGTTAGGAAGCTATACACAATAATGCAAGTGCCACATAGAGATAAACCTCATTTATTGGGGTCAAAACAGTGGGGTTCTAGGGAAGCCTAAATTTTTACATCAAAAGATGACAAGTTTCTCACAAAGCAAATGTTTTCATTTTAACATACTAAAAAATTCAAAGGCTGTCAAGAAAGATAAGGAGGTTCAAGGGAGATGCCACCAGACTTATCTTGACAATAATCAAAGCATCTGGAATTAAAAGATGAGTAATGATGATTTGGAAGTTCAAAATTAACAATTGTAAATTCAAGAACTAGTCAAAAATCTGAGGGTTGGTTTCTCTCTTGTAAAACAGATGTGATAACAATATCCTAAAGGACTTTCTTTTCATGAATACAAACTAGATGTACAGTACCTGGCAAAGTCTGGGTACTCAGGAATAATATAAGCTTTGGCTTATAGGTTATTATAATTATTATTATTCATATTTTAAGTATGGAGGGCAAAACATAACTCACGTAAAGTAGGCTTTTCTGTGGAAATAAGATTGTGTTCATGAAATTAGAGATATGTAGATAAGAAATAGAGAAATATCTACATATCTCTAATTTCATGAACACAATCTTATTTCCACAGAAAATCTCATAGTTAAATTTTGAGTTGTTTAGGAATCAAGAGGGTGTTATAGATCAAAGAAGATACTTTTAAAATTGTGTTGCAAGTTAGTATGAATGTTGAGTCAGATATAGACCTTTAAACTCATGGAGATGGCTAGATAGTAGAATGTTAAAATCAGGGGCCAAATATGTATAAACTGGGCATTGGGAAGGTATACTGGGCCATTTAACTCTCATAAATGTGGCATATTTATATCTGTTGTTTTGTATAGTTTTTACTGTTATAAGAGAAGGAACCATCTGTTGGACTGAAAGGGGAAGCTACTGGGGGGAAGAGGGTGGAAGGGCGGGATAGAAAGGGGGAATAGGGAAGGGTTTGTGACTTAGATGTAACTTGAAGAAAAAAATAAAGTATTAAAAAACATATTAAAATAACACTTTTATGATTCAATGAACTATGCTCACTGAAATAGAAATGCCATAACTATTGTAGCATATAAAATTATCATAAAAAGGGATCTGACACAAAAAAAGAAATAGAGAAATAGATAGATAGATAGATAGATAGATAGATAGATAGATAGATAGAGATGATAGATAGGTGGAGAATGAAGGGAGGATGGTGTGCTTTGGCAAGGCTGGGTATAAGGAGGAGGGGAATATGTCAAACCATTAAGCAGGTAACGTGCACTCACACAAATTTAAGGAGAGTCTGAGAAAATCAGAGTTGGGGAGAGAAAATAAAATACTGATTTCCAGATGGTAGAGGAGGTGGAAGAGAGAAAGAAAACATAGGAGTGAGAGATAAACAACAGCTGTAGCTAAGGCAGGAGGTGGAACACTATGCTACTCCTAGGTGAGTGTGCTTAAAAGAGAGTTTCTGTTGGAGCTTAAGAACAAAGAGGCTAGGACAGTAGCTACAGAAGGCACACTGGTGTGGTGAATGCAGAAAGTAGCCCTAGAGAAAGAAGCCAGACAGCCATATGTGACAGCCTGGGTGTTTGATAGTCTTGACAGGCATGGCAGAGATGAGTCAAATGGGAAGAAGAGAAGCCACAAAGCTGTAACTGAAGTCACATATTTAATACATACAGGAAGAAACTAACATAAACTCTAAGAATAAAATATAGAGATATATGCTACATGCATTTGAAAGAAAAAGATATGAGCACAGCTTAGGTTGTTAGAAATATATTGTGTACATATATTTTGAGTTGATAATTGAATTCACAGGTTATATTTAGGAATATTTATGTATGCACAAATACATATATGATGCAATTACAATTGGAGAAAAAAGAAGCCATGAACTTCAATGGGGAGAGGGTATATGAGAGGGTTAGAAGGGAAAATGTTGTAATTAAATTATATTCTCAAAATTAAAAATAAAAAATCCAGGAAATTTTAAAATCATATGCGTGTATTCTCCCATCTGGAAGAAGGCTTTCGATTCCTGGTCCCCTTCCCTCTAAGTTAGCCTGTACCCTGTAACTGGACTCCATAGAATACAGTAGGAAGTCCTGCCTAACACTACCTTAGACAGGTGACTTTATGCAGACATCAGGTTCCTGGAGACATAATGTAAGATAAGGGCACCTTGGCCCCATGATATTCTTTTTTGTTTGTTTGTTTATTTATTACTTCAAGTTACATCTCCATGATATTCTTTGAGAAATATATAACTATATTCTAGTGATGAAGAAAATATTAGACAAAACCACACAGGGGACATTCTGAGGGATCTCTGGCCAATATTCCTCAAGATTGTCAAGATTATCAAAAACAGGCAGACTATGAAGAGAGAAAATAAGAGAGATGGGAGGACATGGAGACTGAAGGTAATATAGGACACTAGACTAGATTCTGGGACAACAATGAAGACATTAACAAAAAACACTACTGAAATGCAAAATCTGGAATTATTTAAATAATACCATGCTAAAAACAGGTGGAATAAAGTGAAGGTGCTGCCACAGGGATGTACTTGAACAATCACAACAGCTTTTATATAAATCTAGAAACAAATCCAAAATTGAAATAGTTTATTTTAAAGAATGATAACATAACCAAAAGACACAGGTATAAATAGAAAGAACATACAGTGACCACTCGATGAATTAGATGGTAGGCTGTGGAATAAATTAAGTATCTACCATCCCAAGCTTATATGAACAAATGATGACATGAATAAATGACTTAGGAAGCAAAAGATTGCTCTTTACAGACATATGATTAACATTGCAATGCTAAAACAAAAATTACTATAGGTTCATTCAGCTAATGAGTGCTGAAATTAATGAACATTTAGAAAGAAACAGTGTACTAGCCAATGCTTGAAGTTACTTCCTCCAAATATTTACAAAGAGGAAAATAATAAATTAACAGTGATAAAGACTGGCCTGCACCTTCTAAGCCATCTAATTGATCATGGCTAATATCATATCATGAAATAAAATATGAGCAAACACTAGGCATGCTCAAGATGAAGAACATTCTATAAAACACCTCACGAATACCTTTCAGTATCCTAAAAAACATTATGTACTTGCCATATGAAATGGCATAAAATAACCCTGTATAATAAGATAAAAATATGTGGAAAATAACAAAAAAAACAAATATTAAATAAGTAGATAGTGTGAAGGTCATGAAAGAGAAGGAAAAACATAAAAACTGTCAGTGAACAAAGGTACCCAAAAAGACATTACAATTTAAGTTGTGCTGGAGTTTATTTGGGTACCCTTAAAAAAGCCCACCTGTTCATTCCTAACTTGTAACTACTGGAAAGTGATGGAAACTTAAGTGATTGGGGTTTATGTGATGTCTTCCTGTCTTTGGGGGAATGCTAGGGGAGGAGACTGGGGACCCTGCCATCTTCTTCACTTGCTTATCTACAGGCCAAATGACAAGCAGTTTTGATGTATCATATCCTTCCCACTGTTATTTCCTGACATGGGTCCAGAACAATGGGCCTACTTATCATGGACTGAAGAAACCTTCTATATATTTTTTATCTCCATAAGTTACACATCTGAAGTATTTGCTACAGTAGTATAATATTGACCAATATCATGGGGCTCTGGATTATGTAATCGAACAGAACAAGAATATTAACGTTAAGTCTCTAATTCAATCAAAAATCTTACATCAATATTAATGTCTTAATTTTTGGCAAATACGTGACAATTATAGTAAGTTGAGTATTTTAAAAAACTGGCTGAAAGATACATGGGAACAGTTTGCACTATCTCCCATTTATTCTGTATTTCTAAAATAATGTCAACACTAAAAATTCACAGCATCCAAGCTGTGCATTCAGAAACACACAAATAAAAGCCAACCATAAAAAAAGACATATATCAGATATGGTGCCTGGATAGTACTCATATGCTCCTCTTCCCCCCAGAATTCAGACTTACAGCATATGCTCAGAGACAACTAGCCAACCAAAAGATATTTAAAACTATATTTATCCAAGTGAAGAAAAGATAATAGAAAAGCTGATTAGATAGATAGATGATAGATAGATATAGGCAAATATTTAGAATTTAGTAATTAAAATGTAATATTGATTGACAATGGTGAGAGGGTTTTATGTAAAAGCAACTTTTATTCACCAGATGTAAATGTCATCTTGGAGGCTTACTGATGAACAAGTTCACCGTTTCTAGCTCTTTCAGAATTCTGGATGGCTGTTTCATCCAGAACTGATGGTTTGAGTCAGCTGTTCTGATTCAAACTCCTCTCCAAGCTTGGCCTCAAACTAATTCCAGCAATTTGTTCTAATCTTCTGACTCTGTCTTATTCTCTGGCTTCAACTGCAGCTGCTGACATGTACTGAATGCATGAACTCAACTCCACTGCTCTGCACTCACTATACTAACTCTCAACTCCTTGCCTCCTGCACTGACTGGCCATGAACTCTCTCCTCACTGCTCTCTTAAGTTGCCGCTCCTCTCTGTTCTTGTGAGAGTTGGGCGTATCCTATTCTGTCAAATCTTTCTCTGATTCATCTCTTTGTCCCTCAATTAGACATGACTTTCAAATATGCCTGCTTACTTCTACAAACTAACCTTAGTACATTGTTTGGGATTAAAGATGTGTATTAAGAGCAGAATGTCTGAATTCCAGATCATACTGTAATCCACGGCATGTCTGCATTCCAGCCAGATCACATAGACCTAGAAGGAATGTGACCCTTGTCAGAGCAGTCATGTTGCTAGGTTAAAATTCCTCTACAGTTAAATGACCTTCAAATGAGCAATATTTTTAAAATGATAGATTATTAAGGACAAGTAAGCCTTGGTCCACTTTAAAAGTGCTAGACCTCTAAAATACCTTTCAAAAATTTGAAGATATGTAAAAGAAAAACAAATGTTCCAAATACAGATGTAATTACTGGGCATAATTTGGATAAAAAAGAAGAAAAAGTAAAAATGACTTAGAAAGTGGGTGGCAGCAATGTAAAAATGGTCTGAACCATGAAGTTTCAAAAATAAGACAGCTGTGTCACAGTCTCTCTGAGGTGACATGAAGGTGGATGTTGGCAGCAAAGTTGACCTTAATGAACAACTGTGGGAAAGGGAAGTGTATTTCACAAAGTCATTTTGAGAAGACGGGTTTAGAGAGGAGTATTATCAATATAAATCTGAAACAAACAACTCCAGACAGCACAGTTGGCACAGTAAACACAGTTAATTTGTTGAGCTGAGAAAGCACATGAATGTTCTGTATTACATCAGACTGTATTTCTGCAGAACTCAGTCCAGTCTCAGCAAACATTTGGTAGTCTTAGTCACTTTTGGAGAATGGTAGAGATGACAGGTGCTACAGAATGAGGTCTGCCAGCTGTGACAGGATGAGAAGGGAGAAAGGGAAACGGTGGGAAGTAGATGATCCTGCTGACGCCGACACTCAAATTGGTATTAATCCCACTGTTCAGTCTGAGTGTCTAGGGCACAAGGCATAACATTAAGCCACAGAAAGGCAGAGATTCACTGAATGCAGAAGAGGTGCATGCATGGATTCCTATAATTAAGACTACAGGCTTTCCGTGAATAATGATTCTTTCCACAAAAACACACAACGGTGTTCCAGGTTAGCTTCGTAGATGACCAGTGGGAAAGAAAAAAAGTAAGCAGAGCTATTTAACATGTGTGGCTTGAAAATCTCTCCTCTGTAGAAAGTCTGCCTCCAACTGAACAAACAATTTAGTATAGAGATAAAAGTAGAGTTATAAGGAACCAATGATACCTCTAAATAAGGCAGATCCTGGTGATAATTGTATATAAGATGCAATGAAAGTGATATGTTAGTGTCAGTTTTCAAAACCTTATTAACATTATTTGCCTTCTTCAGATTCTCTTCCTATTTTTTCTGTATGGATGTAACCTTATTAATAAATTACTAATTAACAAGCACTACTCCCTAGCCATGGGCAAATTGTCTTTTTAATTAATAACTTTATGAAAGGCTTCATCAGTTATGACTTCATCATTTTTGGAGTTACCAGCATTAGCAAGGACAACAGCTTTATGTGAGCATACTTAAACTGACCAGGACTTCAGAGAGTTCTTATTGGTTAAACACTTGACTGAGTTATCTCAGTATCACTCAAGAGTTCTGAATCACAATGGTACAGGCCCCAGTCAATGACTTCATAGTGAAGTGACAATAGTAGCCAATGGTTCTCAATACTTCCCAAGTGCCAGGCACTGTGTTATGAACCAATTGCACCAACTGAATGCCTCCTCACTAAAAAAGAAATCCATGAAACTATAGTAACAACTATACAGCAGAAATGAAGGTTTGGGAAAAGTTAGTTTATCTATTGGTAGTCACCCTGTTGGTTTATTCAAGCTACTGTAAGAAGATACTGGATGGCTTAAACAACAGAATGGAGTTCAAGGCACTATCAATATGGTTGGTTTCTGAGAAGAGCTCTTCTCAGAAACCCAGCATCAGTCACAAGAAACCTCTTTCTGAGTTACTGATCAGTGTAGCCAAGAGATTCCCAAAGAATGTTGGCACTTATTGTTATCAGTTGCCTCCCAGGGATTGAAGTTGAGTCCCTGGTGCTGAAAATACTAAACAGTTCAGACACAGGACTTAGGGGATTCTACCTATATCAGTCTGAAAAGCCTTTTCCTCAAAGACTAGTTTTCACAGTACCAGAAGGTGATTTATAAGGTGCCATTTTTGGGACTGGCAACCAATACTCATAACCTGCTGTGCCACCTATGAACCACAACAATGCTCAGCCCTGTAAGCTGTTCCTAAAGATGCAATAGTG
Source organism: Lophiomys imhausi (assembly GCA_907164525.1). Taxonomy (NCBI): domain Eukaryota; kingdom Metazoa; phylum Chordata; class Mammalia; order Rodentia; family Muridae; genus Lophiomys; species Lophiomys imhausi. The sequence goes on along the minus strand of CAJQZJ010032137.1, from coordinate 2,960,392 downwards.
TCATGTATGCCTTCATGGAAACCAAAAGCTATAATTGTACTCAAGGCTCACTCAGGAAGTAAACCATGCCTGGTACTGGAAACCTAGCCAACTACTCAAGGCTAGTAAGCTCACGAATTTTTAGAGGAGAACTTTGTACTACTACTTTACTAAACCAGCATAATTTCTAACAGCATTCTAAATACTTATCTTTTTTTTTAATTGAATACTTTATTTTTTTTTTCTTCAAGTTACATCTCAGTCACAAACCCCTCCCTATTC
>CAJQZJ010032137.1:2924543-2959731 GCA_907164525.1 Lophiomys imhausi | reverse complement strand
AAAAAAAAAAAAAAAAAAAAAAAAAAAAAAAAAAACAGAGCAAAATGTCTCTAACAAAAGAAAGCAACGCTATTCCGTCCAGCCCGAACCACCTCACCACAAATGAAACACATGAAAACGATGACAATTCTACATTAGGGAAAGTGATAGAGTCCCTTCAAGAAGAACTTAAAACTATGAAGGAATTCAAAGAAGCCACAATTTTACAAGTCAAAACAATGAATAACACCATTAAAGAGCTCCAAGCCAAGGTGACCCAGCTTGAACAGGAAAAGGATAAAGCAATGAAAGATGTCCAGACCAAAACAAGCAAACTGGAGAAGGAAATGTACAAAACGAACACTACCATTCAAGACATGAAAATAGAAATGGAAACAATAAAGAAAACACGGTCAGAGTTAAAAGAGGAAATGGAGAATCAAGAGAAGAGAACAGGAACTACAGATGTGAGTATGAAAAATAAGATGCAAGAGATGGAAGACAGGATCTCAGGCATGGAAGATTCGATGGAAGAAATCAGTACAACATCCAAAGAAAATGAGAAAGCTAAAAAATCTCTCACCCACAACATCCAAGAAATCAAGGACTCAATGAAAAGACAGAACCTAAGAATTATAGGCATAGAGGAAAGAGAAGACTCCCGACTCCATGGTCCAGGAAATATCTTCAACAAAATCATAGAAGAAAACTTCCCAAACCTAAAGAAAGAGATGCCAGTAAAAATCCAAGAGGCTTACAGAACACCAAACAGATTAGATCAGAAAAGAAACTCCTCTCGCCACATAATAATAGAAACTCCAAATGTAGAGAACAAAGAAAGAATATTAAAAGCTGTAAGAGGAAAAAGGCCAAGTCACATACAATGGCAGACCCATCAGAATCACACTTGACTTCTCCTCAGAAACTTTAAAAGCTAGAAGGGCCTGGATGGATGTCCTACAAGCCCTGAGAGAACATAGGTGCCCAGCCAGACTACTATACCCAGCAAAAATCTCTATCAACATAGAAGGAGAAAACAAGATATAATATGACAAAATCAAATTCAAACAATATCTCCTCACAAATCCAGCCCTACAGAAGATCCTAGAAGGGAAATTCCAACAAAGAGAAGATAACTACACCCAAGAAAACAGAGGAAATAGAAACCTCCACAGCAACTAAACAAAAGAGAAACACAAGACAGCCAGCTATACCAAAATAATGGGAAATAACAACCCCTGGTCACTAATATCCATCAACATCAATGGACTCAACTTGCCAATAAAAAGACACAGACTTACAGACTGGATCCGTAAACAAGACCCATCTTTTTGCTGTATACAAGAAACACACCTCACTATTGAAGATAAACACTACCTCAGAGTAAAGGGCTGGGAAAAGGTTTTACAAGAAAATGGACCCAGGAAACAAGCTGGAGTAGCCACTCTAATATCAAACAAAATAGACTTCCAATTGAAGTTAATAAAAAAAGACAGAGAAGGGCATTACATGCTGATTAAAGGAAATATACACCAAGAGGTCATCTCAATATTGAACATCTATGCCCCAAATACAAAGGCACCTACATTTATAAAAGAAACACTTCTAAAACTTAAATCACACATCGATCCTAACACTTTAATAGTGGGAGACTTCAACACCCCACTCACAACCATGGACAGATCATCAAGACAGAAGCCAAACAGAGAAATAATGAGTCTAACAGAGATCATGAACCAAATGGACCTAACAGATATCTACAGAACGTTTCACCCAAACACAAAAGAATACACCTTCTCTCAGCACCTCACGGAACCTTCTCCAAAATCGACCATATAGTTGGACACAAAGATAGCCTCAACAGATACAAGAAAATTGAAATAACCCCTTGTATCTTATCAGACCACCATGGAATAAAGCTGGACTTCAATAGCAAAAGAATCAACAGAAAGTCTATACTCATATGGAAATTGAACAACTCTTTACTAGAGGACCACTGGGTCAGGGAAGAAATAAAGAAGGAAATCAAAGACTTCTTAAAATCCAACGAAAATGAAGACACAACATACCCAAACCTATGGGACACAATGAAAGCTGTGCTACGAGGAAAGTTCATAGCACTAAGTGCCTGCAAAAAGAAATTTGTGACAGCTCATATTAGCAAATTAACAGCTAAACTGGGTGAATTGGGAAAAAAAGAAGCAAACACTCACAAGAGGAACAGAAGGCAGGAGATCATCAAACTTAGGGCTGAAATCAACAACTTAGAAACAAAAAGAACTATACAAAGAATCAATGAAACCAAGAGTTGGTTCTTCAAGAAAATCAACAAAATAGACAGACCCTTAGCCAAATTAACTAAAAGACAGAGGGAGAAAACACAAATCAACAAAATCAGAAATGAAAAGGGAGAAATAACAACAAACATTGAGGAAATCTAGAGAATATTTGGATCCTACTTTAAAAATCTATACTCCACCAAATTTGAAAACCTAAGTGAAGTGGACAATTCTCTTGATAGATTCCACCTACCGAAGCTAAATCTGGTTCAGATAATCAGATTAAACAGCCCTATAACCCCTAAGGAAATAGAAACAGTCATTAAAAATCTCCCAACCAAAAAAAGCCTAGGGCCAGATGGCTTTAGCACGGAATTCTACCGGACCTTCAAAGAGGAGCTAACACCAATACTTTTCAAACACTTTCACAAAATAGAATCTGAAAGAACATTGCCAAACTCATTCTATGAGGCTACAGTCACCCTGATTCCTAAACCACACAAAGACCCAACAAAGAAAGAGTACTTCAGACTAATCTCCATCATGAACATAGATGCAAAAATATTTAATAAAATACTAGCAAACCGAATACAAGAACACATCAAAAGTATCATACACCATGATCAAGTAGGCTTCATCCCAGGAATGCAGGGATGGTTCAACATACGAAAGTCTATGAACGTCATTCACCATATAAACAAGTTGAAAGAAAAAAAACACATGATAATCTCACTAGATGCAGAAAAAGCATTTGACAAAATCCAACACCCCTTCATGCTAAAAGTTCTGAAGAGAACGGGATTACAAGGACTGTACCTAGAAATAATAAAGGCAATATGCAGCAGGCCAGTGGCCAACATCAAATTAAATGGAGAGAAACTTGAAGCATTTCCTCTAAACTCAGGGACAAGACAAGGATGTCCACTTTCACCATATCTCTTCAATATAGTACTTGAAGTTCTTACTAGAGCAATAAGACAACTAAAGAAGATCAAGGGGATAAACATCAGAAACGAAGAAGTCAAATTATCCCTATTTGCAGATGATATGATAGTATACATAAGTGACCCCAAAAATTCCACCAGAGAACTCTTACAGCTGATAAACACCTTCAGCAAAGTGGCTGGATACAAAATTAATTCAAAAAAATCAGAAGCCCTTCTTTATACAACAAACAAATGGGCTGAGAAAGAAATAAGGGGAACAACCCCTTTACAATAGCGACAAACAACATAAAATACCTGGGGGTAACTCTAACCAAGTAAGTAAAGGACCTGTCCAACAAGAACTTCAAGCCCTTGAAGAAAGAAATGGAAGAGGCCTTTAGAAGATGGAAGGATCTCCCATGCTCATGGATAGGTAGGATCAACATAATAAAAATGGCCATCCTACCAAAAGCAGTATATAGATTCAATGCAATTCCTATCAAAATACCAACACAATTTTTTATAGACTTGGAAAGAGCTATTCTAAATTTCATATGGAAAAACAAAAAGCCCAGAATAGCTAAATCAATCCTGTACAATAAAATAACATCCGGAGGTATCACCATCCCAGATTTCAAGCTGTACTACAGATCAATAGTTATAAACACAGCATGGTATTGGTATAGAAACAGACCAGTAGATCAATGGAATTGCGTTGAAGATCCAGAAATAGGCCCACACACTTTTGGCCACCTAATTTTTGACAAAGAGGCCAAAACAGCACAATGGAAGAAGGGCAGCATCTTCAACAAATGGTGCTGGTCCAACTGGATGTCCACTTGTAAAAAAATGAAATTAGACCCATACTTATCACCTTGTACAAAACTTAAGTCCAAGTGGATCAAAGATCTTAACATAAGACCTGTCACACTAAATCTACTAGAAGAAAAAGTGGGTGAAACCCTCGAACTAATTAGTACAGGTGACAACTTCCTGAACAGAACACCAACAGCTCAGGACCTGAGATCAACAATCAATAAATGGGACCTCATGAAACTGAAAAGCTTCTGTAAGGCAAAGGACACTGTCATTCGAACAAAATGGCAGCCTACAGACTGGGAGAAAATCTTCACCAACCCCACATCTGACAGAGGGCTAATATACAAAATCTACAAAGAACTCAAGAAATTAAATGCCAAGAAACCAAATAATCCAATCAAACAATGGGGGACAGAGCTAAATAGAGAATTCACAAAGGACGAATCCCTAATGGCTGAGAGACACTTGAAGAAATGCTCAATATCCTTAATCATCAGAGAAATGCAACTCAAGACGACTCTGAGATTCCATCTCACACCTGTCAGAATGGCTAAGATCAAAATCTCAAATGACAGCACATGCTGGCGAGGGTGTGTAGAAAGGGGTACCCTACTCCATTGCTGGTGGGAGTGCAGGCTTGTGCAACCACTATGCAGGTCAGTCTGGTGATATCTTAGAAAACTTGGAATAGCTTTGCCTCAGGACCCAGCCATACCACTTCTGGGTATACACCCAAATGCCTCTTCACGGAATCATAAGGAAGTTTCCTCATCTATGTTTATAGCAGCCTTATTTGTAATAACTACAAACTGGAAACAACCCAGATGTCCCTCAACCAAAGAATGGGTTAAAAAAAACTGTGGTACATCTACACAATGGAATATTATTCAGCTATCAGGAAAAATGAAATTATGCAATTTGAAGCAAAATGGATGGAACTAGAAAAGTTCATCCTGAGTGAGCTAACCCAGACTCAGAAGGATACATATGGCATATATTCACTTATAGTAGGATTTTAGCTATATAGTAGAAGGTATCGATACTACAACTAACACACCAAAGGGATCTTGGACATAGACTTCTTATTTTTTATTTTTAATTTTTTATATATTTTTTCTATTTTTTAGTCTTTTTTATCTATTTGTCTGCTTATTTTTTTGCTTGTTTAGTAGTTCTCTCTCCCGGGCAATGAGACCCTTTTCACTGGTGGTACTGCCTCGTAGACCCCCAATGAATGAGGAGGCTCTTGGCCCTCATACAACCTCTCAACTGAGATGAGGGACTCTTATATAAGGACACCCCACCCCAGAGAAATGGGATGGAAGGGTTAGGAGGTAAAGAAAAAAAATGAAATGTGATGTTTTGGCCTTTTACTACTAACTGTCATAAACTGTTTAGGATAATTAGGAAATGCAAACTAATGGTATTGCAAGCTGGTCATTCTGTTAGGGACAATGACAGCCTATTATAGTTATTTTCTAAGCTAATCAGAAATAAAGCTGCTGAGAGACAAGCAACATCTGCTTACCCTAATAGAAGGGATAGATAGGGCCTCTTCAAAAACCTCAAGAGATCTGCAGAATATGGCATTCAAAGATGTTTTCGTAACTTTAGGTTTTTTTTTTTTTTTTTTGGTTTTTCGAGACAGGGTTTCTCTGTGTATCCTTGGCTGTCCTGGACTCACTTTGTAGACCAGGCTGGCCTCGAACTCACAAAGATCCGCCTGCCTCTGCCTCCCAAGTGCTGGGATTAAAGGCGTGCGCCACCACCGCCCGGCTAACTTTAGATTTTTTTATATCAAGACATATCAACTCCTGACAGCACCCCCTATTCTCCTCCAAGTAGAAGATGAGCATCGAAGACTCTCCAGTGGGAGATGATTGAATTAGTCTCAAGCCTATCTCTTGTAGGAAAAGCCCCTTGCTCCAACTGTAGACAGAATGCTGTCCATAAAGGACAAAACCTGGAAGCAGGTAAGTCAACAGCCTAGCTCTGCCAAGACAGGGTAGGTAAGTCCTTCATAACCCCTGCTCTACAATCAATGTCTGTCAGAGAAACGGGGCCAAAATACTGAAGATCGATGGGAACTGTTCAGGCAGCCACTGGTATGTCATTTCTTAGTTTGGGAAGCTGCAAGCCCCATACTTCCTATAAAATCAGATATATTTATCCCTCTCAGGTCTCTGAGGTGGTTGAAGAACAGATAGCTAGAGTCTCATAATTAAATTTTGAGTTGTTTAGGAGTCAAGAGAGTGTTATAGATCTAAGAAGATACTTTTAAAATTTTGTTGCAAGTTAGTATGAATGTTGAGTCAGATATAGAACTTTAAACTCATGGAGATGGTTAGATAGTAGAATGTTAAAGTCAGGTACCAAATACATATGGACTGGACATTGGGAATGTACGCTAAGCCATATAACCCTCATAACTGTGGCCTAATTACCTCTGTTGTTTTGTATTGTATTTATTATTATAAGAGAAAGAGCCATTTGTTGGACTGAATGGAGAAACTGTAGGGGGAAATAAGATATACCTTAAACTTAAAAGAAAAAAAAAAGGGAATAGGATGGGGGATGATGGTGGGAGCGTGTGACTGGAGGGGGGAATAGGGAGGGGACTGCGATTGAGATGTAACTTGAAGAAATAATAAAGGAAAAAAAATGCAAAGGAAAGAATGGTTACCTCTGAGGACAGAACTAGAAGTTAGAAATTGAAGACACTCCATTTTTGTTCTGTGTGTGCTTTTATAACATTTTGTATTAGTAATTGTATTATTAATAAATGTATAATTAACCTGTAAAAACACAAAATAAAGAAGAGTTAAAAAATATGATAACGTGAATGCGGAAATTTTCAAGAGGCACCATCCCTAGACAAAGATCTTCAAGTAACCAATTATTGCTGAGAGAAGGAAAATAGTCTTCTCTATGGACAAACTCCCTACTTGGTTATATAGTGCCAAGTTGTTTGCCCTGAAATTATGTAATACTAAATAATGCCCTCATTATGTTGTCTTTATTCACACACACACACACACACACACACACACAGAGAGAGAGAGAGAGAGAGAGAGAGAACTTGGTGTCTTATAAGGACATCAGGTCTCTCAGATCAAGCCTTCCCTTATGTCATCAATCAACCTTAATCATCTCCTTATGGGTCATATCTCCATATAAAATTATATTACAGCCTAGGACTTCAACATATGCATTTTTTGATGAATGTAGTTCATACCACTAAAGTCACATGACTAATGAAAGAAAAAGTAAGGGCTTAAACCTAGCAGTCTAAGTAAAAAGCCTGTCCCATTCCATTTTTAGACTTCCATGTACTTTACAGACAAAAGTGCACACAGGACATCATCAGTATTGTTGATTCTAATTAAACAACTAGTCATCCATTTGACTGTCAATCACAAACCCTTGACATTTTTCTCTAATGAAAAATGTGGCTGAGTATGTGTTAAAATGTTTATGTCTTCATTTGTGGCAGTTAAACTACTTTGAATGAATGTCACTGTGACTTTCTGCACAGGCAGGAATCTTGTATTATAAAATTATGTCAAAAAGTGTTTTCTGGGCCTTAGAATGCAATGTATCAAGTAGGAAAGAGTTAGGTATTTGCTAAAATTGACTTAAGGTGGATTTGAATTTTCAAGCTGAGAGTAATTGAGGATGACAACATGTATCCATCCATTTAGTATGGCCTGTGAGCAGGTCTATTCTCAGTGGCTCCTATGCTGTGAAGACACAAAAGCCAATAACTGTGTGAAAGTGTAGTAGGTAGCAGGTATCTGAGCTGAGTGGGATGGGTACAAGTAAGGAGGTGCAATTCAGGTCTAATGCACAGATAACTAAAGAAGAGGAAATAGATTAGAGAATTCAGATGAAAGTCAATAAAATAAAATGCAAACCCACAGGAAAAATCTAGTCAACTCAGTTATGTTGGTCATTTTAAAATACAAGATGAAGTGATCAAATACTGTTGACATTCTTTAACAGAAAATATATAATTATAATAAAAAAGTTAGATCTGTCCAAATTACATTAAATCAACAAAATTGTGGCAATCTCTACCATTTTCTTCAATATAAGTCAATTATGCATACATAGTCTGGCATGAAGTACATATATACATACATATACACATAATATACACATATATGCATCACATACTAAATATACCCATATACACATACAAATACATATGGAGAACCCATCTGTAGAAGGCACTTTAGATAGCAATATGGAGAGTGTGCTCAAAGTGTGCTCACAGCAGTACATAGCTGAACTGCAGGAGAATGACTTTTTTTTTTTTTTTTTTGGTAAGGATCTTAGAGGTTATCGGAAATATAATAATCCTAATAATGCAGAGTCCATACATACTTTATTTATACAACAAAGAGCCAAAAAATGAGTATAATGTGTTGTGCCTAGAATGAGAAATGACACCAAAACACAGAACAGCAGAACAGGGTAGACAGGTGGACAACAATGCAACCATGAACTGCTGGTGACATAGATGGCAAAGGTGTATGGGGTTACTTGATCTTTTGGGGAATGACCCCTCTGAGAGGGACAGGAATGTTCAAATCCAAGTCTATCTCTGGGGAGTCATTATAGACAAAAACTTTAATTTCCGTCTTTAAATATTTTACGCGCATTTGTTATTGTTATTCTTATTCAGCAGAAAGAGGGCCTAATCAGGTGCTGGAGCAGGCAAAAGAGGGCCTAGTCTTGTACTTTCCCATGATTCTAAATCTGGATGATTAAATAAAGCTTCCATACTCCACACAGAAATTTCTAAAGTTATTTATTAAACGTAAGGTTTTGCTACATAAATGCTAAGTACTTTTGACAATTATTAAGAGGGTGATATCTGACTCAAGATGTAGGTTAGTGGTGACCCATTTGCCTGACATGTGAAGTCATGTATTCAACCCCCATCACACACCCCCATCCCTAAATAAAAGAGCATTGTGGAATTTGGGTGAATTTTTAAGGAAGTAAGGCACCTTTGAGCAGTGGTGTTGGGGATGACAAACAAAGAAAGAAAGAAGATAAGGAATTTCTGGAGCTTTCAATTGGAAAAGCATTGGGCCAATCCATAGGTTATATGGCAATAGAAGACAGGCTCATTGTGAATCGTCTGAAGTATTTAAACCACTGCCCAATGAGCTGGTTCTATTTATCACAGTGCTTGGAAAGCACACACAAAGACATCTTTACTGTAATTTGTTGTTCAATATGTACATTGCTTAATGCCTTTTGAATAAATAGTGCATGCTAATTTTTTCTTATGTTTTTAAGATACTTTCTAAGGATTATGTCATCATTCCTTGCCAAAAAGGTTGCTGGATTTAAGAAAGAATCAGCTATAGATAGTTTTGGCAATTTAACAAAATTACCTATCTGTGAGGTTTATTTAGAATTTAGTTATGCCTCAAGATGGATGTTATAGTGGATGCACTTCTAGTTTTTTACCTAGTTTTTATTTATTTATTTTTTTATTTCTTCAAGTTACATCTCCATCGCAATCCCCTCCCTACTCCTCCCTCCAGTACCACTCTCCCAACCTCTTCCCCCTCAACTCACCCATCCCGTTCCTTTTTTTTTTTTTTTTAGTTTAAGGTATATCTTTTTCCACACAACAGCTCCCCCTTTCCGTCCAACAAATGGCTCTTTCTCTTATAACAATAAATACAATACAATACAACAGAAGTAATTAGGCCACAATTATAAGAGTTATATGGCTTAGCATACATTCCCAATGTCCAGTCCATATGTATTTGGCACCTGACTTTAACATTTTACTATCTAACCATCTCCATGAGTTTAAAGTTCTATATCCAACTCAGCTTTCATTCTAACTTGCATCATAATTACCTAGTTTTAAATATTTTTCATATGTGTTCTTGAGAGTCACCCATCCCTTTTGAAATCTCCCATTTCTCACATTTAAACTGCAGCATTGTTTCTGTCTCCTGCGATGCAGCCTCTGCACTTTTGTATTTTCGTTCTTTGTGGTAAGAGGTCATGTTTTCTTTGGTTTTGTGGTTGCTGCACTGTCTTTGTGGTGCTGGTGGTGGATTTCAAAGTCACACATTTGCAAGCCGCTACCTCTACAGTACATTTCCAGTCCCAGATGTCATTTTTCTTTTCCTTGTTTCTTTCTTTTCTGTACTATTATTTCCTTCCTCTTCTCCTTGTCTTGGTCCACACCACAGCATCAAGGAATAGTAAATAGTGTATAAAGTCCTTTGACTGAAGCAATAGCACTAACTCACAAACAGACTGACTGCTGGGAATTGAAGTGTGTTCTCAATGACAGTTTGAAGACACTCTTCATTCTCTTCATTCGCCAAAGCTTCATAGACCCTTCCAGCATCACATTCTTTATCTGTCCCTTACATCCCATGTCATAACCTAATCTAACTCACTCACAGTTATTTACATATCACCTTGCTCGGTGCCCTCCTCACAGTACACAGTCTATTTCTCTGCATGAACATCCTCATCATAAATCTCCCCGTGTTTCATGACCAAGCCAGAAAGTTTCTCCCCTAACTTGTTCTATCTTCATCCACCTCAATTAGACACTCCACCCACTGTGCACCTTTCAATAACAGTATTGACCATGACACTCTGTGCTTTTCCGTTAACTGATCTGAGCATTTCTCCCCTACCTGTATCAGCATGGCAACTGGCCAGAACAAAAGCTTAATAAATTCTGTTGGAGGAGTGAGGACAAGAAGGGCATGCAAATAACATTTACAGGAGACCCAAAGTTGGACTTCAGAGCAGTCATGCTGATGATGAAAGCAGTTTCCCAAAGAACAGCGAGACACACTTGACAGAGAGGAATTTCATAAGAGAAAAATGTCAAGTTTTGCACTTAGCTTCCAAACAGTCAACCACAGACCCATAGGTTGTAGAATAATAAATAGTTCAGGTAAATATGACTTTGGGTTTTATTTGATTCCAGCTCAACCACTTAGAATCTAAAAGTTTGAGAACATATTGGAAAGGACCTTGTTTAACTTTCTCGGTGATTAATGAGTGACCTTATCAGGCACCTGATATCATCTCTGTTAGTGCTTCCACTAGGTTCTCAGCCAGGTGCTACTTGGCAGGACAACCAAAGCATAATAAAGCAAAATAAAATAAATAAATAAAATATTCACCTGCCCAGTAAATATAGCATGTCCAAAGGAATAATAGTATCTTTATCCTCATTTCTGTCATGAAAGTCACCATGTTGCATTTTCTTGGACAATCACTGTCTCCTTATGTTACGTCTCTGTTACATTTTGAGTTCTCTGAAGATGGAATCTCTGCTCTGTCTTTGTGGTTCCTCTGATCTAATACAATATTCATGATAAAAAATATTCTGAATAAAGACCAAATGATGACTGCACCAGAGGTGGAAAATCAGGGTCTGGTGAGAGTCATGGGATACACTACTAACCCCACTCTCTGCTACCTGTGTGATGTTTGCATGTGTGGTATAGCATCCTTAACCTTATTTTCTTATTCCAAAATAAGATTAAAAAGTAAAGGTAAGTATCTAGAAATCATATGTTTAGAAATAATAACAACCCAGTAAGAATCTACAGTGATAAACCATAAGTCCATATCATGTCATGACATTAAGGTTATTTCAAATATGTCCACTAAAAAGGGGAAGACTTAGAGGTAACTTAGGTAGTTTAGTGATCATTAATGCTATAGCATATTTATAGACATATTTCAGAAAGAGGCTTCATACATTAATTTATTTTTCATAATAGCTGTGTGATTATGGTTTGAGAATAGGCTTACTGGTTTTTTGTTGTTGTTGTTATTGTTTTGGTTTGGTTTGGTTTTTGGCCTATAGGTGAAGAAACCAAAGCAGGGGGTTTCCTAACACACCACAGCTGAGTGTGATGCCACTAGGATTGACCACAGTGCACTGATGGTATGCGGTTCACTTCTCTTTCCATCAGATAGCATAGCCCCAACAGGATATAGAAGGGGAATTGTTTGTGGAGAAGTCAAAGTAAATCTAATAGATGAAAAACATTAAAGAAGTAATGTCTCAAGATAGGGAGAATAACATAAGATAGCTATAATCACTTCAAAGCATACTTGAAGACCAGATTTATGAACAGCTAACTTCCCTACCATTCTTCATATTTAGTTGGCAATGAATGAACATCCACAGGAAATGACAGAGGTGGGGTAGCACCAGAAACAATATCTAAAAGTCCTTCAAACACTACATAGGATTCTAAATCCTATATAGTGATTCTATATAGAGAATCTACATATTTAAGAATATCTTGGGGCTGGGGAGATGGCTCAGTGGTTAAAAGCACTTGTTTCTTTTGCAGAGGACCTGAGCTCAATCCTCAGCACTCACTCAGTGGTTCACAGCCATGTGTAAATGTAGTTCCAGGGACAGTTGCCTTCTTCTGACTTCTGTGCAGGCACAACACTCATATACATAAAATAAAAATAAATCTTTATAAGTAGAGAAAGATTTTCTGTCACACTTGAGGGTATGCATAGCTTCAGACTTCCAGTCCTCCGAATTCTCAGGCTCTCTGTGTGCCACTACCTGCTTTTGCCCAGTAAAGAAGGATCTGGGTCACGAGAAGCACTGCCATAGTGCTCATCTTCCTCACTGTGGGCCACCCCTGGCCATAATACAGGGCATTGTGGGTAGTTCCCTGTGCATATTTCTGTGAGATCAGCAGAAAACAAGACGCAAGATGATGAGCCAGCTAATCTGGCACTGGACCCCTCCATTCCTTAGTAGAAAATTATAATATGAAACAATAATAAAATATCTCATTTCTTGAAAAGAGAAATATGTTAATCCAATATAGGTTTACATGTATCAGTAAAAGATGATTTCCTAAGCATGATTTTTTTCTAACATCTAGAAAAATGTCTTAGCCTTCATATCTTTCATTGATACACTGATGTATTTTTCTATTTCCTCTCCAAACAAGGTTGTTTAGTAAATATATTTTATTTAACATGAACCATTGCAGCTTAAATTTTTTTTTGAAATTATGGATATTACCTTAACTATGTGTTATTCCATCCCAATTGGGATAATCTCAACAATGTTTACAGGTAACATCCAAATTAGACATAATTAAAGATGATGTATTCATATGTAATTACTGCTCACTTATGTAGTACTTTGAATAAATGTAAAAATTATTTCAGGGCACAGTTTCTGAAGAGAAGCAGAGCCACATAGCCAAGTTTTGCAGATTTAAGTTGCTTTAGTACTCAGCCATGTAGATATCATTTATTTCCTTTTGAATGTTTTAAATCCAATGAACTACTTTTTTTTTTTTTTTTCTGAGACCTACTTCAGAAAAGCTATCAGAAAAAAAAAAAGTGCTTAAGACAGGGAAATAAATGGACAGGTCTTGATTCTTAATAGAGTTAAGACCTAAGTAAAATATTAACAAAAAGGAGTTTGTATCACCTTTTCTTAAATTTGTTAAAAGATACTAAAAATACCTATTTGAGTATTTTTTGTGTAAATTTTTAAAAGGACATAACCTCCTATTTAGGACTATGGGCAAACATGGCTACTGGTAGAAACTGATCATTTAATATTTAACAGTTAAATAGTCGAAGCTAAGTCATTTGTATTCACAATAAGTGAAATGCTCCTCACCTTTTATTTAACCTTTAATAGGTGAATGTTCTCATAAAAAGAAAATAAATTTCCTTCCATTTTGAACCACATTTCATTGAGTCATGCCCTGAATGTAGACTGTAAAGCTTACAATGAGACATTCTAACAAATGAAACAAAGAGTTGTAGCGTTCTGTGAGGGCTTCTGCCGATTTTCTGGTCAAACTCAGCAGATTTTGTGCTTTCAGAACAGAATAACTATTTAAATGGCAATTATTTTACTTATGGAATTCCACGTTACTTTGAACAAACCAAAGCAAATACCAGAGACCTTTGTCCCCAATCGCATTAGCTCAGAGGTCAGATGAGGAGCCAATTTTCTGAGATGGTATTGACTATGCAGCATAATGTGCTCTGTTGTTGCCTCTGTAAAGCACAGAATAGTTCTGTTTATGCTTGGGTGATCAGAAGCCCACTCTAGAAAGCAAGGAACTTCAGACAGCTTCAAAACAATGGCTACCATAAAGATCCTGCAAGCTCACAAAATCAGAGATCTGTGGAAGTCATGGGAAACTTCTAAAAGGCCACTGAGACAGAGATTAAAAACACCATGCAAGCCTGCAAGAGGAATAACTGCCCTAGATGTGTTGCAATGGTTTTTATTTCCAGAAATCATCTGAAACATAAACCTGATAATCAGAATCTGTGGTATAATCAGCCAGGGCTTTTATCTCTCCACATAAACACACACACACACACACACACACACACACACACACACATATTCACACACATGCATACATGCAAACACATGAAGATGCTTGCATACATGCGTATACAAACCTATACATGCATTTATGCACACATATATGAGTACATACATATATATACACACACATAAAAGGAGAAGAGAAATTATTTGAGAAAAGAATGATACACTTAAAAAAAGAATGATATACTTAAACAAAAAATGTATTTATAAAGCCCATTATTTTATACAATGAATACACACTAGTAAAAAGAGAAAAACCAAGCAATTTTGTTGTATGTGACATGGTAACATCTTTGGAATAACGAGCCCTATTACCTATTGTTGTGTAGCGATTTCCTCATCTTGGAGGGAAGCTCATGAAGATAAGGGATGTTCTGAAGAAGGTGAAAAGTTTCACTCTACAGGGAAGCTTGTTAAGTTTGAAGGAAAAAAAAAACACCTAAATAGCTTCAGGATGTCCCTGAAACTGACAAGTTTCACTAGGTCTCTTTGTCCTCCAAGCATATATAAGCAGTAAGGACTCCCGAGAGATATTCTCAGACATGCTGAGCTGCCTGGAAGAGGATCAGACCAACAGATCTACCTGGAAAGGACATCCTCTAGGATGTTAAGGTTACTGAAAGTTGTGCAGTATGCTCCAGATTCCCAGTTTTCATGGATATTACCCATGTTGTGGTGTGATTTTGATGATGCAGCTGTCTTTGAGTCATTTCTGATTCTGTAATTTATCCATACTCCTACAAGTAACCTCAGTAAATTCATTGGCTCACCAATTAGGCTTTGACGGTATTTTTGTATGTTTCGAATATGAATGCCCACAGGCTTGAGTATTTAAATACTTGGTCCCAAGTAAGTGGAAATGTTTGGAAAGCATTAGGAAGGATGGCCTTATTGGAGGAGGTCACTGGGAGTGGGCATTAAAAAGCTCACATCATTTCCAGTTAGCTCCCTCTGATTTGTACTTGTAGATCAGATGGAAGCTCTCAGCTCCTACTGCAGCACCATGCCACACCCCCCATCATTATGGTCATGGATTCTAATTCTGAAACTGTAAGCCTTTGAACTAAATGTTTTCTTTTATAAGTTGCCTTGGTCATAGTGTTTTGTCTCAACAATACAAAAGTAACTAAAACACCTTTGGTCTGTTTTCACTTCCCTAA
The DNA here is from genome assembly GCA_907164525.1 of Lophiomys imhausi. Lineage (NCBI taxonomy): Eukaryota > Metazoa > Chordata > Mammalia > Rodentia > Muridae > Lophiomys > Lophiomys imhausi. Next base: position 2,944,154 of record CAJQZJ010032137.1, on the reverse strand, counting down.
CTAGGGTGAGTAGATGTTTGTTCACATCTCCAATAGTGTCACACAACAACTACATATTCATCCATCTATTTCACAGTGAGTTTTTATTAACATGAGCTTTCTACAATAAATATCCTGAAGCAAAAGTATAGAAGTAGGAGGAAAAAATGTCTTTACCACTAAGATCATAAATTTCAATAACATTGTTACAAGTTATGTAACAAAAATAAGATTACATTGAGTTAATATTAAGGCGCTTATAAGAAACACCATCTATGGAATTTTCTAAAAGACTATCTATTCAGAAACTGCATTTGTTCCTGATTCGATATCTAAAAAACAATGTTGCAATTTTCAGATTTCTAAGTGTGTTCATAAATGTGTAATTTTATTTTTTCTGAGGAATTGCTCATTCATAGTTATTGGTTACTCACATTTTCTGTTCCAAGATGCAAATGGGTTGGCATTCTAATATGAAAAACATCAATATATGAATGAGAGAGATGCCCAACCCATCTCTAAGAGATTTGCTTTCATTCAGATTTCATTTCATTTTAAAATGCCATACATTGTACTAAATATATTATATAAAATTGGTTTCTGATTTAAAAACAATTGTGATGACTTCATATGTGAACCCCCGAGAAAAATATGCATATTTTACCCTATATACTTGAAGAAATTTTGTAAATAAAAAAATGAAGCAATTTTATATTGTTCAAAATTAATTAGACAAATTTATACCTTGGCATTGTCCAGAGTGGTGGCATTGTATGAGACTGTGATTGAGAAATGGAAAAAGATTTGCTATGACATGCATCACAGGGAATTCTTATCTATCTGTCTATCTGTCTGTGTGTCTGTCTGTCTGTCTGTCTGTCTATCACCTATCCATCTATATCACCCTCCTCTTTTCAAAAAATAGTTATTAAGAAAATTTCCCCAGTTCTTTACTGTCACCATTTCTAAGTATTAAATGACTATATTTCTAGCATTTAATAGTTCAAACATCCATTCTCTAGAAAGAAAATAAGAATGGCTTAAATGTGGAGTGTCTGTAAACCTTTATCAATGAATGTGGATGGAGGTACAAGCAGAAGAAGATGCATTTTTTTGCATTCTACATGGGTGCAAGTAGGTAAAACAAGGTCAGAAAAATATTCTCCTTTCAATCACATATGTCACAATACACATATCCTTCATTTTGCCTTTGATTATGACTGCCCAAGTCACTTTCTATGAATAACAGAGGGGGGAAACCTCACCTTGACTGCTAGAACACCTGTATTATAGACTTCTTCTGTATCAGGATCAGGAGAGGACCTTTGTCAAGAGAAGGACTGTTAAGATAAATGTGGTGATGCACACCATTAATTCCAGCTGCGGGAGAGCCAGAGGCAGGCTGATATCTGTGAGTCTGAATCAGTTTACACAGTGAGTTCCAGTACAGCCGGGGTGATCTAGAGACACCCTGTCTCTCTAGATAAGTGGATAAATAGATAGGTAGATAGATAGATGATAGATAGATAGATAGATAGATAGATAGATAGATCTATATATAAATACATATATAGATACATCTATATAGAGAAGTATATATAGAGAAATAGAGAGAGAAAGAAACTGCTTTAAGAAATATAAAAATATCTGCCACATTCTTAATTATTTTTACATTTATACTAATTCTGAGTGTATTAGTGCATATATGTGTGCATGTGTGTGTATTATCATCTACACAAAAAATTCTGTTCTGTAGAGGTCAGAGGGGTACTTGTGGAAAACAGGGACTGAACTCAGGTGGGAAATGCCTTTATACCCCTGAGTCATTTCATCTGTCCCCATCCACTTTTATAGCTAAAAAGAAAAGTTATTATTGGAATGTATTTTACTTCATGGTGGGGAAATTCTAGAACTCTGTAAAGTCTCATTGGAAATATGTTATTCAGAAAAGTTATGAAAAATCAAGATAAATGTTTGTGAACAGGAGGAGTAAGATGCAAGGAAAGGGGACAATAATGTCAAAAAAACACAGAGGGAAAATCACAGACAATTACTATTTGGTGAGAGTATTCTAAGGATCTAAGAAATTAATTTTTCTGAGAAAAAATAAGGATCAAACTTTCTGTTCATGTTTTTATTATTTCTGGTAACAGCAGTGTTCTGAATTGTCTTTTGCCTCTTCATTATAAATCTCTCCTTGAATTCTTAACAGTTTTGAGAAGCTGTTCAAACTGTGCTGTCCTCTTTGGCCACTCCTCATCTCAACCCATTAAGACTGCTATCCTTTCCCAGCCTGTAGGGCTTCATAGTTGCCGTCACCTTTCATAGCACCCTTGTCTTTGTTTCTAAGTTACGGAACACATCTTACAGCCTGTACCTTCCCTCCCCTTCTTTGTCCTATCACTGCACCTCTCTAAGTTCTTCAACTCTCTGCCTCTAATGGTGTTTTACCTCATTCTCTCCTTCAGTGATAACATGGCACATTTTGAACCTTTTGATGTCTTTCTTCTACTCTAAGTTGTTTTGATCTATGCCTTTGGCCTTGAGAGAATGAAAGCCTATGAGTTGTGTCCCACTCTAAAGTCAGGTCCTTGAAGTCCCTATTTTTCTTTCATCCTGCAGTTGGTGATTGTTGATGGTTTCTTTTCAATTTATCTTACATTTTTTTCTTCACTTCTGCAGCTGATGTCCCACAGGACTGTTGCTTGAAATGAAATGTATAAATTTCTGTGAGAAGTCAGGTTTTTTTCCTCTTGCTTTCTCTTTCTCACTCACTTGTTTTTTTTAAATAAATTTATTTATTTGTTGCTTCAGGTTACATCTCCATCATATTGTCCTCTTTCCCCCCTTCCCAGCCCCACCCTCCCATCCTCTACCCCCTAACCCTTCCATCCTGCTCCTCTGGAGTGGAGTGTCCCTACATAACAGTCCTTCACCCCAGTTCAGAAGTCATGTGAGGGCCAAGAGCCTCCTCATACACTGGGGGCCTACAAGGCAGTACCACCAGTGAAAAGTGTCTCATTGCTAGGGAGGGAAAATTAAAAAACCAACCAACAAACAAACAAACAAAAAAATAAAATAAAAAAATAAAAAGTCTATGTCCATGTTCCCTTTGGTGTGTTGGTTGTAGTATAGATATCCTGTACTATATAGCTATAATCCTACTATAAGTGAATAGATGCCATGTGAATCCTTCTGAGTCTGGGTTAGCTCACTCAGGATGAGCTTCTCTAGTTCCTCACTCACTTGTTTTAGGGTGTATTCCTTTTAGGTTTTATGCATTATATTTTCTTGTGCCTCTTGAAGATTCTATCAACCATGCAGTTGGAACTGTCAGATAAGCTACAACATTTCAGTACTTGGTTTTGTGATCTACAAAGTGAACTATGTGGTTTTATATTGCAGTCGATAAATACAATAGAACACATACATTTTAAAAACCAGAAACCTTTTATGCTGTTTTCAAATGTGCACATATATACATGTATAACTGTGTCTTTCTTGTTATTATACTAGGCATGAATTAATTCTTTGTAGATTTTGTTTGAAGAAATAATATTTAAATGAAGTTGATATTTCTTCTCTAGGTGGTAACATGGTACTTAAGAATGATTTATTTGTCCAAACTAGGTGTTGTGGTTCTGACAGAAGCTGTTGCAGTTTTTGTTTACCGGACAAAAGTAGTTCAGTGTGCCACAAGGAGTTTATACTAGATTAAAATTTTAAGGGTCATCAGTAAGAGCATATTAAAGAAGTATAAAATGGATTCTCTGTGCCCAATAACTATCACTACTGTTCTGGTTGACATTCAGGGAATTTGCAAACAGGAGGCTAACTGCCAGTATTCAGAATAATCCAGAATGTAGTAGTCAGTATTCCACACAGTACTGTTTAGAGAATTAAAGTATTAAAATACTTGCTAAGATTAACGTTGAAAATATAAAAACCTATTACATAGCTTGGATATAGAATGTCCCCTGAAGGCTTATACACTGAAGTCTGGTCCTAATCCATGGCACCATTGGCAGGTGATACACCTTAGGGAAGTGAGTCTGAGTACAAGGGAGTTACATCATTGGGAGGTGTGATCTTGAAGAAGATTGTAGGATATTTTCCTTTCCTCCTTGACATTGCTTCCAGCAACTGTAAAGTGAATATGACTATGCCACACAGTCTCAACTTTATGCACTATTTCCATAGACCCAAAGCAACAAAGGTGAGCAAACACAACCTGAAAGCTTACTCCTTGCAAATTGTCTATCTCAGGAGTTATGTCATAGTAATAGAAAGCTAACTGACACCCAGAATATCCCATAGTTGGGATAGGTCATAGAACTGAGTAAATAAGTTGGAAATAGTTTTCTGGCTTGTTGCAGAGTGCAGAATTAAGAGGGTTTTGTAGAATATAGTCACCTGGATCGTCTACATCAGATTAGAATAAGACATGGTAAGTGTAGTGAGAATTTTTGGTTTCTTTAAAAGAGCATATATGTTATGAGAATATGTTTTTGTTTCAATCCCAGGTGTGGTGTATAGGGCTGCTTCCGATTGACCACAGCAGCTAACCACGATTGGTCTCATGCTCTGGTAGGGGTGTGATTTTGCCACCTGAAGATAGTTTATGTTTGGAATTTCTGGGGACTCTTCAGCAGCTACATAAATTCCAGAGCCCCTGGAGAGGTGGCTGCTGCACCCCCTGTGCTGGACCCCTGTTGTTCCTCCTGTTGTTGCTGTTTGTTAGATTGCTGGATTTCTGGTTGCTGATTGGAGAAATCCTAACAATAAAGACCAAATTTGCCCCCAAGGAACTCAACAACCCTAATTAGCAGGAATTAGTCTAATGATGTTGATACCCTTTTCTTCTCTTACCTTCTCTCTCTCCTACCTAGGGTTGGGGGGCTTGAAAGGGGTAGGGGTAGTGTTGAGAGGTATGAAAAAGAACTCAATAAGCAGCCAAAAGTGTAGTTACAGGTAAGTATAAGTAGTTTCCAGAAAATATGCCTTAGAATGTTTTAATTGTGTAGTAAGTCTTTAATTGCATAAAATATAGTAAGATGTTATGTCCTTTCTTTTTTTGTATGTCCTTGTTTGTATGGTTGTTTGTGTTTAGCTTTTTTTTAAAATATAATGTCTTACTTAGCAGCCCAAACTGGCCTCAAACTCAGAGATCCACCTCTCTCTAGTGTGCCACCATGTCCAGTTAATAAAATGTTAATTGTACACAATTTAAATTCTTTTTTGAATCAGATTAGATTCATGCATCCAGTTTCATGGAGGAATAATAACTAGAGCTGAAATAATGAACAGTACCATAAAATGGTAAGTGAAACATTGTGTAAAGACAGCTTCATCGACTGAAGAGCCCTTAGATTCCTTTTATAGGTTAGTGCAAATATAATCTCTGAGCTGCCAGAAGGAGCCATGAAAGCACTCATGTTTAAATGGGAATGAATGCCTAATGCTGTGGCAGACATGGCTTTAACCATGGTTAAAGAATCTTCTTCTGCTTACACAGCAAAGAGTACTTCTATAAGAAAACTCAAGAAGCAATCTTCTTGTTTTCAGAGTTTCTTGTCCATGCCAGTCAGCCACTGTCACAATAACACTTTGGTAAACCCTTTAAGCACAGTGGCAGACAACAGGTACATGTGGTCACACATGCTGGCCGACAGGTCATTGAGGCATCAGTTTCCCTCACTGCCTTATGAACAAAAAACTTCCCTAATCAGGAAGGTGCCATAAGTGCCATAGAGGCAGTAGCATGCACTGCCTCTGAATGTGACTCAACACTGTCGTGGTCAAAGCAATTCCCAACTTCACTGGGAAAGGACTGTATGAATCCCAACCTTAGAGAAGGACAAAGGATGTAGATAAGCTTATCATCTATTTTACTACCACTTTCTTAAATCCAAGGAGGACTAAGGCTGTTTCAGGAATGAAGTTCTACATCCTTACACAAATATTTCCAAGAATAATGTAGATTTTTCCTCATATTTTTGAAAACATTTTTATTATTACATATTTTTATCCCAACATCTCCCCCTTTTAGTCCAATAAAACACTATTTTTCTTATAATAATAAATACAATACAAAACAATAAGAGCAACTAGGAAACAATTATGAAAACTATAAGGTATGACATACATTCCCAATGTCCAGTTGTATGTATTTGGCAACTAATAATAATGTTCTAGTACCTGTCTATCTAGATAAGTTTAAAGTTCTATACCTAACTCAATTTCCATCCTAACCTGAATCACCAACCTAAAATCATCTTATACCAAAACATCCTTTTAATCTTTAAATGACTTAAAACTTACTGTGAGACTATAACTATGTAGTCTCCAGTCACATCAGAGACATGAGAAGGATAAATATACCTGAATAAGCAGGAAGTAAAGAGAAAAAATCTTCCAAAACTAAGAAATGACAAACAACTGACTGCCTGGACAGTCCCCAGTTTCTCTCTATTACTTTGGAGCATCTATCTTCAGCTTTTTGGCCCAGTATTTCTCACAATCTTTAATTGTAAAGCACATATTATTAAGGACTTGTCCACTCTGTGTTGATATAGCTAGGCTGTCGATTTACCTGCTTCCAAGTTTTGTCCATTTTGGACAGCATTCTCTCTACAGTTGAAGCAAGGGATTTTTCTTACCCAGTGACTAGCTTGCCACTAATGCAGCCATTTCCAAATGGAGAGTCTTCAATGCTCATCATCTACTTGAAGTAGAATGGGGGACAGGGGGTGTGCTGTCAGGAGCTGACATGTCTCAATCTCAAAAAAAAAAACTTAAGTTAAGAAAACATATTTGGGGGGAGGGCAAGCTTCTGCTGTATGGCAGTTTGTGAGGCACAAGCCTATTGGGGCTTGCCCAGAAAAGTCAGGGACAATAAAGAACTCGGTATTGGAAATATAGACACTGGAAGATTGGAATGGCCAGACACGGGACACAGAACACTTCCCGTTGGGAGACTGCACTCCCTGAAGCAGTAAATAAGACAGCAGATTGGATCATTTCAGGATTTCATCTGGTGGCTTTAACCTCTAAACAGAGAATCTCCTCAGTTTTCTGAGTCTACAGAATCTGTGCAGGCATTCTGACACCCAAGAAAAGACCAGCAGAGCCACTATTGTAAGACTGGGGATGATTCTCCCTGGCAGCATCTGGCTGACCCATAACTGGGGGATCCAGCCAACAGGTGCTGAGCTTCCCTGAGCCCAGGGGCACTGTGGACAGGATATAGACTACATAATGGAACTCCCTCCACGATCCCCTTGCCTGGCATCTCGGCTGGGCTCTCTGCTGTACATTGGGGTACAGCATCTACATCTCAGCCCAGATGTACTTCACTGCAGTGAAGTAGTTCTGGATCACTGTGTGCAGTCAGAGAAATCAGAATGCAATGGTTCAGTGTTTCAATTTGAGAGGTACAGACTGGCTCTACGACTCATCTGAAAGTAGATTGGGAGGACCATAGCCACAGTCCTGACACCCTAGCTACAGGGGGTGAGGGCTGTTGGAACAGGCTGACACAGGCTGCCCTTGAACACTGCAAGTCAGGCAGGGAAAGGGTGGCTTAGATATTCGGATTCCAAGAGCTGTAGACACCTTGTGAACTACAAATTGGAACTCCCTGCCCATGCTCACTTCAGCTGGGCACTCAGTCTACAGCCTCAATGCAGGGCATCTGTATCTCTGCCCAGAGCAATGAAAGAGTCCTGGACTGTGGCATGCTGCCCAAAGGGGCAGGTGGTACCAGACCACAGAACTGATCTTGAGACTGCCCTCCTGAGTGTAGCTTGGGAGGTCCAGACCCACAGTCCTGACACCCTAGCTCCAGGGATACTGTTAGAAGCCCCGCCATCTCTGACAGGCTACTCTGGAGCACACTGCTTCTGACAAGGAAAAGGCCACTGAGATCTCCCCTGAGTCCAAGTGCTGCAGTCTCATTGTGAACTCCATATTGGAACTCCCTGCCTGCATCCACTTTGGCAAGGCTCTCAGTCTACAGCATCTAAATCTCCGTCCAGAGCAGTAAAGTAGTTCTGAACTATTGTGTGTTGCCCAAGCAGGTGTGCTGCACTGAACCAAAGAACTTCTGACTGAGAGGCACAGGTTGATCCTGAAACGCCGCCCCCACCCCAGACAACCACAGTCCTGACACCATAGCTACAGGGAAACTGCCAGAAGCCACATTGGCACAGGCAGGCTAGACTGGGGCACAGTGATTCTGGCTGGGAAAAGGCAGTTGAGCTTCTCTGAATCCAAGCACTGTGGGCAGGGTGTGAATTCCACATCAGAACTCCTTGACGGCAACTGCCTTGCCTTCAGCTGAAAACCCAGGCTACAACACAGAGAGCTCTGACTTTGGAACAATGAAACAACACTTGACCATTGCTCATTGCCTTGATGATGTGGGCTGTACTGGATCACAGTGCTTCTGGCTATAAGACACATGTTGAACCTGAGAATACCCTAATAGCAGTTTGGGAGGACCATGATAACAGTCCTGATGCATAAGCTGCAGGGGAACTACAGCTCTACCCTTCAGTCTGTGCCCTGCCAACCCCCAGTGACATCACTAAGAAGAACATCTGGATCTCAGGAACCTGCAAGCAGGAATAGCACATCCCATCTCAAACTCTGACCTGAGTTCCCAATTGGGACACAACAGGAAGAGGTGAGTTCTGGGAGACACACTGATAACCAGCCTCACACAAGGCCCCATCCAGCCTGGTGAGAGTTACAGATCACCAAGCAATATAGCCTCTACATCAAAGCTCCCTCCTTGGCATCAAGCTTAGAAGGCACCAGGAACAAACAGCTAAGAACAACCAGATGGCTAAAGGCCAGCAAAAGAATAGAACTGACAAAAGTCAAGGAAATATGTCTCCAAAAAAAAAATAATAATTCAGCTGTGTTAGTACAGCAAGCCCTGACCATCCAACCACAGCTGAAACACATGAAAATGATGATAAATCTATACTTTGGAAAGTGATAGAGGCCTTACAAGAAGAAAATAAATCACTGAAAATTTTTAAAGAATTCACAATTTTACAAATGAAAGCAATGGTGAATTCCATTAGAGACCTTCAAGCCAACTAGCCAAATATGAATGGGAAAGAGACAAGGCTATGAAAGATTTGAAAGACTGGCAGACAAAGTCAACAAAATTGGAGCAGGAGTCATAGAAAACTATTCAAGACTTGAAATTGGTCATGGAAGCAATAAAGAAAACACAAGCAGAGATAATCCTGGAGGTGGAAAACCATGGAAAGAGAGCAGGAACTACAGACATGAGCATCACAAATAGGATACAAGAAATGGAAGACAGAATCTCAGGTGTGCAAGATTCGATTGAAGAAATCAGTACAACAACCAAAGAAAATGAGAAATCTAAAAAAGTCCTCACCCACAACATCCAAGAAATCAATGACTCAATGAAAATACGTAACCTAAGAATTATAGGCATAGATAAAAGAGAAGACTCTCAACTCCAAGGTCCAGGAAACATCTTCAACAAAATCATAGAAGAAAACTTCCCAAACCTAAAGAAAGAGATGCCAGTAAAATTCCAAGAGGCTAAAAGAACACCAAATAGATTAGACCAGAAAAGAAATTCCTCTCACGACATAATAGCTGAAACTCTAATTGTACAGAACAAAGAAAGAATATTAAAAGCCATAAGACAAAAAGGTAAAGTAACATATAATGGCAGACCCTTCAGAAATATACCTGACTTCTCCTCAGAAACTTTAAAAGCCAGAAGGTCCTGGGTCGATGTCCTACAAGCCCTAAGAGACCATAGGTGTCAGCCCAGACTACTTTACTCAGCAAAACTTTCTATCAACATAGATAGAGAAAAAAAGATATTTCATGACAAAGCCAAATTTAAACAGTATCTGTCTACAAATCCAACTCTACAGAGGATCCTAGATGAAAAATTCCAACCCAGAGAAGATAACTACACTCAACAAAACAAAGGAAACAAAAACCCCCACTGCAGCTAAACCAAAAGAAACACACAACCACCACCTACATCAAAATAACAGGAAATAACAACTATGGTCATTAATATCCCTCAACATCAATGGACTCAACTCCCCAATAAAAAGACACATGCTTACAGAATAGATCCATAAATAATACCCATCATTTTGCTGCATATAAGAAACACACCTCACTAACAAAAATAGACTCTACCTCAGCGTATAGGGCTGGGAAAAAGTTTTCCAAGCAAACAGTCCCAGGAAGCAAGCTGGAGTAGCCATCCTAATATTAAATAAAATAGACTTTCAACTAAAATTAATCAAAAAGGACAGGGAAGGGCACTACATATTTGTTAAAGGAAAAATTCATTAAGATGACATCTCAATACTGAATATCTATGCCCCAAATACAAGGGCACACACATTTGTAAAAGAAACTCTCCTAAAGCTTAAACCACACATTGATACCCACACATTAATAGTGGGAGATTTCAATTCCCCACTCATACAAATGGACAGTTCATTGAGATAGAACCCAAACAGAGAAATAATGAGTCTAACAGAGGTCATGAACCAAATGGACCTAACAGATAGCTACAGAAAATTTCACCCAAACACAAAAGAATACAACTTCTTTTCAGAAGTTGTTCACAAAACCTTCTCCAAAATTGGCCATATAGTCAGACACAAAGCAAGCCTCAATAGATACAATAAAATTGAAATAACCCCTTGTATCTTATCAGACCACCATGTATTAATGTGGAATTCAACAACAACAGAAATAACAGACAGCCTACACATGTATGGAAACTGAACAACTCTCTGCTCAATGACCACTGGGTCGGAGAACAAATAAAGAGGGAAGTCAAAGATTTCTTAAAATCCAACGAAAATGAAGGCACAACATACCCAAACCTATGGGACACAATGAAAGCAGTGCTATGAGGAAAGTTCATAGCACTAAGTGCCTTCAAGAAGAAAATTGTAACAGCTTATATTGCAACTTAACAGCAGAACAGAAAGAGCTAGAAAAAAAGAAGAAGAAGCAAACAGTCTCAAGGGGAGCAGAAGGCAGGAAATCATCAAACTTAGGGCTGAAATCAACAACTTAGAAATAAAACAAACAATTCAAAGAATCAACAAAACCAAGAGTTGGTTCTTTGAGAAAATCAACAAAATAGACAAACCCTTAGCCAAACTAATAAGAAGGCAGAGGGAAAATACCCAAATCAACAAAATCAGAAATTAAAAGGGAGAAATAACGACAGACATTGAAGAAATCCAGAGAATCTTTAGGTCTTACTTCTCTACACAAAATTTGAAAATCTAAGCAAAATGGACAATTTTCTTGATAGATTCCACCTACCAAAGTTAAATCAAGATCTGGTTAACAAATTAAACTGTCCTATAATGCCTTAGGAAATAAAAGCAGCCATTAAAATCTCCCAACCAAAAAAAAAAAAAAAAAGCCCAGGGCCAGATGATTTCAGCACAGAATTCTACCAGACCTTCAAAGAAGAGCTAATACCAATACTCTTCAAATTCTTTCACAAAATAGAATCAGAAGGAACACTGATTCACAGTCACTCTGATCCCTAAACCACACAAAGACCCAACAAAGAAAGAAAACTTCAAACCAACTTCCATCATGAATATAGATGCAAAAATACTTAATAAATTACTTGCAAACTGGATCCAAGAATACATCAAAAGTATCATGCACCATGAACCAAGTAGGCTTCATCCCAGGAATGCAGGGGTGGTTCAACATACAAAAATCCATCAAGGTAATCCACCATATAAACAAGCTGAAAGAAAAAAAAAAAGCACATGATCATCTCACTAGATACTGAAAAAGCATTTGACAAAATCTGGAGAGAGCTGACATACAAGGACCATGCCTAGAAATAATAAAGGCAATATACAGCAAGCCAGTAGCTAGCATAAAATTAAATGGAGAGAATCTTAAAGCATTTCCTCTAAAGTCAGGGACAAGGGAAGGATGCTCATTCTCTCCATATCTCTTCAACTTAGTACTTGAAGTTCTAGCTAGACCAATAAGACAACTAAAGGAGATCAAGGGTATAGAAATTGGAAAGGAAGAAGTCAAATTATTCCTCTTTGCAGATGATAAAATAGTATACATAAGTGACCCCAAAAATTCCACCAGAGAACTACTAAAACTGATAAACACCTTCATTGAGGTGGTTGGATTCCAAATAAATTCAAAAAAATCAGAAGCCCTTCTTTATACAGAAGATAAATGGGCCAAGAAAGAAATTAGGGAAACCACACCCTTCACAGTAGCCACAAACAATATAAAATACCTGGGGGTAACTCTAATCAAGCAAGTGAAATACCTGTATGAAAATAACTTCCAGTCCTTGAAAAAATGAACTGAAGAGGACATCAGAAGATGGAAAGGTAGGTTCATGGATAGGTAGGTTCAACATAATAAAAATGGCCATCCTACCAAAAGCAATATACAGTTTCAATGCAATTCCTATTGAAATACCTATGCAATTCTTTATAGACCTTGAAAGAACAATTCTCAACTTTATAACAACAACAACAACAAAAAAAAAAAACAGAATAGCTAAATCAATCCTGTACAATAAATAAATAAATAAAACCATCTGGAGGTATCACCATCCCTGATTTCATACTATACTACAGAGCAATAGCAATAAAAGCAGCATGGTACTGGTATGTAACAGACCATTTCTTCAATGGAATCAAATTGAAGACCCAGAAATAAACCCACACACCTATCATCACTTAATTTTTGACAAAGAAGCCAAAACTGTACAGTGGAAAAAGGACAGCATCTTCAAAAAATGGTACTGATCTAACTGAATCTCGACACGTAAAAGAACGCAAATTGACCCATACTTATCACCTTGCACAAAACTTAATCAAAGTCTTGAACATAAAGCCTGACACACTAAATCTAATAGAAGAGAAAGTAAGGAAAAGCCTGGAACTTATTGGCATAGGTGACAACTTCTTGAACAGAACACCAATAGCTCAGGCTCTAAGAACAATCAATAAATGAGACCTCATGAAACTGAAAAGCTTCTGTAAGGCAAAGGGCACTGTCCTTAGAACAAAACGCAGCCTACAGATTGGAAAAAGATCTTTACCAACCCCACATCTGACATAGGGCTAATATCCGTAATATATAAATCACTCAAGAAATTAAATGCCAAGAAACCAAATAATCCAATCAAAAAATGGGGAACAGAGCTAAACCAAGAATTCACAAAGGAGGAATTCTAATAGCCGAGAGACACTTGAAGAAGTGCTCAACATCCTTAATTATCAGAGAAATACAACTCAAGACAACGCTGAGATTCCATCTCACACCTGTCAGAATGGCTAAGATCAAAAACTCAAATGACAGCACATGATGGTGAAGTTGTGGAGAAAGGGGAACACTTCTCCATTGATGGTGGGAGTGCAAACTTGTATGACCACTATGGAAATCAGTCTGGCGATATCTTAGAAAACTTGGAATACCTTTATCTCTAGACCCAGCCATATCACTTCTGGGTATATATCTAAATGATTCCTCACCAATTCACAGGGACACCTCCTCATCTATGTTCATAGCAGCTTTATTTTTAATAGATAGAAACAGGAAATGACCCAGAGATCCCTCAACTGAAGAATGGATAAAAAACAAACAAAAAAAAAAAAACTGTGGTGCAGTTATGCAATGGAATTCTACTCAGTTCTCAAAAAGAAGGAAATCATGCAATTTGTAGTCAAATGGATGGAACTAGAGAAGCTCATCCTGAGTGAGCTAACCCAGAGCCAGAAAGATGCACATGGCATCTATTCACTTATAATTGGATTTTAGCCATGTAGTACAGGATATCTTACAACCAACACACCAAAAGGAACAGTTACATACACTTTGTTACCTGTTACTGGGACACCCTACCCTAATAGAGTTGCCATGTAAGGCCCCACCAATGTAAGAGGAACCTCTTAACACTCATATGACTGTTGAACTGAGGGGGACTGATATGTACGGGCAACCCATTCTGGAGGAGTATGATAGGTGGAAGAGAGGGAGAAGGTGGAGTGTGGGGCTGGGCGGGGTGGAGAGAGAGGACTGTGATGGAGATGTACTTGAAGTAATAAATAAATATCAACAACAAAGAAAGTATCTTTGCATGCCATATTCTACAGATTTCTTGAGGTTTTTGAAGACCATCTATCTCCGTACATTTCAATAAGCAAATGTTGCTTGTCTCTTTGCAACTTGATTTCTGATTAACATAGATAATGTCTGTGATACAGCAAACTAGTAGTACCTAACAAAGTGACAATCACCCTGAACACACCCAATCTTGTCTGATATTTCCTTATTTAAAAAAAATTTAGAAGCTAAGTAAATATTACATGTAAAGGAAACACAATGCTTAGGAAATATCAGCTAATGCAATGAGTCACAGATACCTGTGCACAAGCCATTGAGAAATTATGAGAAAAGTATATTGTTTTACAGGCTTCCATTCTCACAAAACATCTAACTACATATAGAAGAAGAAGGTGAAGTTTCACAGGCATGGAATAAGTAATTCCTGGTCACACTTCTAGTGTATGTAGTAATTACAAATTATTGTGTTGAAGCAGAAGCTCATCAGAGATGAAACACATTTATTACAAGCACCGTAAGCAAGACCGCAAAACAGCTGCCTGAGCTTACAAAATGGACTGTCCTTGAAGAACAGGTTCCCTCAATGCTCTTGAATAGATTTAAAGAATTCAGAGGTCATCCCTAACAAATTCTCTCTAGGAGCATACAGTTCTGATGTCATTTAGGTCACAGGTGCCTTCACGGGGAATTAAAGGGGCTGTCCTAAAAACCCTCTTTATAAGTGAGGTCTAAAAGACCAAGAAAAAATGTTTCTGAATTGAAGAAAAAAATGTCCATTGGACCTGATAGTTAGGATAGTGATTTTTCAGGCTGCAGGATCTATAATCTGAAAAACAAGAAATGCTGAGATTGCTATTCTCTAGCTAGGGAAATGTGGAAACAAAAAACTCCCTGTATCCTACAGAGCATAATCGCAGCCACATTAAAATCGAGGATACTTTAGACTCTCTGGATCACCGGGGAATATGGTTGAAATCCAGTTTTCTTTAGAAGATAAATAGAATTGTTTTCAGTAGCCACAAAGTTTATCTGAATTGAGTTTGAGTAGTATAGTATGTGACCCAGAAGCCATTAAGATCTTTAGGGATAAATATATCTGATTTTATAGGAAGTACAGGGTCTGCAGCTTCCCAAACTAAGAAATGACATACCAGTGGCTGCCTGGACAGTTCCCATTTTCTCTCCATACAATACAGCATCGATCTTCAGTCGTTTGGCCCCGCTTCTCTGACAGACATTGATTGTAGAGCAGGGGTTATGAAGGACTTACCTACCCTGTCTTGGCAGAGCTAGGCTGTCGACTTACTTGCTTCCAGGTTTTGTCCTTTTTGGACAGCATTCTGTCTACAGTTGGGGCAAGGGGCTTTTCGTACCAAGAGATAGGCTTGCGACTAATTCAATCATCTCCCACTGGAGAGTCTTCGATGATCATCTTCTACTTGGAGGAGAATAGGGGGTGCTGTCAGGAGTTGATATGTCTTGATATAAAAAAATCTAAAGTTACGAAAACATCTTTGAATGCCATATTCTGCAGATCTCTTGAGGTTTTTGAAGAGGCCCTATCTATCTCTTATATTAGGGTAAGCAGATGTTGCTTGTCTCTTAGCAGCTTTATTTCTGATTAGCTTAGAAAGTAACTATAATAGGCTGTCATAGTACCTAACAGAATGACTGGCTTGCATAACCATTAGTTTTCATTTCTTCATTATCCTAAACAGTTTATGACAGTTAGTAGTAAAAGGCCGAAACATCACATTTCATTTTTTTTCTTTACCTCCTAACCCTTCCATCCCATTTCTCTGGGGTGGGGTGTCCTTA
Organism: Lophiomys imhausi; assembly: GCA_907164525.1. Lineage (NCBI taxonomy): Eukaryota > Metazoa > Chordata > Mammalia > Rodentia > Muridae > Lophiomys > Lophiomys imhausi. The sequence continues at coordinate 2,928,194 of CAJQZJ010032137.1, read as the reverse complement.
TATAACAGTCCCTCATCTCAGTTGAGAGGTCGTATGAGGGCCAAGAGCCTCTTCATTCACTGGGGATCTATGAAGCAGTACCATCAGTGAAAAGTGTCTCGTTGCCTGGGAGAGAGAACTACTAAACAAACAAATCAATAAGCATACAATAGATAAAAAAGACTAAAAAATAGAAAAAAATATAACTAATATATAAAAATAAATAAAAATTAAAATTAAAAGTAAGAAGTCTATGTCCAAGTTCCCTTTGGTGTGTTAGTTGTAGTATTGATACCTTCTACTATATAGCTAAAATCCTACTATAAGTGAATAGATGCCATATGTGTCCTTCTGAGTCTGGGTTAGTTCACTCAGGATGAACTTTTCTAGTTCCATCCATTTGGCTGCAAATTGCATAATTTCATTGTTTCTGATAGCTGAATAATATTCCATTGTGTAGATGTACCACAGTTTTTTAACCCATTCTTCGGTTGAGGGACATCTGGGTTGTTTCCAGTTTCTAGCTATTACAAATAAGGCTGCTCTAAACATAGACGAGGAAACTTCCTTATGATTCCGTGAAGAGGCATTTGGGTGTATACCCAGAAGTGGTATGGCTGGGTCCTGAGGCAGAGCTATTCCAAGTTTTCTAAGATATCGCCAGACTGACCTCCATAGTGGTTGCACAAGCCTGCACTCCCACCAGCAATGGAGTAGGGTACCCGTTTCTCCACACCCTCGCCAGCATGTGCTGTCATTTGAGTTTTTGATCCTAGCCATTCTGACAGGTGTTGAGGTGATTGAAGAACAGATAGATAAAGTCTCATAATTAAATTTTGAGTTGTTTAGGAGTCAAGAGATTGTTATAAATATAAGAAGATACTTTTAAAATTGTGTTGCAAGTTAGTATGAATGTTGAGTCAGATATAGAACTTTAAACTCATGGAGATGTTTAGATAGTAGAATGTTAAAGTCAGGTACCAAATGCATATGGACTGGACATTGGGAATGTACGTTAAGCCATATAAACTGTAGGGGGAAATAAGATATACCTTAAACTTAAAAGAAAAAAAAAAGGGAAGAGGATGGGGGGTTGAGGGTGGGAGGGTGGGACTGGAGGGGGAATAGGGAGGGGACTGCGATTGAGATGTAACTTGAAGAAATAAAAAATAAAGGAAAAAAATGATCTTTAGGGATAATTGCTGCTACAGCAGTCTCTGGTTTTAGTCTTCCTTTAGCAGTTTCATCTACCTAGAGTCCATTGTGGTTTGAAAATTCTGGAAATAAACTATTTATAAGTCTTAAACTTTATAGCAAACTGAGCACCGTTATGAAATCTGAGACATCTTACTCCATCTACCTGAAAGTGAATGACTCCAGTGCTCAGAGTATCCACACTGATTATGCTACCCATCACTGGTCTCTTAGTGACTTTCTCAGTCACACCTATTTGCTGTGCTAGCACAGTGTTTGTGTTTAAATATCCTCAAAATGCATTACAGTTTTCATATGCCAAGGAAAAGCTACAAAGTTCACCCTTTAACTGAAAATAGGGAAGTCCTTGACTTTGGAAAAAATGTATATTCAAAAAATGCATATTGAGGTTACTCTGGCCAATTATTACTGCTAGTGTTTTACTTTGGGTTTTTTACAAATATCACCATATCACAGGCTTGCATGCATAGGGAGAAGCATAGCAGATATAAGATTTGGATTTCAGACATTGACTAGGGAGATAGAATGCATCCTAGTGGATAAGGAGGATCGACTGTGTGTTCTTCTTTTCTGCTTTCCTCTAAGATCTGTTTCTTCCATAAGTCTCTGCTTCATTTATGAAAGGAAACTTTGTTAGAAGAAAAGAACACAGCATATAGAGGAGACTATATTAATCAGAGGCTACTTTAAGTTCACTCATGAAGATAACTTTTAAACCTATCTCATATCATAAAAAAGTAGAAAGTTAGAGTAAAGTCAATAAAACAAGGGAATACATATGCTTCTAAGATAGACACCCAACACATACTTAATGAATAACTAGATGTAAGAAGTACTAGAACACTGTTGAATAGAAGAGAAAAATGCTGATGACATACTCAACTAGTGAATCTGTGATAACCTTGCCTTATTCACTACCAACCCGACCCTCTTCTTCTTAGTGTAGAAATATTAAGAAATACTAGAAATAATTGGGTCAAAAATTGGGTCAAAACCAAGACCATTAATAAGTACAGCTAATACATTACAAATGACATAATGTGTAATTGATATTGATATTTATTCATGTGAATTTCAAACTCTCAGTAATGCTACAGCACATATGCATAATTAAATATCTAGATTTTGGAAGTTCAAAAAAAATCACAAAATACTTTGATCTGCCCTCCTTTAGCAGATGATGAAAATGTAAAATCTGACAACATATGATTCAGTATATTGGATAAAGTCACTAAAACAAAAGTTGTCGTTCTTGCTTTCCCTTTCATACTAAGTCTCCAAAGTCTTAATGTAGCGCACTTTCTATTGGATATAAAGCCCATTGAAGCACCGTTATGTCAGGTCCTTTAGTGAACACGATGCTCATGAAACCCATATGTGTTGATGTGTATATTGCTGAATTATTCCTTTTAATTGCAAAGGAATATTCAATTGGATAAAAACACTGTGATTGTTCATCTAGCCTGCTGTTGTATATTTAGGTTATTACTAGTCTTGGCTTGAATGTTCCACAAACATTCATATCCCTGTGTTTTGTGGGCCCACATTTGCATCTCTCTTGGATAAATCCTTGAGGTTACCTTTCTGGTCAGTTTCTGGAAAAGTGTGCTCTGAAACATAAACACCTACCAACAGTCCCCTAAAGGCAGCAAATCAATGCCTATGAAGTCCTCAAAGAAAGAACAAAGTGAGATTTATGTATCTAGTCAATGCATAGATTAGGTGCAAAGACAGATAACAAACTTTTTGCAACATGAAATAGATGCACATTTGCTGAGGCTCTTAAAAAATTGTAAGAAAAAAAGAGACTGCTTTCCATAGTGAAATTATGGCTGTGAGCAGAAAATCTGCTTAGCCTCTAAATTTGAAAAACAAATATGAACATGTTTGTTGTAGACTACAATGCAAATGTCTAAATCTAAAACTAGGCAGAAATAATAAAATCGTAACAATTGCCCAGAGAGGTAAAAGGTGAGTTCAGATAGTATGAATAGGCTGATCTTTCATAGACACAGGGCTAAAAGATATTTAAAATGGATAAAACAATAGACAAATCTATAAAAGATAGGAATAATCCCTGAAATATAGAATCATTTTAAATTCAAATATACTGAGGGAATAAGGAGAAATTGATGTGCCTTAAATGTAGACCTGCTCATAAATATGATCAATATATGAGTCTTCGAAAGTAGAAGATTAAGTATATTTCAAGAGGACATACACTGAAAGATTTTTGGTGGGCTGAAGATGTGGATTGATTATAGAACATTTCCTAATTGGCAGATGTCTTCTGGATTTGATCTCCAGCCCTGGAAAAAAAAAACTTTCTTTTACAATAAAAAGAGAAGACATGACAAAATATGATGCCAGAACTAAGAACATACTTTGTAAGTTGATAAATTGAATTTTCCATGAAAATAAGAAGGCTTCTCTTTAGGCACAATCCCAAAGTTAACA
>CAJQZJ010032137.1:2902365-2924533 GCA_907164525.1 Lophiomys imhausi | reverse complement strand
TTACTGAAAATGTATTTTAGAAATCTGGATTATGCATGAAGTGCAGAACATAAGGCAATAAAATGCAAAATACCCATCCTTCCTCTGAGTTGTTTTAAAATATTCCACAGCCAGAAAAAGAATTGCATAAGTTCATCCCTTCCCAAGGTGAACATGTTCTCTAAGGAGACATAGGGGCTCTGAAAACAATGAAATGTTTGAAATGAAAATGCCCTGGGGAAATGATGAAAAATGAGTGTTAAAATTAAAATGTTCACAGCTCTCTCTCCCCCTTTGGTGTAGATGCTATAAGCTTGGTGTCTGCCCATTATAAATAAATATGAAGAGAAAAAGTTACTGTCACATAGATTAGAATTGCTGTTTTCATTGTCCTGGTTCATCTATCTCTTATCCCTCAAATAAAACAACTATATAATTAAAAAATAAGTATTAGTTTTGTAATAACTTAGGTTTGTATAAAATCCTTATAATGTCCCTGTCCAACCAACACAGTAGGTTTTAATAGCTCACATGGATGAAGTAGCACAGATAAAGTTTACACTCCCAACTTTCTTGAGGGTCTGTGACTATAAGAGCTCAGGCAAACACAGAGCTTGATTCTGCTGACAATTTAAAATTCTGGGGTAAGAGAAGATGCCACAGAGAAGAGTGCCTCTCCTACAAGCAATATGTGGGTATCAAGTGTCTTTGAGAGGGAAGGGATATTTCTTGGCTCTTGGATGCTCTTTGAAATCAGAAGTCAGGATACTGAACATACACTGTCACATAAAACTTTCACTGACTAGTGGCATTCAGGTTCTTGTCTCAGAATTTTTTTTAACATTTATTTATTTATTCAAGTTACATCTCAATCATAGTCTCCTCCCTTCTCCCCCTCCCAATCCCACTCTCCTACCCTCTTCCCCCTCACCCTCATATCTGCTTTTTCTTTTAATTTAAGGTATATTTTTTCCTGTAACAGCTCCCCATTTTAGCCCAATAAAAGACTCTTTTTCTTATAACAATAAATACAATGCAAAACAATAAGAATAACTAGGTCACAATTATGAAAATTATAAGGTATAACATGCATTCTCAATGTACAGTCTATACATATTTGGCAACTGATTTTAATATTCTACTATCTATCTCAATGAGTTTAAAGTTCTATACCTAACTCAGTTTCCATTCTAACTTGCATTACCAACTTAAAAATATCTTCTTAGACCTAGAACCTCCTTTTAATTCCTAAACAACTTAAAATTTAACTAAGAGACTGTAACTATCTAGTCTTCAACCACATTAGGGACCTGAGAAGGATAAATATATCTGAATATACAGGAAGTGCAGAGCCAGAAGCTTCCAAACTAAGAAATGACAGACAACTGGCTGCCTGGACAGTCATGGATTATGAAGAGTGAGATTTTGAATGAAGAATTCTACTATAAAGTACTATGTACTTAGGAGAATGACAGAAGGTAGAGCTCCTGTAGAACAGGAGGGGTCCCTAGGAGCAGGAACCATGGAAGGCCATTTTCTTGAAGTTAATAGGGCTTTACTAGCTGACATGGAGAGGGGACGAGCTGGACAGTCCAGTTTCCTTCCAGGTACCCAGGCCATTTTAGTCACATCCTCAGGATGGTTGCCAAGAAAGGGGTACTCCTTTAGAGGAAAAGAGATAAGGAAAAAACCCCTTTCTGGCATTCCTCACCTCTGGCTAGGCCAGAAGCAAAGGCATTTTGTCCTAAATTCTTCTGACATCTCTACTCTCTGATAAGAACAAGGGTGCCCATCCAGGTTTAAGACTAGAGAAAAAAAAGAAACTTCACTTTTGAGTCTTTACCCTAAAACTGCTTGACTATTTTCTATCCCCTATTTTTATTACAAAGAGCTTGTCTTCTGGCTGCCAATCCTACAGTGGATAAACCTGCAGCCCCACCCAAAACAGGATTTATTTTAAAACTTGAACAAAGGGCATTGGTTTTCTCTTTCCCAGTAGTACCCACAGAGGGTCTCTCACCTCCAAGACACTTGGATTGATTCAAAGCCTCATGGCAGCTCAAGGAAGTGGATAGAATCTGAGTGAACCACTGCACTCTTACTATGGATTCATTCTTGCATGTTTCCCTGATCTCACATCTAAGGGTATTTTCCATTTCTAGGTGTGATATTAATAGTTAATCTTGATTATCAATTTGACAACATTTAAACTCACAATGGAAATACACCCGAGTGTATGTATGAAGATGTTTCTGAAACAGTTTAGTTGATGAGAGAATACATTCAGTATGCAGATAGCACCATCGCACAGGCTCTTGAGTCTCAAACTGATTAAAAAGGAGGAAGGGAATGTAGCAACAACACTTGTCTCACAGTGTTTCCTGACTGCACACGCAATGTGACTGGTCACCTTAAGTTTCCTTTGCTGTGCCTTCTCAGTCTTGATAAACTGTAACTTCAAACTCTGTAGCAATATCTCTCTATGCCTTCCTAAGTTGCTTTGATAAGATATTTTGTCACATCAGTGAAAAAAAGTAACTGACACATCTAGTTTCAGGCTGCACCTGATTTCAGCATCACTTGATGCTGTAGAACACTATCCTCTGAGCACAAAGGATATTGCCATTTAATGAGAATAGCTGTGACTACCCACAAGAGACCCTCATAATTAAGTCTATTGGTGTTCACTTATAGAAGAAGGGAGTAGAGAAGGTCATTAGACCTCACCTGAGATACAAGCACACATCCCACTCAGCTGTATGCAATTCTTTCCCAATTGTACAAGGTCTCATGGTCTCAGGAGATGACATAGTCTATAGACTTCAGAATGTCAGGCAAACCTCTTATGCAGCTGTGGGATTCAACACCTGTGGTGAGGGTGAGGTAGGACTATTGGGTGATGCAGCTGCTTTGGGTCACCTATGCTGTAAGTAAACCCGCACACATTTCCATGTAAGTAAGCCAAAGAAACTCATTGGTTTAAGCTAGACTTGGGTGGAATCATTACCTTGACCTGCCAGTGGTGTCCTATCTGAGGTGAGTAGATGATTATTCTCTCCGTAAAAAAAAAAAATTTACATGGAATTCATACATGTTCACTCAAAGACACGAAGTCACCTGTCCTAGTCACTGAGGACCTGCTGTCAACCATATGGAACACACAGGTGTCTGGGGCTGAAGCCTTGACTGATGAAGAAGAAAGAGGAAGCATCAAAGAAGAAACACACCTGATATACCATGCCTAGTACACAGGAAACTGAACACAAGCTCCTCTTCCCCAACTCCACAAGTATCTGCCTTTGACAGGGAACAGTTATCGTGGAATAAGAAAAATCAAGAGGGGAATGAACCAGAGAAAGACAGAACAAAGGAGCATTAACGATGAGAGAGCCAGAGAGGATACAAAAGGTCCATGGTGATAGTAACTAAAAGACATGAGAAAAAAAAATTCTTTGTTCAGTAGAAGCCAATGAACAGACAAGTAACAGGCCATGTCTCTTTCCAACCGATTGGGACCAATAAGAGGAAAGTGTTAGTAGATCATCACAGCATACTCCCTTAAGCTACAGAAAATATCAGGGTCAGGACAGCTTACATTTAAATGCCTAATCGCTTTTCCGTCTTTCAAAGCACAGAAAGAGCACTGCCCATGATGCACTCCCATACATAAATTAGGCAAACTATATGGGGTTCTGAGTGAGTGGTTCTCAGTGAAGAGATAGAAAGGCACCCTTGTCTCAGAGCCAGTGATCTTTGAAAAGGCGAGAGCTTTATGAGAAAATGCAAATGACTGATTCATGTGTATTTTTGGAGGCGGTATCTGGCATTTTACAGAGTATCTTGGTATTAAGAAGGCTAGACACAACATGAAAAATCATCAGCAAATGACCACGCTGGAGTAGAATGCTCTGACATTTTCAGGGAACTCATTTTTTAGAACAATCGTTCTGTGTGCACTTCTGCAGAGCTGCCCATGTTGCTGAAATCAAGCCCTTCTGGGATTCAATAGAAGCACTTTTTTTTTATATCTGCAAATTGTACAGGCTTTCTAAAATAAAACTGCTGGGCTAGAGACTCCATTATCCTACAACTTCCACAACTGAGAAACATCTTCACTAGCTACTCACAGATTGCCAGCCAATAAAGGAGTGAAAAAATACAATGATATTGCTTTGATTTTCAGAGCAGTTCAAACATACATTTATAGACATAGGAAGAAAAACATTTCCAATCAGTGCTTGTCCTGGATTTCTACCTACTTTGCAGCACTACAAGGTAGGGATAGTTCCAGTTCATTCCTTTTCAAAGTTGTTTCTCACTAATCTGACTCATTTGGGAAATTCTAGTAACATAACATTCACTTAGTGCCAAGTATGGCTTTAAGCATTTCATGTCTTCACTCATTGATTCCCTGGTAGACCAATTTTACCTGGCACCATCAAAGTGAGTTCTTGAACTCCTACAACTAATTGGAATTTTGACAGTTGTCGCTTCCTCCTGCGGTGACAAGAAATAACATAGCAGAGAGAATCTAAGCTCATCCGTCAATCAGTGGGTCAGACTCACTGGCCTGCACCCTTGGAGAACCCACAAAACTAGGTAATTAAGATACTTGATGCTGACACATGAGTGCTGCTGAGCCTGGAAAAGGTGATATTTCCCTTGAAGCAGGGATTCACACAGATGGTCTTTACAGGAAGAAATAGAAACTTAAGCATTTGAGAACTAAAGATGCCTCTACATTTTACTCCAACATACTATTGCTTGAGAATAATTTTTAAAATATATTCTAAAGGTTTTATAAATAAGTTCTTCTGAAGGCCTGTTGTGTAGGAAACTATTGTTATCAATCTACTGAAGAATCTATGCAGTATTTCAATTAATGAATTAATTTTTAATATGATGGAGTTCTGATAAATCCAAGGGATAATTAGTTTGGTTTTTAGAAGACAGTAATATCCAGAACATTTTTAAAGATTCCCCTTCCCTTAGGTACATGCTGGCACACCATAGACAGAGGGATCAAGAAATCTTCATTCCTGTAACAACTAAACCTGAAAAGGCTTAACTACTTCAATAATTCTAGTTATTCAAAGATAAAGAAAACTTGATCAATATCAGCAAATGAATGAGCTTTTTTTTAAAAGCCTTGCTACAGAATTTGTTTTATTCCACAGAATTTCATAGCGGCATGTGGGTTATGTACATCACAGTTTAAATACATATTTCCCTTGTGGTAAAAGCAATTTCCTTCCATTGAAAGTTTGTCTTAAAAATTTTACCCTGCTAGACTAGACAAAGGTCTAGGGTCATCAAGGTCATCTCTGATGTTTGTATAACAAGCATCTGTGGGGTGTGCTGCTGGGTTCTCACCACTTCTAAATAGACATTGTAGCAAAGGAAACAAAGAAGGGCAACCAGCCAATGCACAGGAAAAATGGCAGGAATTTAACTCCAAGTTGGATAGAAGTCTATTCTAAACATTTCCTCCACAGTTCCCTCAGAGGAATGGGAAGAGGTTGCCATTGTGGTTAAACCTCTAGAAAGCCAGCAGCATCACCTCACCATGACCACTGAGGAATGGTGATGAACAGTGACAACCAGCTGCCTTCGTAGGACTGTGTTCCCATAGGGACCCAGCAGCTGGACACAGGAACTATCTTTGATCTGAAAATGTAGAATTAATGTGCCTTCTCCTGGGGATTCTAGCAGCTTTTATTACACTGGTAATGTGATGGGCAGTGCTAGCCATGCAATGAGATGGACAGATGAAATACATTTTTTGTTGTTGAAAAAGTTTTTTTAATCTATTTTTTTATTTCTTCAAGTTACATCTCCATCGCAATCCCCTCTCTACTCCCCCCTCCAGTCCCACCCTCCCACCCTCTTTTTTTTTAAGTTTAAAGTATATATCTTTTTCCCCCAACAGCTCCCCCTTTCAGTCTAACAAATGGTTCTTTCTCTTATAACAATAAACACAATGCAAAACAACAGAAATAAATAGGCCACAATTATGAGAGTTATATGGCTTAGCATACATTCCCAATGTCCAGTCCATATGTATTTGGCACCTGACTTTAACATTCTACTATCTAAACTCATCTCCATGAGTTTAAAGTTCTATATCCAACTCAGCTTTCATTCTAACTTGCATCACAATTTTAAAAACATCTTCTTAGATCCAGAACACCCTCTTAATTCCTAAACAACTCAAAATTTAACTATGAGACTATAGGTATCTAGTCTTCAACTACCTCAGGGACCTGAGAGGGATGAATATATCTGGTTATACAGGAAGTGCAGGGACAGCAGTTTCCAAAATTAAGAAATGACATACCAGAGGCTGCCTAGATACTTCCCAATTTCTCTCAATATATTACAGCATCAATCTTCAGCCGTGTGGCCCTTTTTCTCTGACAGACATTGATTGTAAAGCAGGAATTATGAAGGACTTCTCTACCCTGTCTTGGCAGAGCTAGCTAGGCTGTCGACTTACTTGCTACCAAGTTTTGTCCTGTCTGCACAGCATTCTAATCTACAGTTGAAGCATGGGATTTTTCTTGCCAAGAGATAGGCTTGCTACTAATTCAACCATCTCCAATTGGAGATTCTTCAATGCTCATCTTCTGCCTGGAGTAGAATAGGGGGTGCTTTCAGGAGCAGACATGTCTCAATATCAAAAAAAAAAAATCTTAAGTTACAGCCTTGAGTTCCCTGTGGGTCTCATGGGCTTGTTCTTGTTCTAATGATAGCCAGACTTCAAGGAGACAAGAAGACCATGCATCCAGTTCACTGGTAAATATGGTGACACCCACTTAAAAATTGTTTTCTCCTTAAAGGAAGTTTATAGAGTTGATCATAAAGTTCTATTACTTCATCCTAAATTAAATTGAGAAAAAGATGTGTTTAGTTCTACTAATCAGAAACTGCATCAATAGGAAAAGGTCACTATAGAAAAAAAATCCCTTTCCTTTTTTCTTAATGTATATAATTTTAACTCTTTCTTTGTTACATTTAAAGTATGTTCATGAGTATCAAACTCTTTTGAACTCCTCTGCTAGTGTGTTAAAGATGGAAATAAAACAATTTGAACCAAAAAAAAAGAAAACACCTTTGAATGCCATATTCTGAGGATCTCTTGAGGTTTTTGAAGACCATCTATCTATCTCTTATATTTGGATAAGCAAATGTTGCTTGTCTCTTAGCAACTTGATTTCTGATTAGCTTAGAAAATAACTGTGATAAACTGTCCTAGTACCTAATAAAATGACATGCTTGAATGACTATTAGTTTGCATTTCTTAATTATCCTAAATAGTTTATGACAGTTGGTATCAAAAGGCCAAAACTTCACATTTCATTTTTAAGCATTACCTAGGTACAATACCTTAAAAAGAGTTAACCTTAATTTTGCATTAATATACAAAGATCAATGCCAATGTGGCCAAATATAATCTTAATTTTGTATCAATATACAAAGATCAATACCCATGTAGCCCAAAACAATCTTAATTTTTCATCAATATACAAAGATCAATACCAATCTAGCCAAATATAATCTTAATTTTTATCAATATACAAAGGTATAAGGGTATATTCAATAATCTGTCGTTTTTTTCTTGATCATTCCTATATTATGTCTATGTCCTTTTTTTCTCAAGTCTGTTCACCCCTACACAGGAGAGAAAGAAGGATACAGAAAAGAAAGAGAGATAAGTCCCTGGGTCTCACCTCCAAAACCTATTTAACAAGACCATTTAACAGCTTGTAATCTCTCCCCCTAAATAACAATATTATCTATAACCCATCAAATGACCAAAGGGGGAAAAACACCCACACTACCTTTTTTTTTGGGGGGGGTCAGGTAATATTTTTCCTGGAGCAAATTCTCTATTTAGAGCTTGCTTTGTGTCAGGCTGACCTTGAATTTTAAGATATGCAGGTTTCTGTTTCTAGTGTATTGGGATTAAGGGTGTATCCTCAAATGATGGGATTAAGGGTGTGTACCATCACCACCCTGTTCCTTGTAACTCTAGAATTTATAAAACAACTAACTCTATAGTGATCCTTCTGTCTCTGTTGGGGATAAAGGCATTGGATAACACCACACATTTCATATATTTTACCTTAGCTCCACATTTTTCAACTCTTGGAGGTTTAGAAAACCAGGTTGAACTGAAGTAACTTTAATTAATTTACATTATTTTAAACATCTTACCTGCTTTTTAATGCCAAACCATGAAAATACTTTTTATATCTACAAAAAAAATTTTAAGCTGCTATCAAGTTTCTGTAAACTATGTGACTACCTGCAGTCTGACATTCTAATCTGAAATTAAGGCCATTTTCCTTTCATGCCAGTAAGGCAAGTATACCTTTGGTAAATTATAGTTTGAAAATTTTGTATTGTATTTTTATTATTTTTTAAGATTATTAACTCTTTTCTTAAAATAGTATTATTTTGTTTTCTCAAGTTACTTCTAGAACATAGTTCCTTCCCTCCCTCTCTCCTTCCCCCCTTCCCTCCCTCTCTTCCTCCCTCATTGTTCCTCTACTTGGTAGTCTCCTTCTCCTCAGATGAGGTGGGCCCTCACATATCATACTCCCTCAGTTCTTAAGTCATGTGAGGGCCAAGAGCTTCCACTTGTACTGGGGCTTGATATCCACACCATCTAGGGTAAGGTGTTCCACTAACCTGCAGCAGATTCCAATGCTCACTGGTGGGTGAAATTTTTCCTAGGATAGATATGCTAGGTTCCTATCTATTTGGGTTGTGGGTTGTAGGATAGTTATCCTGTGATGTATGGTTAATATCCATCTATAAGAGAGTACATACCATGTTTATCTTTCTGGGACTGAGTCAGATCACTTAGGATGAGCCTTTCTAGCTCCATCCATTTGGTTTCGAATTGCATGATTTCCTCTTTTCTGATAGCTGTGTAGTATTCCATTGTATAAATGTGCCACAGTTTTTTTTATCCATTCTTCAGTTGAAGGGCATCTGGGTTGTTTCCAGTTTCTGGCTATTACAAATAAAGCTGCTATGAACATTGTTGAGGCAATGTCCTTGTGGTTTCGTTTTGAATCTTTTGGATATATGCCCAAGAAGGGTATGGCTGGGTCTTGAGGTAGAACTATTTGCAATTTTCTAAGATATCTCCAGATTGATTTCCAAAGTGGTTGCACAAGTTTGCACTCCCACCAGCAATGAGAGAGTGTTCTTCTTTCTGCACATCCTCACCAGCATGTCCATTATTTTTGTTTTTTTTAAATACTTTTTTTTTTCTTCAAGTTACATCTCAGTAACAAACCCCTCCCTATTCCCCCTTCCTATCCCGCCCTTCCACCCTCTTCCCCCCAGAAGTTTCCCCTTTCAGTCCAAAAGATGGTTCCTTCTCTTATAACAGTAAATACTATACAAAACAACAGATATAAATATGCCACATTTATGAGAGTTAAATGGTCCAGTATACCTTCCCAATGTCCAGTTTATACATATTTGGCCCCTGACTTTAACATTCTACTATCTAACCATCTCCATGAGTTTAAAGGTCTATATCTGATTCAACATTCATACTAACTTGCAACACACTTTTAAGAGTATCTTCTTAGATCTATAACACCCTCTTGATTCCTAAACAGCTCAAAATTTAACTATGAGACTCTAGCTGTCTATTCTTCAACCACCTCAGAGACCTGAGAGGGATAAATATATCTGCTTATATAGGAAATCCAGGGCCTGCCGCTTCCAAAACTAAGAAAAGACATACCAGTGACTGCCTAGACAGTTCCCATTTTCTCTCCATACATTCCTGCATCAGTCTTCAGCCTTTGGGTCCTGTTTCTCTGACAGACATTTGTTGTAGAGCAGGGATTATGAAGGACTTACCTACCCTGTCTTGGCAGAGTTAGGCTGTCCGCTTCCCTGCTACCAAGTTTTGTCCTTTTTGGACAGCAGTCTGTCTGCAGTTGGAGCAAGGGATTTTTTTCATGCCAAGAGATAGGCTTGCCACTAATTCAACCATCTCACACTGGAGATTCTTTGATGCTTATCTTCTACTTGGAGCAGAATAGGGGGTGCTGTCAGGAGCTGATATGTCTCGATATCAAAAAAAAGAAAATCTTAATTTAAGATAACATCTTTGAATGCCATATTCTGCAGATCTCTTGGGGTTTTTGAAGATGCCCTATCCATCTCTTGTATTTTGATAAGCAAATGTTGCTTGTCAGTCTATCACAGATATTCTCTAAACTACCCAGTAATCAACTTGCTAAGAGACAAGCAACATTATTTTTGTTTTTGATCTTAGCCATCTGGCAGGTGTGAGATGGAATCTCTGAGTTGTTTTAAGTTGCATTTCCCTGATGACCAAAGATATTGAACATTTCTTCAGGTACCTCTCGGCCTTTAGAGATTCCTCTTCTGTGAATTCTTGGTTTAGCTCTGTACCCCATTTATTGATGGGGTTATTTGATTTTTTTGGTGTTTAATTTCTTCAGTTCTTTATATATTTTGGATATTAGCCCTCTGTCAGATGTTGGGTTGGTGAAGATCCTTTCCCAGTCTGTAGGCTGCCGTTTTGATCTAAGAATAGTGTCCTTTGCCTTACAGAAGCTTTTCAACTTCATAAGATCCCATTTATTGATTGTTTGTTTTAGCGCCTGAGCTATTGGTGTTCGGTTCAGGAAGTTGCTACCAGTGCCAATGACTTCCAGGCTTTTCCTCACTTTCTCTTCTATTAGTGTTAGTGTGTCTGGATTTATGTTGAGGTCTTTGATCCACTTAGACAGGGTGATAAGTATGGATCTATTTGCAGTCTTCTACATGTTGACATCCAGTTAGACCAGCACCATTTATTGAAGATGCTTTCCTTTTTCCATTGTATGTTTTTGGCTTCTTTGTCAAAAATTAAGTAAGCGTAGGTGTGTGGGTTATTTCTGGATCTTCAATTTGATTCTATTGGTCAACTGGTGTGTTCCTACACCAGTACCATGCTGGTTTTATTACTACTTCTCTGTAGTACAGCTTGAAATACGGGATGGTGATACCTCCAGATGTTCTGTTATTGTACATGATTGATTTAGCTATTCTGGGTCTTTTGTTATTCCATATGAAGTTGAGACGTGTTTTTTCCAGATCTGTAAAGAATTGAGTTGGTATTTGGATAGGAATCGCATTGAATCTGTATATTGCTTTTGGTAAGATGGCCATTTTTATTATGTTGATCCTACCTATCCATGAGCAAGGGAGATCTTTCCAACTTCTGATATCTTCTTCAATTTCTTTCTTCAGGGACTTGAAGTTCTTGTCATACAGGTCTTTCGCTTGCTTGGTTAGAAATACATTCTTAATACATGAGAATATAGTTGGATTAAAGATATTTTAAATTTACCCAGTACATATTTGTTTACTTAGAATCTTGTTCATGTTAAAAATATAAGCCACAATCAACTGATATAAGATATACCAAGCATACACATAAAATCACTTCAAGCTTTTTCTAAATTTTCAAATAACCTTTATTATCAAATAGCTTTTTTTTTCCAAGAAAATTCTGTAATGCTTTGCTTTATCATAGAACTTTAATGGGCACAAACTGCTGGTGCAACAGGCCAGAATATCTTGATTAGAATAGAAGAGGAGGAAGAAAATCCTCCTTTTCTAGTACTAGTCAAAATTAAGATAATTGCAACGATATAAAACACAAGATTCCTAGAATACTAGTTTTTTTTTATTATTACTTCAAGTTATATCTCCATCACAGTCCCCTCCTTCTACCCTTCCTGGTTCCACCCTCCTACCCTCCTACCCTCGCCTTCCTCTCCCACCTACCCCACTCCTCCAATGTGGAGTGTACCTATATATCAGCCCCTCTAAGTTCAACAGTCATATGAGGGCTAAGAGCTTCCTCTTGCACGGGGGGGGGCTTACATGGTAGCACCCCTAGGACAAATTGTCCCATTAATAGGTAGCAAAGTCTACGTTCCTGATCTTTTTGGTGTGTTGATTGTAGGATAGTTATCCTATACTATATGGCTAAAATCCAACTATAAGTGAGTAGATGCCATGTGCATCTTTCTGAGTCCGGGTTAGATCACTCAGGATGAGTTTTTCTAGTTTCATCCATTTGGCTGCTAATTGAATGATTTCCTTGTTTCTGATGGCTGAATAGCATTCCATTGTGTAAATGTACCACAAAATTTATTATCCATTCTTCACTTGAGGGACATCTGGGTTGCTTCCAGTTTCTAGTGATTACAAATAAGGCTGCTATGAACATGGATGAGGATATGCCCTCTGGTTTGGTGAGGAATTGCTTGGGTGGATACTCAGAAGTGGTATGGCTGGGTCTTGAGGTAGAGCTATTCCAAGTTTTCTAAGATATCACCACACTGATTTCCATAGTCGTTGTACAAGTCTCCACTCCCACCAGCAATGGAGGAGTGTTCCCCTTTCTCTATAGCCTCACCAGAATGTGCTGTCATTTGAGTTTTTGATCTTAGCCATTCTGACAAGTGTGAGATGGAATCTCAGAGACTTCTTGAGTTGCATTTCTCTTATGATTAATATCTTGATTAAAATAGTAAAGGGGAAAAATCCTCCTTTTCTAATACTAGTCAAAACTAAGATAATTGCAACTATATAAAATACAAGATTCCTAGAACAATAGATTTAGCTTGTAGACAAAACCTTCTACAGTGCCACAAAGCATTACCTTCCAGAGACCTAGTTTTTCATGCTTATCATTCTAACCACTTAGAGTGGCAGCGTAGCACTTAATTAAAAAGTATTTGGGCCTCATGTTAAGCAGGCAAAGTTTAACAAGGATGTAGCCACCCAAATATACATAGGGTAAAATTATAGTAAGAGATTCAAATGGATTTAGATATGCAGGGAATTGTTTCTCTGAGCCTTCAGCAGCAGCAGACAAATTTCTTAGAAATTTTTGTCCTGATACTCTGAATGTTTCCAAACTAGACTGAAGAAAATCTGGTCATGGCAGTACTGAGAACTGAACAAACAGGAAATAACCAACCTGCAAGGGAGAAAACACATTCACTACATTTTACACCTATTCAACACCTCGAGAAAAAAATTGAATTTAAAATATATCTGCATGGTTACATCTGTATAAAATAATGTTGGATGAAACAATAAGAGAAACTGTAAAATACATATATGTATAATACATACATATAGGTTTAATACATGTATATACAATGTACAAGTTAGCTGAGTATTGTGTTATATGTCTTTAATCCTAGCACTCAGGGGGCCGAGGCAGAGGGATTGTGAGTTTGAAGCCAACCTAGGCTATGTAGAAAGAGAGACTCTGTCAAACATCTGCGATATGTAAGCATGTTGTTTATAGACAAAGGAAAAAAGAAAAAAAAGAAAAGAAAAACTTGTAAAATGTAATATCAGGACCACATGCTCCAGTTCTAACATAGTGATTATCTGTGTAGAGAAACAAAATTGAATCTCAATTCAGCTGTGATTGTAAAACATTACTTTGCCAGAGAGATCAAATGCACCTACGACAAATTGTAAAACGGATGCTAAATCTGGAAAATATATGGATGGTGGGTATTATTTTATTTTTTGCTAGTTTGAAATATTGTATGAAAAGTTAAATATGAATATATTAGCCTGATGGAAGTAAAGCTGGGTTACTAACTTTACCACATTAGCTACCTACATATTACTTTCCTAGTCTTACCACATTTGCTACCTACTTATTACTTTCCTAGTCTTACCACATTAGCTACCTACTTATTACTTTCAAAATACAAGCTCTCATATTTTTCCTTTTCACATTAAGGCAGGGCCAAATTAAGTCTCTATTGTGTTATCATACCATAAGTAAGCTTGTCACCACCATATAAAAAAGTAAGCAAGAAGCTGACAGGATGACTCAACAGGTAAAGATACTTGCCAACAAGTCTGACAACCTGAGTTTCAACCTGTGGTCTATATGGTGATATGAGACAACTAATTCCAAGAAACCGTCCTCTGAATTCTGCACACTCATATACATGTGAGCATGTTTACACAGACACAGACACACACACACACACACACACACACACACACACACACACACACACACACAGAATGCAAGTAAAAAAAATCCTGTTGAATATCCGTTTCCCAGTGTCTGAATTTTTATTAGTGTTCAAGTTATTAATTGACACCAGAATTGTCATGAATTATACCTTCATACTCTTAAATTGATTTTAAAATATAATTAACAATGATTGAAAGAAACAAATATCAAAAGGCATGGCAGATGTGATTATAGCAATTTACTATAATTCACACTAAGTCTATCATAAGCAAGTGAGTTTGAAATGAATTAGCCATATAGACAGGTGCACATTTATATAGCTGAAGCTGCTGACTGTAACAGTAATTTAAAAGTGGATTACTGTGTAGAAAAGGTAAAATTGTCATTGCTGTTCTTTAAAAATATGTATGTATGGCAAAATCACACTTGTCAGATCTGTCCAATGCAAGAAAGTGCTGTGTTAAAATTTGCACATTGAAGAGGGAAAGTGAAGTTTGATTTGCCATTGTCAATAAGATTTGGAAATGTCCTAAAGAGGACATTACTCTGGGACTAGGAGTTAGATCTTCTTTTTTTTTTTTCTTATCTGAGTTGTTCTAAAGAAATAAATCTCTATATTCAAACAAATGAAGTGCAAGTGAGACTCATGATTTGATAAAATGATAAGGTGCATGATGTTCTATAAACCGTCTACATAGAGCAGAACAAAAATACAGAAGAAAAATAAAACAGACTACACTCGTGAGTCTTAGTTCTGAGTAAGGGAAAAATAGCAAAAATTTTGACCCCTGTCCATACGTGTCTGGTTATGAAACGTGAGCCCACTACTTGGGAGCTACAGACGTTCTTCCGTCTATCATTTGTACTGTTTCTCCAAGCATAAATGGAACAAAGAATGTCTTAGGGCAAGCTGTGTCTTAAACGATGAAGGCTGTGGAGGTGTTAAATAGCGAAATTCCTCAGGAAACTCAACCATGTGTTCTGCACCTTATCAGCTGCACGTAAATAATGCGGTCTGTCTGCCAAATTAAGAATCTCATAATGGGTTCTTCAGGTGGTGTTATTGGTGAAAGACTTGGATTGGGCTGCGCTGCCCCGGAGGAAATGGGTAGATGACATCAGTAGATAAGGAAGCTGCATGGTAGTGGCAACAACACAAAATTAAAAACGACAGAATAAGCATGAGATAGGAAAGCAGACAACGAAAGGATTTGAGAGTGACTAAAAGGCTTCTCTTAATTAAATATGATTATGCATCTGTTATTAAAGATAGGAAATCAGACCGGCTTTGGGACATACTTTCTGACTTTTATAATTAAGAAATGGAACCCACCCACACTTGATCATTTCTTTTAAAGTTTCAAATTCAGGAAGTGAATACTGAAGTAAGTCAGACATGAGTAATTTTGGCCTAGGAACTATAGGAAGTAAGAGAATTCGGAAATAAAGGCTGTGGGGGCCACTACTAGAACTCCTCTGAATATCAGCACTGACATAGTCTTACAAACCTTGGTGGATTCTCATCCTAGATTTTCAAACTCTATCTAACAGAGTGACAGAGTCCTTGCAGAATAAAAATTATAAATGTCTAATTCTTTTAAACCAAAAATACAGATAAGTTTTAATACCAATGAGATCCTTAACATTTTGTTGCTATTGAGTTTTGATTTTATTAACACTTCCATAAAATGTATTATTTTAAAGCAGTAACTATTATGGGAATGCTGTTAATGTTGGAATTCATTAATTTTTCTTCACAGGATTGCTCACAATTTATAGTTCAGGTTTTCTGTAGTTGTTGTCATTGTCAGGTAATTAATTCAAGGAATGATTACTGGACAATTCTGCTATATAAGATAATGACAAGGCTGTGTGGAAAGCAAGGAGAAGGAAGCACACTGTATGAGCCTTGTGCCGATGGCCAAACATCTGGAAGGGAGTTCCAGGGGATGTGTGCTCAAGAAAGGCTTTGTGGAGAAGAGAGAGTATGAAATGAGGTTTCAGGGCTTCTTCAGTCTTTAAGGGCCATGGACAGAAGAACATGCTGGCTTTGCAAGCTTAAGTATCCCAAGTGAGAGAAATCACCTTGATTCTAGACCCAACAAATAATGGATCCTGCTCAACTTATTGCTGAAAAATGAATTTGTAGCTGGGATATCCATGACTTAATTAAATCAAAGTGCTTAATATATGAGCATGTATAAAGTTCAAAACTGAATTAACAATCCATAACCTTAGACCTCAAACCCCTAGAGGGAACATTAAATTATTACAAGCAGACTACATAATTAATAGATGTTATCACTTACAAATATAAACAACTGTCTTTCAAAAATCTGACATGAGCAATACTGAATTATCCGTTTACTTCCAACACTGAACCCATTCAATTACACTGAATGAGTGAATTCCAATTTTGGCCTAATTTCATCATTTTATTCAAATAAAAAATAAAGCATTTGTGTTGTGCTATATTTTTGTAGGATTCATTTAGTTAATATGTTATGAGTATATTTCATGTAAATACCTAGCCTATAATTCATTTTTAAATCACTGCACAGATACCTAGTATTTTGTTCTATTCTAATCTTTATTAGATAATTCCATGATACTGAAGATTTAAGTTCTGATATTTCAGTATAATAAACAACACTAACATAAACAATACTACTATAGGTAAATGTTATGAAAATCCTTAATTATATATTGGATAATTTTTTACATGTGAAGTTGTTAAGACAAATGCATGTGTTTTTACGAATTTCAATATATATATTGCTAAATTCATTTCTCAAAAAAACCTATCATTATGTACTTTTTTTCATCAAGCTACACCAATAACTACTTAGAATATCACCTATCATCCACTACTCCTACAGTTCTCTAAAAGACAGTCCATCTGCTGAACTCTCTTTTCCTCAGTGTATCTGAAAGCATTATAATTCAAGATGTACTTAAGAGGGAAATCAATACAACATGAACTATTCTGCTCTTGCAATATCTGAAAACATGAGAGAAAAACAGATTTCCTTTCAAAGTGGTGTCATTTTTCAACAAATACAGCCACAAAGGAAAGAGAGAGAGAAGAGTGAACATGTGGGCACAAAGGATGAGATAGTATGTAGTCCTTTGGTTCACCAGAAAGAAGAGCATAATAGGATTTCTCAGTCTGAGGAACCAGGTGAAAGTGTCTCCTGAGAACACGAGCCTTTCTTTCTGCTCATGATAGAAGTTGAATTGTTGGCTCTGATGGTAGCAAGTGAAAATCAAAAGAGCCTGCCTCTCTTTGATTTTTCTTTAAGTGTTGTGATGTCTGTGTCCATATATTGAGGACTAAGTCTACCCTTTGAAAGAAAATGTAGGACTCAGGAGCCTGTGAGAGTAATTTCTGTTAATGTTGGATTAACTACCCATAAACCTCAGTTACATTTGCCTATGCCTATGTCAAATGAAAATATATGAGAGAGAAGGAAAGGGGAAAGTTAGGGAGGGGGAAAAGAGAAAGGATGTAAGCAAGTAAAGAAAGTAAAATTTTAGAGCTCAAACTCCCTTAATTCTGCTTAGATTCTGTATTAATCGTGTACAGGAGTCTTCTTTACTCCTCTCTGAATCTGTTTTCCCTCTGAAGTGCCTGATAACCCTTGTTTGGTGCTGTATTGCTTATTAGAGTTCCTATTTAGTGGAGAGAATTGATAGATCTGATTAGTAAGAGTCCTCTGAATCTGTTGTTTTTGTTGGGGAGGGTGTGACAAACAAATGCTAAGAAACTCAGGCAATAATCTAAAGTCACTTTGTTTAAATGAAACTGAACATTAAAAAAGAAACCTTCCCCTGGAGTCCCAATGGGGATCTCTCAAGTGCTGAAGCAAATTTATAAAACCAGAGAATTGGAAGCAGGTCCAGACAGGAAAGGCTGAGATAGGCAAAGCTACACTTGCTATAGAGGATTGAAAATTGCCTAGCAGCTAAGGGACTTGTGATTAAACAGAACAGAGTAAGATGCAGAAATGAGAAAATTTTCTCTCTTTCTTTATTTAGGCAAATAAAGTATTTCACTACCCCGAAATACTAGCCACTAATAAATATGTCCTAAATTATAAATCTCACCGACCAAAACTGTCTTTTAGTGTGAAGCTCATGTCAAAGCCTTGCATTACAAGGATGCTGAGATGAGAGGACTACTGAGAAACTGAAAAGAAAAGAATATACAAAAGTCGCTAAGATAGTTGAGAGACTTCTGCATGCCAGTTAGCATCTCATGTTCCACTAGTACATCTGTCAAATCCAAGAGTAGCAATTTATTTATAGTTGATTTATTACAACTTTATTCATATTTTGCATATATTTCTCCACATACATTTCTGCTCCAGGAGATCATCAGACACCCCACACTGTGTTTATGTACCACGTCTCTAAACTGGATTTGACAGTGTCTCAGAATCCCTAACCCATACTGGCTCTGGCAGTTTTGAAGAACACTGGTCAGGTTTTGCTGGATTTCTGTTTGTATTCCCAGAAGTTTTTGAATTTTAATTCTTCTGATTTTTTTTTTAATGCTAAGATCAAGGTCAAATATTTTTGGTAAACAAACCCTAGAAAAGTGAATTATTTTTCTCAGAAAAGCCACTTAGGAATTTTAAAATGAATTAATAAATTGCCCCAAGGCTTTTGAAAAATTTCCCGCAATTCTACCTCCTAATTAGTTCTTCATCTTTCACCATGAAGTGATATCAGTAAGGCTGTCATGACCTTCAACTATAAAAAACTTCTAGAAAGTTGTAAATAGGATTGTCTTCATCAACGGAGATATCACCCTCTCTTTCTGATGAAGAAGACTTTCTGATGCAGTAGTTCTCTGCATGTGATAGTCACTAGTCACTGTAATGAAGTACTGAAAGGAGCTACTTTAAGAAAGGAAATAATAGCGTCATTTGTTGGAGATGCTTTCCTTTTTCCATTGTACAGTTTTTGCTTCTTTGTCAAAAATTAAGTGACCATAGGTGTGTGGGTTTATTTCTGGATCTTTGATTCGATTCCATTGGTCAACTGGTCTATTTCTTTGCCAGTATCATGTTGTTTTTACTACTATTGCTCTGTAGTTCAGCTTGAAATCAGGGATTGTGATACCTCCAGATGTTCTTTTATTGTACAGAATTGATTCAGCTGTTCTGAGTTTTTGTCTCTCCATATGAAGTTTAGAATTGTTCTTTAGAGGTCTGTTAAGAATTGTGATGGTATTTTGATAGAAATTGCATTGAATCTGTATATTGCTTTTGGTAATAAGTCCATTTTTATTATGTTGATCCAACCTATCCATGAACATGGGAGATCTTTCCATCTTCTGATATCTTCTTCAATTCCTTTCTTCAAGGACTTGAAGTTCTTGTCACACAGGACTTTCACTTTCTTGGTTAGAGTTACCCACAGATGTTTTATATTGTTTGTGACTATTGTGAAGGGTGTTATTTCCCTAATTTCTTTCTCAGCCCAGTTATCTTTTGTGTAAAGAAAGGCTACTGGTTTTTTAAATTAATCTTGTATCCAGCTACCTTGCTGATGGTGGTTTTCAGTTGTAGGAGTTCTCTGGTGAAATTTTGGGGGTCAATTATGTATCCATCATAATATGATATTTCATATCATCTGTGAATAGGATACTTTAACTTCTTCCTTTCCAATTTTATCCCCTTGATCTCCTTTAGTTGTCTTATTGCTCTAGCTAGAACCTCAAGTACAGTGTTGAAGAGAAATGGAGACAGTGGACAGTTTTGACTTGTCCCTACTAAAACATTTAGTAGAAATGTTTTAAGTTTCTCTCCATTTAGTTTGATATTGTATTGGCTATTGACTTGTTGTACACTGCCTTTACTATGTTTAGGAATGGTCCTTGTATACCTGATCCTTCCAAGACTTTTACTATGAAGGTCAACATGTAGAAGGATGCAAATAAACTCATATTTATCACTCTGCACAAAACTTAAGTCCAAGAGGATCAAGGACCTGAAGATAAAACTGGACACATAGAATCTAATAGAAGAGAAAGTGGGGAAAGCCTCAAACTCATTGGCACAGGTGACAACTTCCTGAACACAACACCAATAGCTCAGGCTCTAAGACCAACAAACAATAAATAGGGCCTTATGAAATGGAAAAGCTTCTGTAAGGCAAAGGATACTGTCACTAGAACAAAACAGCAGCCTACAGATTTGGAAAAGATCTTCACCAACTCCACATCTGACAGAGGGATATCGAAAATATATAAAGAACTCAAGAAATTGAACACCAACAATCCAAATAATCCAATCAAAAAAAAGGGGGGATAGAACTAAACCAGGAATTCACAAAAGAGGAATTCCTAATGGCTGAGAAGCCCTTGAAGATATGCTCAACATCATTAGTCATCAGGGAAATGCAATTCAAAATGACTCTGATAATCCATCTCATACCCATCAGAATGACTAAGATCAAAAACTCAAGTGATACCACATGCTGACAAGGATGTGGAGAAAGGAGAACACTCCTCCATTGCTGGTGGGAGGGCAAACTTGTACAACCACTTTGGAAATCAATCTGGTAATATCTTAGAAAGTTGGGAATAGATCTACCTCAAGACCCAGCCATACCGCTTCTGGGCATTTATCCAAAAGTTTCTCCACCAAACCACAGGGACATTACCTCTCCAATGTGCATAGCAGCTTTTTTCATAATAGCCAGAAACTGGAAACAGATGTCCTTCAATCGAAGAATGGATAAAAAACCCGTGGTACATTTACACAATGGAATAATCCAGAGCTATCAGAAACAAGGAAATCATACAATTTGCAATCAAATGGATGGATCTTGAAAAGATCATCCTAAGTGAGCTAAGTGTCCCAGAAAGATACACATCTGGTGGATATAAACCATATAGCACAGGACAACCATCCTACAATCCACAGACCCAAACAGACAGGAATAGTGCTAGCATCACTATCCTAACAAAACTCCACCCAGCAGTGAATCATGGACCCTGTTGCTTGTTAGTGGAACACCTCGCCCTAGATGGGCTGCTATATCAAGCCCCAGTACAAGTGGAAGTTCTTAGCCCTCACATGACTGATGAGCTGAAGGGGGTTGATATGTGGGGGCTTTCCTCATCTGAGGAGAAGGAGAGGACAGAGATGAGGAAGAGGGAGAAAGGGAGGGAGGGGCTGGGAGAGGACTTTGATCTAGATATAATTTGAAAAAAATGCATTCATAAAAAAACAGAAAAAAAAAGGAAATACTTATTTAGGGTTTTGGCTTCAGTGGTTCTGTCTGTGGTCTGTGGGTTTTATTCCATTGAACTTAAGATTAAGCAGACTGTCATAGTGGTAGATACCTGGAGGCAGGAACGGAAGCACAAACCAAGGAGGAATGCTGCTTACTGGGTTGTTCCCCATGGCTTACTCAGCCTACTTTTGCATACCACAAAATACTAACTACTCAAGGGTGGTGTTGCCACTGTGAGACAGGCTGACCCACTTCAATCATTAATCAAGAGAACAATAAAAACAAAAGGGATTTCCTCTTTCTTTACAGAATCTTAGGCTTTCTTACCCACTTCTTCAGCAAACAAGTTCCAAACACTTTTGAACTATGATACCAGAAAGAGTCATACCACCAATGACACTGATGGTACCAATTATCTGTGTCATTCTCTGCAGTGATGAAATCCTGAGAGAAACAATTTGTAAGGAGCAAAACTTCACTCTGCTTGTGGTTTTAGGCCAGGGTCAATGGGCTCCATTGCCCTGCACTTGAAGCAGAAAGCCATGGTGGTGGGAGCAGGTGGTAGAGAAGGTTGTTTCTTCATGATGGACAGGAAAGAGAGAGACCAGAGGAACAAGTGTGTGTTTCTAGGGCATGCCCTTGGGGACCCATTTCTTGAGTCTAGGCTCCTCTATACCCCCCTCAAGATCCAACCAATTCCCCAAAGTTCATCAATTGTCAATCAAGTCCTTAACATAAGAGTCTTTAGGGGTATCTCAGATTCAAAGCAAAAAGAGTTATTAAACCTAGCCCAGCTATAAGAGTGTAACTAAAAGAAATTCCACTGTTTTTTTGTAGAGGTATAGGCTATTTCCATGGTTTGGCATTAAAAAG
>CAJQZJ010032137.1:2847496-2901965 GCA_907164525.1 Lophiomys imhausi | reverse complement strand
ATTTACATACTCCTAATATGTATACTAAATTTAATAACTCAGTTATTTTAACTTCTTCACACTTAAAAATAATTTGGGAACAACATAATCTGGAGAAATCATTTCAGGAAATTTTACAGGTAAAGATTGAATTTATACACTGCTTTTCCTTAGAAAACATCCCGTTTAGCAAGAAGAAGTATTTTCTGTTTCACTTGGCCTTCCTGTTTCCTGAATGCAAAGGCTCCTGTTCACCTGTGTCTTGTCTTGACTGTTCCAGTTGCTGTATTAGCTGTTGCCAATGATAATGATCATAACAAAGACAACAATGAAAATAATTTGCTTTGTTCTCTCTTTCATGTTCAGATTTGTAGAAGGCATCCACAGGAATAAAGCAGTATTTGAAAATAAATTCATACAATTGTTAACACTTAAAATTACACACACACACACATATGATTAAATTAGAATATTGTTTATTGTAGATTCAACAAATGAAATAGAAAGCAGGTGCCATTAATAACCATTACACTTAGGTAAAATCTTACCATCTAAATTGTTTTTATATTATCTTCTGTCAGAACAATACCAGAACTTGCTAATATACATAGATGTGGATGACAATAGATAAAATAATGCACTGATGTCATACATTCCTGGTTGTACCTGAGTGTTCTCAGAACCAGTATGCTAATTCATAGTTCTGTACAAAGTAAATTATCATTCCAATGTGGGGAAAAATTCACAAATTTCCATCTCAACAAATGAAATAGAGTTTATTTCACATATACCCCTATTTAAACAATTTCCATGAAGGACATATTTTACAAAAGTAAAGTCAGTTGAACATGGTGGCTCATTCCTGTAATTCTAGTTCTTGGTAGAATCAAGTGGAAGGACTGGGAGTTTGAGGACAGCCTGGGACATGTAGAGCTGGAGTCCAGCCTGAACAACTGAGATAGCAAGATCCTGTCTCAAACCTAACACCAAAAAATAAGCAAAAAAAAAAAAAAATTGATGGCCATGCAGTAAACATAAGCACCAATGATACAAAATATAAGAACTCTTATTAATGTAAAGCAAGAAGAATTACAATTCCAAAATATATAAGCTTAATATTTGAGAAAGTGGGTGATTAGTTTTAAAGCATAATCAATTTGTTTATCACAATTCCTCTTTCAAGCTCCATAAACCAGCAACTGCAGACTTAATAAGCAAAGTATGAACAATAAAATTATAATATTTCAAAAAGTAAAAATGTATAATCCATAAACTAATAAAATGAATATTAATTGGCCTAATCCCTGAACCAATCCAACAGAAGGAAATGAGCTAGGGGACTGAAAGGAAAGGTAAAGCTGACAGCAAAAATAAATGTAACAATTACCACAATAATCAAAATAAAATTATTAGTTAAAGGTATGTTTCCCTGTTAAGCATGGTGGTACACACCTGTAATGCTAGCACTTAGATGGTAAAACAGGGGAATATCAAATTCAAGGCCAACCTGAGCTATAAACATGCTTCTGCTGTATATATATATATATGTAGTCTTACTGCAAATTTATAAATTGACTCAATCTCTTTTTTAGTTTAATGTTTTTTATAAGGTTGGACATTGGTAAATAATACTGAATAGCAAAGCAAATTTTAGTTGTAATAACCATTTTACTCTATTAATCTATACATTATGAATTTCATTATATATATCTAAACATATTCAATAATAAAACTGTGGACAACAAAATTAACTATACCATCTACTTATTGCACATTGTGAACATCTGCATAGTAGCTGGTTTTTGCAGCATCAGGAGCAGTGTGTCTCCAGTGCCACACAGTCACTTTTATTATCCAGGAGAATTACAGAGCTTAAAACTCTTTTATTTGTTAGTCAGACTTCAAACTCCATACAGAGCTAGATCACAGTAGATCTGTTTGTTAAAAAAGTGAATAGGGGCTGGAGAGGTGGCTCAGAGGTTAAGAGCACTGGCTGTTCTTCCCAAGGTCCTGAGTTCAATTCCCAGCAACCACAGATCTACATTGAGATCTGCCCGGGGAATATATGTAGAGAAAATATTGTATAGACAATAAACAAACAAACAAATAAATAAATAAATAGATAGATAGATAAATAAATAAATAAATAAATAAATAAGTGAATAAATTAGCTTAAGGCTTACGCTGTACCTCATGAGTTATTGATGACCTGTGATATCAATTACCATGAATCTACAAGGACTTTATGTAAGGAATAGATGGATACTAGTTGTGGTGACATCACACAATGCAATCATGAGTACTTCTGTCTTCTTGGCTATTTTTTTGCCCATGCAAATATACCAATATTCTTGCAGAAGTGGCCATTAAGTCAGCTGCCCAGAATAACTCAGGTTGTAATATGAAAGGAGTAGGTGGAAGGAATTTATTTTTTGCCTTTTGGTTTACATTGTGGATTAAGCAGCATTTTTTATCTAGCCTAAGGTAACCAAAAAAAAAAATATATCTAATCAATGTTTCACAATGGTTCTATCTGACATTATATGTTTTTTTATTGGATTTTTGTTTATGAGTATTTTGCCTACATGTATGTCTGCGCATCATTTGCATGCTTGCACAGGCCAGCAGAGGATATCAGATACCCCATATCTGGAGTTACAAATGACTGTTAATTGCCAAGTAGGTGATGGGATTGAGCCTGGGTCCTCTAGAAGTACTCTTAACAACTGAGCCACCTCTCCAACTTCTTGGTCTTATTTTCAAAGTCTTTTATTTTATTATTTAAAAGGTGCAATTATGATACTAAAAAAATGTCATTGGATTTAAAATACTCTGAAAATTAAAAATAGAGGTTAAAAAATGTACAGACATTTTTCAAAGTCAAAACACTACTGAGTGCTGAAAACATGATTTGAGCCCAAATCTCAATATTCAAATATTTTTTTCATTACATTTGTGCATTTTTCCCATGAGTAAAAACATCTGGACAAAAAATCAGGGGCAGAGAAAACTGTAATACCCAGGCAATTCCCTGGAGAACCTTGAAAAATGCCACTGTTTGGGGTCACTACAGCATATTAGAACTCTACAGCAAGGGGTCTTTCATGTTCCTTTGTCATCCATTCTGTAGATGAATTGTCCTATGTTCTCTTCAACCTACACTCCCTATTTTAATTTTAATGTAAGTGCCTACACTTCCTTGCTCTTCGTAAGACTGTAATTTGAAAGAAAAAATATTTTCCCTTGACCTTTGTATCAGAAATGTTTAGCTCCATGTTTGTCTTACCATATATTACAAAGCTTGTGTGATATTCAGTGAGTGTTTCAAATGAACAAATAAATGGAAAGTCCAAAGGCAATGTCACAACTCCAGGCCTGTCCTTTAAGATAATATAAGGCAGTGCATTGATTTTTCTTGTTGTTTAGCTTTTAAAAGGGCACCAGACTTTGCCTGATTTTTTTCCTTGGGAGAGTTGTAGTTTCCTTCATCCAACGATTTTGTTGAGACTAGCCCAAGAAAGGCTGGGCTACATATTTTAGTGATGCAACACTTGCATAGCATGTACAAGGCCCTAGGTTCAACCCCAAGTAAAACAGGGGCTAAACAAATGTGGTAATATGCATTAGGATTTTAGAGTGTTTAAAACCAGGATGAATTATCATTTGATTTTGTGCAAAGAAGTATAAAGCATATTTCTCAAGGTTTTGTTTTTATGTTTTTAAAAATATAATAACTTTCTCAGAATTATAAAATAGCACAAGTAACTGAAACTCAGAAAATAACTCAGTTATTTTCAAGATGGCAATAACACATTTCCTTTATTTCCTTGCAATTTTAAATCATCATCCTGTAATGCAACTGAGAAGTAATATTTCTAGTAATTAAGAAGAGACTCCTTTCTTTAATTTCTATTTTAATACTGAAAATTTTTGCTAATATGTTAGTAATTATTTTCTGTCTTTTTATTGGGAAAAGGAAAACATGAAACCTAAAGCACTTTTGGAAAAACTAAAGGTGCAAGATCACTTCAGTGATCACAATTGCACGTAGATGCTGAATGTATTACATGGCATAAAACAGACAGGTTGATTAATGGAATCGAATCAGAGTCAGACATAAATCCACACACCTATACACACCTGAATTTTAATAAAGAAGCCAGAAAGACACAATGAAAAAAAAGAAAGCATCTTCAACAAATGGGGGTCTTACTGAATCCTAACATGTAGAAGAATGCAACTAGATCCATATCCATCACCCTTCACAAAACTCAAGTAAAAGTGGATCAAAGACCACAACATAAAACCAGATATACTGAACCTGATAGAAGAGAAAGTGAGGGATAGCCTTGAACTCGCTGTCAAAGGAGATAACTTCCTGATCAAAACATCAATAGCACAGAACGAGAGGCTAAGTAGCAAAGAGGGATCAAGGGAGTGTAAAAGATTTCATGAATCTCCCTGGAAAGGGGAAATAGAATAGGTTTTGTGGGTGAACTTGGAGTTGGTGAGGATGGAAACAGGAGGGAGCAGGTGGAGGGAGTTGGAGGAAGAAAGTACTAAGAGATGACTGGAATTGGAATGCAATTTGGGGGCAAGGTAGAAACCTAGGGCAATGGAAACTCCCAAAAATCCACTAAAGGGACTGCAGAGAGACTCTTGGTAATGGGGATACTGAGCTTGAGCCAGCCATCTTCTGTAACCAGGCAAAGCTTCCAGAGGAGAAATTGATACACCAACTCAGCAACAAAACCTTTTACCTACAATTTGTCCTCCTTGTAATATGTGCTGGGCTAACAGTAGGGCAGAACTTGTGGCAGTGGCCAACCAATGACTGGTCCCATTTGAGACTCATGCTACGAGAGGGAACCCATGTCTAACACTACCTGGATGGCCAGGAACCAGAGGCTGTTTAGCCCAGAGACCCAGGATAAAACCAATCACCACCAGAAAAAGAAAAATCAATGAAATGTTTCATAATGATACTCTTCTATACTCAGACCAGAGCCTAGCATAACTATCATCAAAGAGGTTTTAACTAGCAACTGATGGGAGCAGACCCAAAGACCCACATCCAACTATTCTGAAGAACTCAGGGAATCCTGTGGAAGAGGAGAAGGAAGAATTATAGGAGCCAGAGGGGTCAAGGGCACCACAAGAAAACCCACAAAATCAACTAATCTGCACTCAAGAACACATCAAAAATATCATACAGCATGACAAAGTAGGTTTCATCCCAGGGAGGCAGCAATGGTTCAATATATGAAAATTCATAAACATAATCCACCATATAAACAGGCTGAAAAACAAACAAACAAAAAACATGATCATCTCACTAGATGCCAAAAAACATTTGACAAAATCCGACACTCCTCCATGCTAAAAGTCTTTGGGAGAGCTGGAATGTGAAGACCATACTTAAATATAATAAAGGCAATATGAAGCAAGCTGGTAGCCAACATCAAATTAAATGGGGAGAACCTTAAAACATTTTCCCTAAAAATAGGGACAAGGCAAGGATGCTCACTCTCTCTTTATCTCTTCAACATAGTATTTGAACTTCTAGCTAGATGAGACAACTAAAGGAGATCAAGGGAATGCAAATTGATGTCAAGAAAGATGTCAAAATATCCCTATTTGCATATTATATGCTAGTATACATAAGTGACCCCAAATATTCCACCAGAGAAGTCCAACAACTGTCTTCAATACTTCACTCTCATCAACAGAATGGTCAAGAAGACAAAAATCAATGAAAGAAATACTGGAGTTAATAGATGTTATAAACCAAATAGACCTAACAATTATTTGCAGAACATTTCACCCAATCACAACATACTTTCTTCTCAGCACCTTATAGAATGTTCTCCAAAAATAATCACATACTCAGACACAATGCAAACCTCAACAGATACAAGAAAAAAAGGAAATAATTTCCTACATCCTATCCAACCACCATGGATTAAAGTTGGATATCAACAACAGTAGAATCAAAAGAAAGCTTACTAACTTACAGAAAGTGAAGAACTCTCTACTGATGAAAATGAATCAAAACAAAAATAAAGAAATTAAAGACTTTTTAGAATTCAGTGAAAATGAACACACCACATACCCAAACTTATGGTACACAATGAATACAATGCTAAGAGGAAAGTTCATAGGACTAAATGCCTACAAAAAAAAAATTAAGGAGAATGAAAAGCCTTCACTTGTCCCTGATTTTAGTGTAAATGCTTTAAGTTTCTCTCCATTTAGTTTGATGTTGGCTACTGGCTTGCTGTATATTGCCTTTATTATGTTTAGGTAGATTCCTTGTATGCCTGATTTCTGATAAAAAACCTTCAACAATTGGCTGGATACAAAATTAATTCCAAAAAAATCAGTAGCTCTTATTTACACAAAAGATAAATGGGCTGAGAAAGAAATCAGGGAAACAGCACCCTTCACAATAGCCACAAATAACATAAAATATCTGGGGGTAACTCTAACCAAGCAAGTGAAAGACCTGTATGATAAGAACTTCAAGTCCTTCAAGAAAGAAATTGAAGAGGACATCAGAAGATGGAAAGATCTCCCATGCTCATGGATAGGTAAGATCAAAATAATAAAAATGGCCATCCTCCAAAAAGCAATATACAGATTCAATGTAATTCCTATCAAAATACCAACACAATTATTTACAGACCTGGAAAAAATAATTCTCAACTTCATATGTAATAACAAAAACCCCCGAATAGCTAAATCAATCCTGTACAATAAAAAAACATCTGGAGGTATCACTATCCCTGACTTCAAGTTATGCTACAGAGAAATAGTATTAAAAACAGCATGGTACTGGTATAGAGACAGACAAGAAGATCAATGGAATTGAATCAAAGCCCCAGAAAGAAACTCACACACTTACAGTCACTTAACTTTTGATAAAGAAGCCAAAACCATACAATGGAAAAATGACAGCATCTTCAACAAGTGGTGCTGATCTAACTGGATCTCAACATGTTAAACAATGCAAATGGACCCATATTTATCACCTTGAACAAAACTTAAGTCCAAGTGAATCAAAGACCTAAACATAAATCCGGACACACTAAATCTAATAGAAAAGTGTGAAAAATCCTCCAACTCAATGGCACAGGTGACAACTTCCTTAGCAGAACACCAATAGCTAAGGCTCCAAGACCAACAATAAATCAATTGGACCTCATGAAACTGAAAGGCTTCTGTAAGACAAAGGACATTGTCATTAGAACAAAACGGCAGCCTACAGATTGGGGAAAGATCTTCACCAACCCCACATCTGACAAAGGGCTTACATCCAAAATATATAAAGAACTAAGAAATTAAACAACAAGAAACCAAATTATCCAATCAAAAAAAAAATGGGGCACAGAGCTAAACTGAGAATTCACAAAAGAGGAATTTCTAATGACTAAGAAACATTTGAAGAAATGCTCAACATCCTTAATCATCAGAGAAATGCAACTCAAGATGACTCTGAGATTCCATCTCACACCTGTCAGAATGGCTAAGATAAAAAGCTCAAATGACAGCACATGCTGGCGAGGGTGTGGAGAAAGGGGAACACTCCTCCATTGCTGGTGGGAGTGCAGGCTTGTACAACCACTATGGAAAGCAGTCTGGCGATATCTTAGAAAACTGGGAATAGCTCTACCTCAAGGCCCGCTATTCCACCCCTGGGCATATAGACCAAAGATTCTTTACCAAATTGCAAGGACATCGACTCAAACAATGTTTATAGCAGCTTTATTTGTAATAGCTGGAAACTGGAAACAGTTCTTCAACTGAAGAATGGACAAAAAAACTATGGTGTATTTACACAATAGAATACTACTCAACTTTCAGAAACATGGAAACCATGCAATTGAAAACAAATGGGTGGAAATAGAAAAGCTCATCCTGAGTGAGCTAATGCAGACCCAGAAAGATATTCACTTATAACTGGATTCTTGACATATAGTACAGGACAACAATCCTACAACTCACAGACCCAAAGGAACAGGAATCCAGCATAACTATCCTATGAGAAATTCCACCCAGCAGAAGAACAAATCAAAGACTGAGACACACAAACATTAGGTGGAGATCTGAGAGCCTTATATAAGTGAGGGAGGAGGAATAGGGTGACCCTGAGAGGTCAAGATCAACACATGAAGATCAACAGAACCAACCAATCTAGACCCCTAGAGTCTTACAGATACTGAAACGCTAACAAAACAATTAAAAAAAACAACAACAACAACAAAAAAAAAAAAACAAGATAAAAGCTTAGGCTGGACCTAGTCCTCCCTATACAAATGTAAATGATAGACAACTTTGTCATCATACAGATCCCTTAGCAAGTGGGAGGGGGGCAGTCCCAGTGATGGACTTTGTTACCTTTTAGTGGGACAATTTACCTTAACTAAGCTGCCATGTCGGGTGCCAGAGCAGAGGAAGCTCTTAGTCCTCATGTGACTGATGAACTGAGGGGGGCTTATATGTGGGAACCCCCCATACTGGAGGAGAAGGATAGATGAGAGAGGGAGTAGAGGGTGGGAGGGTGGGACTGGGAGGGTAGGAGGGGGGGCTTCGATCAAGATGTAACGTGAATTAATAAACAAATATTAAGTAAATAAATAAAATGATTTTAAATATTTCAAATTATTTATATATACATATATATATATCCATTTTGAATTTATTTTAATCTAGACTGTGTAGTGGAGACCTAACTTTTTAACTCTTTGCACAATCTATTTCTACTGCAATAATGAGATGGCTGCAATGATCCTCTGATAGGTGCCTGTCATTGTGACCAGGTTTGTGTGCTAGCAAAACTAAGGTACAGGAAAAACAGTCCCTTCGTTTTTCTGTTCTTGGGCAATAAACCTTAATTAGCCTTTGTTTAAATTTGTGATGTCTTAACTATTAATGGAACAGATAGATGAAACATCCAACCGGCCAGTTGTAATTTAGTGAACTGTAAGTTTAAAGTACTCAAGCTTTCTTTATTGTATTTTAGTTCAAAATATCTATGCTTATTTTGAGATATTTTAGAACAATGTTTGCTATGATCAAGAAGAATTCAGGCCGGGCAAGGTAGTATTTCTGTGGTTATTGTTCTCTATTTTCTTTGCCATAATTCCTCTGAGTATATAGGGGAATATTTGTTTAAATTTACTGAATCCCCATAAACAACCATAATCTCCACCTTAAGGTTCACCACTTAAGGTACATCCCAGAAGATGTTAACTGAAAAGCTATATGTAGAGGTACAATAGCCAATAAGCACTCTTAATCTTTCTTTTATGTAACTTCTTTTAATACTTCCTAATGGAAAACTTCAATGTCCATTTGGGTCAAATTACAAACCATATCCTCCTTTTCTATGAACAGATGGTTGCCTTTGGTTCTGCTTTGGTTTGGGGTTCATGAATTACAATGAGAAGGAAAGAGGTCTCTCTGTCCTGTTCACATCTGTTTAGTCTTGTCCTCTGGATGGAGAGTATCAGAGTAGTATCCAAAGGGTTAGAAATTCTGCTGCCCTCAATGTTGAACTACTAAATTCAAGAATCCTGTGATGGAGTTGGGTTTTAATTACCACTCGTTGGTTTGATAAGCTGAGAAACTCAATAGACCCCAAAGACATTCAAGATCACTTTTCATGAGAGTCTGAATGTAGGCCATGTGTAAGATTTTTTTTCCACAAATCTTAAAGATCGGGGTGCTATAGCAACAGGAGCAGGACTATGTTAAGGTTTACAGGGTTCTAGTAAGTTCTGAAGTTTAAAATATGGACTTCACACACAGCATTGTAATAATCTCCCTAAAGTGAGCAAACAAACTAATGGGCCCTTGTAAGAGTGTCAGTGCCTGCTTGAAGTATGCAACCATCACAGTTCTATAAGCCTAGAATAAGCTATGGCCTATGCAGCAACTGAGTTGCTTAGACAGATCTGTCTAAACCTATGATCTAGGACCACATTAAAGAAGACTTCAAACCCTATACTTCTGCCCCAGATGCCCACAAGCAACACTTCCAATATAATTACATTTTTTTTCATTTTTTAAATTTATTATTTCTTCAAGTTACATCTCAATCACATTCCCTTCCCTACTCCCCCCTCTGATCCACCCTCCCACCCTCTTCCCCCTCAACCCCTCCCCATTCACTTCCTTTTTTTAAGTTTAATGTATATCTTCCCCCCCCCAACAACTCCCCCTTCCAGTCCAACAAATGACTCTTTCTCTTATAACAACAAATACAATACAAAACAAGAGAAATAATTAGGCCACAATTATGAGAGTTATAAGGCTTAGCATACATTCCCAATGTCCAGTTCATACATATTTGGCAACTGACTTTAACATTCTACTATCCAACCATTTCCATGAGTTTACAGTTCTATATCCAACTCGGCTTCCATCCTAACTTGCATCACAATTTTAAAAACATCTTCTTAGATCCAGAAAACCCTCTTAATTTCTAAAAAAAACCTCAAAATGTAACTATGAGACTCTAGCTATCTAGTCTTCAACCACATCAGAGACCTGAAAGAGATAAATATATCTAATTATACAGGAAGTGCAGGGCCAGCACTTCCAAAACTAAGAAATGGCATACCAGTGGCTGCCTGGACAATTCCCAATTTCTGTCCATACATTACAGTATCAATTTTCAGCCATTTGGCCCCATTTTTCTGAAGGACATTGACTGTAAAGCAGGAATTATGAAGGATTTGCCTACCCTGTCTTGACAGAGCAAGGCTGTCGACTTACCTGCTTCCAAGTTTTGTTCTTTTTGGACAGCATTCTGTCTATAGTTGAAGCAAGAGATTTTTCTTGCCAAGTGACAGGCTTGCCACTAATTCAACCATCGCTAATTGGAGATTCTTCGATGCTCATCTTCTACTTGGAGTACAATAAGGGGTGCTGTCAGGAGCTGACATGTCTCAGTATCAAAAAATCTTAAGTTAAGGAAACATCTTTGAATGCCATATTCTGCAGATCTCTTGAGGTTTTGAAGACTACCTGTCTATCTCCTTATATTTGGATAAGTAAATGTTGCTTGTCTCTTAGCAACTTGATTTCTGATTAACTTAGAAAATAATGTGATAGACTGCTCTAGTACCAAGCAAAATGACATTCTTGAATGACTATTAGTTTGCATTTCTTAATTATCTTACACAATTTATGACAGTTGCTAACAAAAGTCCAAAACTTCACATTTCATTTTTAAGCATTACCTAGGTACAATATCTTAAAAAGAGTTAACCTTAATTTTGTATCAACATACAAAGATCAATACTAATGTGGTCAAATATAATCTTAATTTTGTTTCAATATACAAAGATCAATACCAATTTTGCCAAATATAATCTTAATTTTGTATCAATATACAAAGATATAAGAACATATTCAATAATCTGTCCTTTTTCTTTATCATTCCTATATTATGTCTATATCCCATGTTTTCTCACCTCTTTTCACCCCTACATAGGAGAGAAAGAAGGATACAAAAAAGAAAAAGAGAGAAATCCCTGAGTCTAACCTCCAAAACCTACTTAACAAGACCATTTAACAGTTTGTAATCTCTCTGCCTAAATAATAAATATCTATAACCCATCAAATGACCAAAGGGTGGAAAAATCACCCACCCCACATTCTGGAGATGAGACATAGCTCTCTTAAAATGACTTCCTGCTGATTTGGGATGTAGTAGACCTGTTTGGGGCCCAAATAAGAATGAAAAATTGGTTAAGCACATTAATAGAATCATTTGATGTTCAGTCCTTTTGTGCTCAGCTATTTAAATGTCCTAAGAAGTTTGTAGACAAAAGCTGAACTTCAGGGCTTTACTGAAATTCTAGGTGGAGCAGTCTGTGGGGTTGAGTAGTCTTAGCGATTTTACATTGTTGTGGTTGTAGACTTTTGAGGAAACAGCTATTGAGGAAATCTGCAAGGCTGGATCATCTGGGCGACTGGTCTTCTTTGTGTCTGACCTGTTTTCTTCTGAGGTTTCAGTTGTCCATTTGTCCCTACATTCCTTAGATGGATGCTTTTAATCTGCTGGAAAGATAAGAATAGAGCCCTGTCCTAATCCTAACTCTGGGACACTACTTTTTTTCTTGTGGTGGGGGGCAGATAATGTTTTTCCTGGAGCAAATTTGGTTTTTTGACAATATAAAAAATATTATCTTTCAATTGAGATTTAAAAAGAAATTATTTTGATATTTTGAAACTAAACAAACCTTTAAGTGTATATATTTTGAGATCTCAAAGGACAATTCTGTCAAGGGAAGGTCTAATATCATTGCTTCTGACAGGTTAAATTCAATGCTGAGATCTGGTTGCTGCCTCTTCTGAGCCATCTCTTGATTGGTTAATAAAAGTCACTTATGGCCAATTAGCTGGGCAGAAAGAGTATAGGAAGGCGGGACTTTCTGAGATTAGAACAGGAACCATGGGCACACACAGAGACTCTCTCTCTTTCCACCGGGAGTCACAAAAGGAGACAGACATCTGGAGAACGCTGGAAGGTAATCACAGGCACATGGCAGTTTGGGATTAGATGATCCAGGTTAATTTAGAGTAGCTAAGTGAGAGTCTGCCCAGCTAAGGGCTAAGCATTAAAACATTAAAAGGTCTTGGTGTATTTAATTATTGGGGAAAAGACTGCAGCCGCTTATAGGCCCTCAGTCCAAACAGTCCTGGGCTGTTGGACTTCCAGACTTCCGGACTCCCCTCAGGCCCAGGCGAAGCTCCTGCCAAGCTGCTGGTAATTCTACTGACCTAATATAATACCTTATATTAATTAACGGAGTTTAGGTTACAGGTGGTGTAGGCCACCCTTGGTCCTGGGGCTCTTTCTCCAGGATAAGTTAGGCAACCGGCTAAGGCACATAGGCCAGGCCGCTGCTCCTCTGCCAAGCTGCCAGCTACTCCGCCAGCCTAATCTTACAGTTTATATTTACTAATAAATACATTAATTAATTAATTTGCAGTTTCACAATTCACTTTGAATTTCAGCATGCCTTTTGTGAGTACCTTTTAGACTTAAATCATTACAAATCTTATGTGCCTGTCTCTGCATTCTAAGTATTGGAATCAAAGCCATGTGCTTCCCAACTGATAGGATTAACGACACAATGGAATACTTCTCAGCTATCAGAAACAATGAAATCATGCAATTTGAGGCCAAAGGGATGGAAGGAGAGAAGCTCATCCTGAGTGAGCTAACCTAGACCCAAAAGGATGACATGACATCTATTCACTTATAGTCATATTTTAGCCATACAGTAAGGATAACTATACTACAATGAATGCACCAAAGGAAACAGGAACATAGACTTTTTATGCTGTCAGTGAGATACTTTGCCCTAGTGGTGCTACCTTATCTACCAGTGTATGAGGAGGCTCTTGGCCCTCATATGACTACAGAACTGGGGCAGGGGATTGTTACGTAGGGACACTCCACTCCAGCGGAGTGGGATGGAAGGGATAGGGGGTAGAGGGTGAGAGGGTGAGACTGGGAGGGGTGGAAAGACGACACTATGATGGAGATGTAACCAGAAGTAATAAATAAATAAATTTATTTATTTAAAAAAGTTAATAAGATTAAAAATATAATAAAAATAAAACATAAAATTTTCAAATTATAATTTACCAAAAATATACTTGCCTTACTGACATGAAAGGAAAAATTGGCCTTAATTTCAGATTAGAATGTTACCACATAGCTCACACACACTTGATAAAAGTTTTTTTTTTGTAGATATAAAGGATATTTTCATGATTTGTCATTCAAAAACAGGTTTAAAATGCTGTAAATAAATTAAAGGTTACTACAGTTCAACCTGATTTTCTAAACCTCAAAGAGTTGAAAAAATTTGGAGCTAAGGTAAAATATATGAGAAGGGTGGTATTAGCCCATTCCTTTAACTCCAGCAGAGACAGGAGGATCACTGTAGAGTTAGTTTTCTTATAAATTCTAGAGTTACAAGGAACAGGGTTGTGATGGTACACACCTTTAATCCCATCATTTGTGAGGGATACATCCTTAATTCCAACACATTAGAGATAGAAACCTGCAGATATCTGAGTTCAAGGCCAGCCTGACACAAAGCAAGCTCTAAATAGAGAAAAACTTATAATTACATTTCTAACAGGCTTGACAGGGCTCAGAAAAGGCATTGTAGCACAACATAACTCAAATTGCAAGCTTACCAGCAGGCAGCAACACAATCCAAACACACACTACAGGAGGCCTCAGCCTGTAAACCTGCTCACCAGCCAGTTAGCAGCCAAAAGCAAAGGGAGGTCCCCAAGTCTCCCAGTGCCAGCTGTTTAATGGTTGCCTTACCAAAGGTGGAATTGACCTCCTCACCACCACCTAAAGCTGATTCAGGCATCAAGACTGATGATGATACACATACATAACAAAGGAATAAGAAAAGAAGGCATGATTTGGAGAGACTTTCTGGGGAGAGCATTGCAGACCCTAAAGATAACTTGAAATGATTTGAGCAAACAAAGCTACATGTAGCTTTGGTTTTGCTGTGGTCCCTGGAGTCAGGGCCTAATTAAAGATTCTTGCACCCAAGGTAGAGTTTTCTTTGCTTGAACTCCTCCTTCAACACCAAAGGAAGGATTGCCCCAATGTCCTATCATCTGGCTCAGAGGTTGATCCAGAGGAAAATGGACAGGGAAGGGTCTTAGTGTTACCAACATCCAAACTGGAGCCAGGCTATCAATCACAAGGTTTCTTCTTTTGCTGCATCATTGGTAGATTTTACTTGCAGCATACATAAAACAAATAAAAATGACTTAACACGTCATCTATTTCTTTTCCTATAGAAAAATTCAGTTAGCAAGTGAGTTACCCAACTCCTAAAATTTTGCTAGAATTTTGCCTTAAATTATGGATCACATTTAGAGTGAGGTTTCTGACAATTTAACTTTCCATGATTATCTATACTTTATGGTTCTATTTCCACTGAAAACAGATTATTCTATTGAGAGCATTTATGTTTTTGAAAAACAACATAAATATTCCTGTATAACACTTCCATATTTTGTAAATTTCCTTTATGTGTGTGGGTGGAAATACTTCAGGGTCAGAACACCAAGTTAATCATAGTTCACATTTCATCCTGCATCATGAGTATTGGCTCATTCCTCTAATTCTACTAATTTATTCAATCCATCAATTCACTCCCTTCTTATCTCATAATAAAATATTCTAATATGTTTGGTATATGGTCTTTAAATGAAGGCATTATTGAGAGCTCTTTATGCATGTGTATAATGATATTATGCCATAGACGACTCTGAGCTGGAATTTCTGCTTATCACTAAATTTTTAAAGATATAGACACATTTCCATTTGTTATATTTTTATTCATGTTTATATAAATGTGCTATATATGCTGGCCTATAGTCCATAATGTTCACCTAAATTATTTTATCCATTCCCCTGGTGATGAGCAGGCACCTGGCTTTCAACATAAGTAGCAATATGGTGAAGATTCTAAGACATGTGC
This sequence comes from Lophiomys imhausi, assembly GCA_907164525.1. NCBI lineage: Eukaryota > Metazoa > Chordata > Mammalia > Rodentia > Muridae > Lophiomys > Lophiomys imhausi. The sequence continues at coordinate 2,886,444 of CAJQZJ010032137.1, read as the reverse complement.
CATCTTGGGCCCCAGTAAAAATATCCCTAGAATGTCCATCTGGGGGGAGGGGAGGGCTGTTGAAAATCAAAATGCATGCTTAACTACTTCAGATTTCTTTCTGCATAATTCATGACAGTTTACTCTCCCATAGGCTTCCCTGAGAAAATGTTACTATTTTAAAAGTTGTTGTTGTTAAATATCAAACACATAAAGCTACTCAGACAACTACAAGTAAAATACTAGTGGGAAGGGCCTAAAATCTTTCTCCAATCCTTAATTTATCACATATTTAGTAACCATTTCTCACATGTAAGATCATTGATATGAGGGCAGAGGTGGCTAGACTTAGCTTCTTTGAAGAAATTTTGTGAAGTAGAAGATACACATACAAAACTACCAGAAGTCCCCCACTAAATGCTGTCTGTACTTCTACCTGTGTGGAGTCAGAAAAATCTAACTAAAAATGATTGAAAGATTAATTTGCCTGGCAAAAGATGGAAAAGAGTGGGTAAAATAGAAATCATGCAACAACAGGCTTACACTGTTTATTGTTTTTAAGTGCAACATGTACATAATCACAATACTAAATATCATAGAAAACCACTTCTTATAGAATTAAGTAAACCTAAAGGTTGACAGTGCTAGATAAATAAATAACTACTATGAGGGCCACAGAGATAGCTCAGCAAGCAAAGGCGTTTGCTGCCAAGGCTGACAACTTGAATTTCATCTCTGGGACTCACATGACATTTTGTCCTATGACATTCACACACATACATGTGTGCCAGCACACGCCTCTCTGCATTTGAAGGAAATCAATATGAAATAATGTCAAAAAAGAAAAACTATGATAGAAATTAACATATATTTCATTGTATCTGAGAGCTGGGGTATACAATGTGGTAACATCAAAAAATGATGATATTTCTACCAATAATCATAGAGGAAGCCATTCGAAAGAGGCACTAAAAGATAAGGAGAAGAGTTCCATGCAGATGATTGGTACTCAACAGACGATAAAGTTATCCAGTGTGTTCAAATCTTCATGGAGCTGGTTTTACTGCTCTATCTGGCAGTTGGACCTGGGAACATGTAGCAAAAAAATGAGGCAGACACAAGTCTCATGCAATAGCCAAATTTATTTAAAGCACCAGACAGTTCATACAAAGAGTGTTGAGAAAAGCCACATGAATAAAGTTCTCATAAAGTCGAGCTATATATAATCACAAGGAAATGTTGCATGTAGCAAAAAACATGGTTTTCCATAGAGATATATAAGCAAATAGCAACAGCCAGTTATAATGAATAATCTAAATAATCTAAAGTAAACTTACTCCTGTCTGTTACACATATGCGTGCTGCAAAAGCACAATCCAAAAACAATTTCTTGGGTTTTAAAAAATTTATTTATTTATTCACTTGAATATGCCATTCACAGCTCCTTCCATCCTCTCCTCCCAATCCTACCCTCCCACTCTCTGCCCCCATTCCCCTTTCCACTTCTTCTCAGAGAAGGGACCCCCCAACCCACCCCAGAACTTTATGTCACATCAGAACTAAATACAACCTCTTCCACTGAAGCCAGTCAATGCAGGCCACCAATGAGAAAGATCGTATTGTCGGCAACAGAATAGGTGTCAGAGATAGCTCCTGCTCCAATTGGTAGGGGGACCACATAAAGACCGAACTGTCCCTCAGCTCCATGAGTGTAGGGGTTCTGGGTTCAGTCCATGCATGCTCTTTGGATGATGGTTCAGTCTCTGTGAGCCAACATGGGCCTGGGTTAGTTACCTCTGTTGGTTCTGTTGTATAATTCTTGCCCCCTTCCAGTGTCTCTGTCCTTCCCCCAACTCTTCCACAAGACTCCCAGGTCTCTGTCCAGTGTTTGGCTGTGAGTCTCAGCATCTGTTTTGATCCTTTGCTGGGAGGAGCCTCTCAGAGTTATGCAATGCTCCTGTCTGGAAGCATAGCAGAGCATCATTAATAGTGTCAGAGGTTGACTCTCTCCCATACCTTGGGTGTCAAGTTGGGCCAATCATTGACTGACCATTCCCTCAATCTCTGCTCCATCCTTATCCCTGCATGTCTTGACTCAATAACCACTGGGTCAGAGAAGAAATAAAGAGAAAAATTAAAGACCTTCTAGAACTCAATGAAAATGAAGGCACAGAATACCCAAATTTATGGCACACAATGAATGCAGTGTTAAGAGGAAAATTCATAGCACTAAGAGCCTTCATAAAGAAATTGGAGAGATCTCATTCTAATGACTTAAAAGTACATCTGAAGTCTCTAGAATAAAAAGAAGTAAACACACCTAAGAGGAGTAGATGGCATGAAATAATCAAATGCAAGGCTGAAATCAATAATTTAGAAACCAAGAGAACAATAAAAAGAATCAATGAAAATAAAAGCTGGTCCTTTGAGAAAATCAAAACAAACCCTTAGCCAAACTAACTTAAAGACAGAGAGACAGTATCCAAGTTAACAAAACCAGAAATGAAAAGGGGATATAACAACAGACACGCAGGAAATCCAAAGAATCATTAAGTCTTACTTCAAAAGGTGATAGCAAAAGGTGATAGCACCACAAAACTGGAAAATTTAAATGAAATGGATGTTTTCCTTGATAGATACCTCTTACCAAAGTTAAATCAAGGTCTGGTCAATTTCTTGTTTTTGAAGAAACTGAGGGCACAGACTCTTGTGTTTCTTTTTCTCTGAGTTTTCTCATAAGCACTTAGAATTTCCCTCACATGACTCTATTCTTAGATCATGTTCCAACAAGAACTAAAGTTGCAATATAAGATAAAAATGAGAGCAGAGGTTGGAATATTAAAAAACAGCAGATAATCGATGAACAGTCTGGTATTTGATACTGAGGATTTGAACAAAGTAGATTTAAGCTGTAGCAAGATCTCTGATATAGATGCAGGTTATAAATGAAGACACACGAGCACTTAAATTTTGTAAATAGTTAAACTTCTGGCGAGGTATGGTGCTGCAATCTAGCAAATAGGAGGCAGAGGCAGAGGCAGGTGGATCTCTGTGAGTTTGAGGCCAGCCTGGTCTACAAGGTGAGCCCAGGACAGCCAGAGCTATTACACAGAGAAACGTCTTGAAAAACTGAAAGAAAAAAAAAAGTTAAACTTCTAAGATTAAAACCTTCAGGGGTTGGTTTTAACTTGCCTGACTTTTTTTAAATCTTGTTTTGTTTTGTTTTTTTAACAACGGAATAATATCCCATCAAATAAACCTACTATACTTTTATAATGCATTCATCAGTTGATGGACATCTAGAATCTTTCTATTTCCTGGCTAAGAAAATGCTCTACAAGAATTTCAAGTATTATGTTCAACTATGTTCATAGCAACTTAATTTGTAACAGCTAGAAACTGGAAACAACCCAGATGTCCCTCAACCAACAACAAATGGATAAAAAGCTGTGGTACATTTACACAATGGAATACCACTCAGCCATCAGAATCAAGGAAGTCATGCAACTTGCAGCCAAATGGATGGAACTAGAAAAGCTCATCCTGAGTGAGCTAACCCAGACCCAGAAAGATGCACATGGCATGCATTTACTTACAACTGGATTTTAGCTATATAGTAAAGGATAACTATCCTACAACCAACAGACTGAAAGAACAGGAACATAGACTTTGTTACCTGTTAGTGGGACATTTTTCCCTAGTAGAACTGCCATGTGGACGCCCCCTCCCAGTGCAAGAGGAAGCTCTTAGCCCCCATATGGCTGCTGAACTTAAGGGGGCTGATGTGTAGGGCAGCCCACACCAGAGGAATAGGACAGGTAGGATAAGGGAGAAAGGGTGAGAGGGTGAGAGGATGAGCTTGGGAGGGGTGGAGGGAGAGGACTGTATTGGAGATATAAATTGAAGTAATAAATAAACAGCAAAAAAATAAAAAAATTTAGGATAAAGTAAATGTTGAAGAATTTTAAAAACATTAAAACTTAAAAGAAAAGAAAATGCTCTACAGATTGCCTGTAGACCAATCATATAGAGGTACCTTTTTAATTAAGATTCCTTCTTCCCTGATGATCCTAGTTTGGGTGAAGTTGACATGAAAACCATCATGAGTATAGAAGAGATAAGCATGGATGGGAAAGAATCTCTGCAGTAAGACATAGAATCCTTTGGGAATATAATCAAGAAAGAAATAATGAAAGTTTAATATATACTCAACATTTTTACAAAATGTCTGGTTTTTAACAAGTATGGCTAAACTTCTGTTAAGAGTGTATAGCTGTATCTTGTGATAGATCTTTTACTAGCTTTTTTGAAACAGTCACATAGATTTCCATAGTGAATCCATCAGTTTTAGCTCCCACCAGCAGTGAATAAGTGTTTTTCTTTCCCCACATCTATGCTAGCATTGCAGGCTAATGCTATTTCTCTTGGTTACTCCTCCAGAACTTGACAGTCAAACATAATTGCTGATGCCTGTGATGAGAATTTTTGGTTTCTTTAAAAGCATAGAAATGTTATGGGAATATGTTTTTGTTTTAATCCCAGGTGTGGGATATGGGGCTGCTTCAGATTGTCTGAAGTAGCTAACTATGATTTGCCTTGTGCTCTACCAGGGGTGTGATTTTGCCAACTGAGGGTAGTTTACATTTGAAATTCTGGGGACTCTTCAGAGGGTATACAAATGCCACAGGAGAGGCGGTGGCTGCTGCTCTTCCTGCTGCTTCTGTTGCTGCTTCTGGTTGCTGGTATTTGGATTGCTGGTTGCTGGTTATTGGATTGCTGAATTGCTGGTTGCTGGTTGCTGGTTGCTGGTTGGAGATATCCTGACAATGAAGATTAAAATTGCTCCAAGGAACCCAATGCCCCTAATCAGCAGGAAGTAGTCTAATGATATTAACACCACTTACCGCTCTTTCTTTCTCTCCTACCTAGTTTTATGGGGTTGAAAGGGATAGAGGTGGTATAGGGAGGTAGGAAAAGAACCCAATAAAGTAGCCAAAAGCCCAGCCACAGATGACCTCACACACTTGAGTCATATGGTGTGGAGAAATCAATTTGGTGTAAATTTGGAAGCTTCATCCTTACTGGCTAGCGTTCATGGTGCTGGAAGGTGCTATACATGTTACTGGAGGGGAAAAGTAATCAACAATTTTACCCAGCTGTGAATGTATCGCTTAGTGACAATATGTCATAGGACAATTGTGAAACGAATGTCATGGAAATAACCAATCACCTTATGAGTGGATATAAGGCCTACTCCACAGATAGAGTACATACGTAGTATAGTCCCAGACCAAAGAACATGTGGCTGGACAGATATCTTACTTGGAGTTTCTATTGCTATGATAAAACACCATGACCAAAAGAAATTTGGAGAGGAAAGGTTTTATTTTCATCTTATAGTTTTTTGTCCATAATCCAAAAAAAATCTGGGCAGGAACCTTCAGGCAAGAAATGGAGCAGACACCTTGGAGGAGTGTTGCCTACTGATTTGTTCAGCCTGTGTTTTTACAGTAGGCAGAACCACTAGCCCAGGTTTGGCACTGACCACAATGATGCTGGTCCTCCTACATCAGTCATCTATCAAGATGATGCCCTACAGACTTGCCTACAGACAAATCACATAGAAGCATTTTCTCAATTAAGATTCCTTCTTCACTCATAATCCTAGCTTGTGTCAGGTTGACATAAAAACTAGCCAGCACAACAGGCCATAGGCCCCAGAAGATAATCTCCTGTAACTCAGTTAATGGGACAACATATTAATCTGACTCCAAAGGACTTCTCATTATGCTCTCAGACTAGATAAGTTCCCACACCTCACAAAGAGAAGCTCCTTCTTGCAGTAAATGGCAACTAACAGAGACCTGCAATTGGTCAAGGTGCATAAAATGAGTGACAGTAGAGTGTTCAGTACTAAGTGACTTCTGAATCAAAACCCCTCCTCCCGAGAAAAAAAGATCATTGTAGAACATGAGAGTAAGGACTGCAAGAGTCAGAAACTGTAGACGACTATAAGGAAACTTATTTTCCAAACACAATAGAGCAGTTGCACATATAAATTGAGTGGTTGAGATAAGGTGAGCAAGTACTGCACAAGCTTAAGCCAGGTAAAAATCCCAGCACAGAAGGAGGAAAGTGGGCATGAAGCCCACCTCTAGCTGGGTAGCTGTTGGGAACTGAAGGCTGCTGTCGCGTCCCTCTTGACCGGCAAGAACGACGCAACTCGCAAAAGCTCTTCTCAAGCAGTTTATTCAGGTCCCTTGAAAACAGTCTTCCGAATGCCCGGGCAGACCCAACCCACAGGCTAAATACTAAATGAACAGCCAATCAAGTAAAGCCACGTAGTGCAATCTTAGAGGCCCACGTATGCGGAAGCAAGCCAGATCAGCGGTCTTTGCCAAATATGGACTTGTTTACCACCGAGAGCGCTCACCGTCGGGCTGGTGGAAGGCGGAGACCAGCGCCATCTTTAAGGCGCGGCACGTCGCAGCTCTCTACAGTTCCTCCTTTTTTATTTTTTCTAAAGATGACAGAAGTCCCTGGAAAGGTTTCGTAATCCCCCTATTTGGGGATCTCACGGTGGGCCTGAGCCTGTAGGAGGGCGGTGCTCAAACTCTTACCCGTCTCTGGGTCAGCCTCCCCACTCGGGACTGCCCTGTCTTAGGTGGCCGAGACTTACCCGTCAACTCCGTCACTGACTTACCAGACCCTAATATCCGTGGAACGAATTCCTCAGTGGGCAGGGACTATGCTTAGTGAAGATTTACTTCACGGCAGCAAGCCATGCCTGAGGGGACTGGCCCGCCTCAATGGCGACAAGGGCTTGTATAATCATGGCTGCGTTACACTTTTGTGTGGCTCTCATTTTATAGATGCACCATAGGCAAACCAGAGAGGCTAGCATCATTAGTATCGCCAAAGAGCCTACACCCGCCCACTCCTTAAGATGATCCATAGCCGTCTGTATCCAAGAAGTCAAGCCAGTAGCCAGGCTCAGATCCACTCGAGTGGAATTGATGTGGATGATTGTTGCTCTCAGCTCTCTCATCAAATTTTCAAATTCAGCCGACCAATCCTGTAAGAGGAACTTTGACAATTGTCTGGACAAATTAGCAGCTTTTGTATAATTTTGATATTGTACGGAGGTAACACACAAACCTTGCATTTTCCACTCACACCCCAATTGTGCTAGTTGCCAAAGAGAATCAATCTGTTCTTGTATTAAATCTATACGTTGATTAACTATCATAAGACCTCCTTTGAGATGAGAATTCATAGAGGCCTGAGTATCCAATGCCTGTGCCACAGTGGCTGAGATGTTATTCAGGGCATTGGCAGTCTGTATAGAACTAGACAAGGCAATAGCTGATGCAGTAGCTCCCACAGCAGCAATAGTGATAGCAGTAACAATAGCTGCAGTGATGCCAAAATCTCTTTTAAACCTGAATAGCATCATGGTATTAGGAGCCTCTACAGGAACTGGTACATATCGAGGCATTCTAGTCACCACAGCCACAGGAAAGGCTGTGGCATTCCAGCATAGGGCATAAAAACATGTGCCTGGAGTGCATACTAACTTTTCTTCACCTAAGGATGCACTCCCATTACTTACAATCCACAGAAAAGGAGGCCAGAGACATACTGGCGAAGCTGAAAAAGCTCTTGTTGCGATAAGAATGAAACAAAGAATTCCAAGTACCAGAGCCACTACTGCTAGAAAAATCCAATTTGGTAGCAGATCTTAGAGAAAAATTACCTCTTTGATAAATTCCTCCTCCAAGCATAATGACAGGTCCCAAGTCCATGCAACTTCCATTTACTCCACACAAAAGCCACAAATCAAAAGGATTGGTGGCAGTCTGCTGAGGATCCCTAGTAGATATATCAAGCATTCCTGTACAAGACTTACCCACTACACTACTAATCATGGGGCTAAAGGAAAAATAATCTTGTTGAACCCAAACTGCTCTGCGCTCCTGACATCCAGTCCAGGGAAAAGGTCCTTCCTCTCCTGTGGATCCTCTACAAAAAGGTGCCCAGCGTGGCTGTCTGGGGGGGTCCCGGTCAGAGACTCGTGTGGGCCACCATCCTTCAAGGCGAGAACCATTGCCTGAAAACAAACCACCACTCCTACCTCCAAACCTCAGTTGTGGTAAAAAATCTGCTGACTGCTGAGACAATTTAATGCATTTTGTATCATCTGACCTATTGAAACTCATTAAAAAGCACAAACTACCCTTCAAGCTGACATTTCTATTACCCTCTATAGGGCTTCTCTGATCATCAAAGGGAAGGTAGGGTAAGCCTAAGCTTCTATTACTGCTAAATAAGCGTGGAAACACAGTTGCATCATGTCTGACCGGCATCGGCTTTGGGAATATCGACAGGATCCCCCATCTCGGCTCGGTCATTCCTGACATACTCACTGCTACTATCACCAGAATCCTTAGGAAAGTCTTCATGACGAATCTTCCTCACAAGGCGTTCAGGCACCCACACTGGATCTTGTTGATCCTGAGGAAAAACACAAACAGACCCTCTCGCCCATGTTAGCACGGGGTCAGGCCCCCGCCAAGAGCCTGTCAGAATGTCCTTCCATTTTACCATGCTTTTAGGTGAACCATGGGAATCCTGATGTCTGAAAAAATTTACAGTAAATAAGGCTAAAGATATTCTCTCCTTGGGGGTACGGCCTTGGCCTATTCCCCCTTTTTGTTTTTGCAAGCATTCTTTCAAGGTGCGATGAGCACGCTCCACAATTCCTTGTCCTTGAGGATTGTATGGTAATCCATGATTAAGCTGTACCTCCATCTGGTTGCAGAAGGAGGCAAAGGACTGAGCCGTATAGGCTGGTCCATTGTCCGTTTTTAGCTGTTGTGGTTTTTCCCATGTAGCCCAGGCTTTTAAGCAATGTCCTATGACATTGTGAGCCTTTTCTCCACTCATAGGTGTAGCATGTATGATACCTGAGCAGGTATCCACAGATACATGAATATATTTTAAGGTTCCAAATTCTGAAATGTGGGTAACGTCCATTTGTCAGATTTTGAGTGGCATCAACCCTCTAGGGTTCACTCCCACACTGGGAGGATGATGATGAATCACACACTGAGGACAGTCTAAAACTACTTGTCTAGCATCTGTTTTAGACAAATGGAATTTCTGCTGTAGAGTTTTTGCATTAACATGAAATAATTGGTGAAACTGTCTGGCTTGGTCTAGGAATGAGCTCCAAAAAATGCATTCCATCCTGGTCCATTGATCAACTTTATCATTACCTTCACTTAATGGTCCAGGTAATCCTGTATGTGCTCTAATATGTTGAATATAAAAACACCTTTTTCTCTGCCAGATTAAAACTTGTAACTCTTGTAATAAGGCACATACTGTACTACTATTCTTAATAGGACCTGCTAATTCTAATACTTTCACTGCGTTGACCACATAAACTGAATCTGAAATCAAATTGAATGCAAATTGACATCTTTTAAACACCTCAATTACTATTTTCAATTCTACTAATTGAGGAGAGCCCGGTTGAAATTGACATAACACGGGCTCTTGTCTTTCTATCAAATAGGCTCCACAGCCTGTCTTTGAGCCATCAGTAAACACATTTGGTGATCCTTGAAGTGGTACTGCTGAAGTAACCTTAGGGAATATTACTGGGTGCTCTTTAAAAAATGATAGCAATGGATGTTTAGGGTAATGGTTATCAATCACTCCTTCAAAGCTACATTGCAATATTGCCCAGTCATCTACAGTGCCACACAAAATCTTAATTTGATAACTGGAATAGGGCACTATTATACTGGCAGGAGCAACTCCAAAAGACTGTAAGCATTGTTGGATACCATTCAAGGCTAAAGCAGCAAGTGTAGTGGGATAATGTTCTATGGATTTTTTCGGAGAAATCTTTGAATAGGTCCATAATAATGGTCCGTCCTGCCATAACAATCCTGTAGGTTGACTATAGGTGGCAAATATGCACAATGCAATGGGCTGTCCTTCCTGCCATCTCTTTAGGAAGGCACTCTGTAACCTTTCTTCCACTTTACATAAAGCTTTTCTTGCTTCGTCTGTTAATTGCCTAGGAGAATTAAGTGCTGAGTCACCTTTCAAAATATCATATAGGGGTCTTATTTCATAATTTGGTAGCTTTAAATAGCCTCTTACCCAATTGATATCTCCTAACAACCTTTGAAAATCATTTAAAGTCTTTAAATTATCTTTTCTTATCTCAATCTTTTGAGGTATTATCTTTTCAGGTCCAACCTTCGCTCCTAAATATTCAACCACATTTTCCTTTTGAACCTTATCAGGAGCAATAAACAACCTTTTCTTTTTTAATAATAGAACTAATTCTTCATAGGCCCGATCTAACATTTGTTCACTCTTAGCTGCCAGTAAGATATCATCCATATAATGAACACATCTCAAATCTGGAAAATTCTTTCTCAAGGGAGCAATGGCTTCCCCCACATATAGTTGGCACATAGTGGGGCTGTTTGCCATGCCCTGGGGTAATACTACCCATTCAAACCTCTGATCAGGTTCCTCATGGTTACAGGATGGAACAGTAAATGCAAATCTCTCACTATCTTTGGCACACAAAGGGATGGAGAAAAAACAATCTCTTATATCTATAACTATAATGGGCCACGAGGCTGGCAAAGATGATAAAAGCGGCAAGCCGCGTTGCACTGGGCCCATGATCTGCATTTGTTGATTTATGGCACGCAGATCATGCAATAATCTCCATTTTCCAGATTTCTTTTTAATGACAAAGATAGGTGTATTCCAGGGAGATACAGATGGTTTTATATGCTTTAAAGACATCTGTTCATCCACCAAATCTTTGGCTGCATTCAATTTTACAGAGGAAAGTGGCCACTGAGGAACCCATACTGGATCCTCCGTCTTCCAAGTTATAGGAATGCCCTCCTCAGTGGCCCCTAGGAAAAACCCAGGCCCTGTCTCTTTTGTCTTTGCTGTACAGATAAGGGACTCTTTCATCCCTGCAAATATTTTCCTATTCCAAAGCCTGGAGCATATCCCATATCTTGCATCATACGTTGGGCTGAATCAGAATAGTCATTACTCAATTTAAATCCCATATCCTTTAAAAGGTCTCTTCCCCAAAGGGAGATAGGGAGCTCAAGTACATATGGCTGCATTTCTCCTGAGTGGTTCTCTTGGTCCTGCCACTTTAATAACCTTGCACTCATATCTGGAGTCCTAGCATAACCCAGGCCTTGAAGTGTTTGAGAAGAGGCTTGTACAGGCCAACCTGAAGGCCAGTCTTTCTTTGCTATGATACTCCTATCAGCCCCGGTATCCAAAAGGCCCAGGATCTTTTTACCATCAACTTTTAATTCCAAGACAGGGCGTTGGTCCAAATCCAAGGAGAGAAAAGTCAAATCTGTGCCCGTGGACCCAAAACCATCTTTTCCTCTCTCTCTATCCTTTGCTGCATAGCGGTCATGTAAGCTCGGCAACATGATCAATTGAGCAATTCTATCTCCAGGAGAGATAGCCGTTATACCACGGGGGGAGGCTACCATGATCTTAACCACTCCTGTATAATCTGGATCTATAACTCCAGGATGGACAATAAGTCCTCTCAAGGCCGATGATGACCTCCCTAACAACAAACCAACTGTACCAGGTTCAAGGGGTCCTTTAAAATCTGTTTCAATTAACTGGACCCCCATTTGGGGTGTTAATACGAGTCTGGTGGTGGAGCAGAGGTCCAATCCTGCTGAGCCTGCAGTGGCTCTCCGCGGTCTCTCGGATGGCGGAGGGTTGGCCATCTCTCTTGATTCTGCTCTTTGTCCTGATTCTCTACTGCCCCATATATTTGTGGGCCCTGAGGTCGTGGGCCCCGCTGTCCGTTTTTTGGACGAGCGCCACCGTAACCTTGAGATAAAGGCTGGCCATGGATGTCTATCACTGAACGGCATTCATTAGCCCAATGGTTCCCTTTTTTACATTTTGGGCATAACCCCGGCCGCCTGGGGCGTTGTACACTTCCTGTACTTTCTGTACTCCTTCCCCTGGGGCACTGTCTTTTAAAGTGTCCCATCTTGCCACACTTAAAACAAACTCCTGAACTTCCTCCACCTTTTTTGGCCAACTGTATTACTGCGGCAGCGAGACCAGCATTAGTTAACGGCCCTCCAAGCTCTCTACACACCTTCATCCAAGCCTCTAGGCCTTTGTTCTTATAAGGGGTGATAGCAGCTCTACATTCTTTGGTACATTGCTCATAGACCAACTGTTTTATTAGTGGCAAAGCAGCATCTGGGTCACCAAAAATCTTCCCTGCTGCTTCCACCATTCGTGCTACAAAATCTGAAAAGGGCTCCATGGGGCCCTGTAAAATCTTAGTTAAGTTCCCACTCACCTCCCCTTTATTAGGAAGAGATCTCCAAGCCTTGATAGCTATCTTGTTTATTTGCTCATAAATCTGAATAGGATATCCTATCTGCTGATTGGCAAATCTCCCCTGCCCAAGCAGCATATCTCTATCCCAGGCTGGATTTCCATCTCTCTGATTATTGGCTGCTTGCTCAGTAGCATACTCAATCAAGAAAGCTTTCCAGTCTAAGTATTGCCCTGGACTTAAGCAGGCGCGGACCAGGCCACTCCAATCACTTGGAGTCATACAATGTCTGCTTAATGCTTCCACTTGAGCCATTGTAAAAGAAGCGGTAGTACCATAAGTACGAACCGACTCTGCAAGAGATTTTACCACCTTAAAATCAAGCGGTTCCTCGTACCTGTTCCCTTGTGGGTCTTGATATACAGGATAAGCAAACTGTAATTCTGTTCTTACTTGTGTCCACATCCCCGGGCAGAAAGATCTCCCTACTTTCAGTGACTGAACATGCTGATCTATCTGAGAGGCTTCTGGATATGGAGGAGGAGTTAAAGGCGCCATGGCAACGGCTTTGTTTACACCAGCTGCCGCTAGCGTGGCTGAAGGCGCTGTAGCGACGACTCCGCCCACTCCGACTGCTGCTGACGTATCAGGCGCCATGGCAACAGCTCCACCCACACCGACTGCAGCAGCGGCTCCTCCCACACCGACTGCCGCCTGCGTGTCTTTCTCTTTTACTTTTTTCTTTTCCTTTTTTCTTATAACAGTCCTCTCCAACTGTTCTAGTAGAGCGTGTAGCTCTCCTTCAGAATCTGTGCTCTCTGAGTCCTCAAAATCTCTAAAATCTCTAAAATCTGTAAGATCGGGATAGAGAGGAACTTTCTTTCTGCCTCCCTTTTCACTGTCTGCCTGCTCAAATCTTTCGCCTTTGTCACTGTCTACTTGCTCAGATCTTTCCCCTTGCAGCAGTTCCAAGGCTGATTGCATTACAACATCTCTGATCTTCTAAACAACTCCTCACCATTTTCCAAATCGGTCTTACTCCATGCTTCAGAGTCCCTTGCTCCCAAGCAAAATCCAAGTCCCTGCCTAATTTGTCCCAGCAGGATACCGTAAGATTCCCGGACACCGCAAACCACGGAGCCACGGAATCACATTCATTCAAAAATCTTTCTAGGGTAGACTTCTTAATCTTCAAATTCCTAGCTAAAAGTAGCTCCTGAAGAGCCAGAAAAATTGGGTGTGACTCAGACAACCCCATGTTTAAAAATTTTACTTTCAGTTTGCAGCTTCCCCACGAAACTGTATCTTTTGTTCGCTATCTCCGCGAAACCTTACCGTACGTTCACTATCTCCGCGAAACTTCACCGTACATTCGCTATTATCCGCGAAACTTTACCTTGCGTTCGCTACCGTGAAACTTTATTGTCCTGATTTATCCCAGGAACTTACCAGTGCACTGCCCCTGACTGCAAGAGTTCTGAGTCTTTTCTGGTTCCCCGTACGGGCCACCACTTGTCGCGTCCCTCTTGACCAGCAAGAACGACGCAACTCGCAAAAGCTCTTCTCAAGCAGTTTATTCAGGTCCCTTGAAAACAGTCTTCCGAATGCCCGGGCAGACCCAACCCACAGGCTAAATACTAAATGAACAGCCAATCAAGTAAAGCCACGTAGTGCAATCTTAGAGGCCCACGTATGCGGAAGCAAACCAGATCAGCGGTCTTTGCCAAATATGGACTTGTTTACCACCGAGAGCGCTCACCGTCGGGCTGGTGGAAGGCGGAGACCAGCGCCATCTTTAAGGCGCGGCATGTCGCAGCTCTCTACAGGCTGCTGAGAAATGAAGGATTTGTTTTCTTTAAAGATGTGGCCACTGATAAGTCTAATGCGTTCCAAAAGTATATAAGCAGCACAAATTACTTAATGAACTAAAGATAAAAATAAATAAAGACACAACAATTGGTAGGTTTGGGATGGGGTGGATGTCAGATGAGAGAGAGGATAAATAGGATCAAAATACAATGCAAGAAATCCTCAAAGATTGAATAAAACTATATTTTTAAGCAACTGTATTTTATTTACTTATTTATTTACTATGGTTATTTATTTCAAGTTACATCTCCATCACAGTGCCCTTTTTTTCACCCTTTTCAGTCCCACCTTCCCACCTTTTCTCCCCTCTTCCACCTATCTCCTACTGCTCTGGAGTGGAGTGTCCCTACCTATTAGCCTCCATCAGTTCAGCTGTCATATGATGACTAAGAGCTTCCTCTTGAACTGGGGGTCTACATGGCAATACCACTAGGGCAAAATACCCCACTAACAGGTAACAAAGTCTATGTTCCTGTTCCTTTTGGTGTGTTGGTTGTAGGATAGTTATCCTGTACTATATGGCTGAAATCCAACTATAAGTTAATAGATTCCACGTGCATCTTTCTGAGTCTTGGTTAGCTCACTCAGGATGAGATTCTCTAGTTCAATCCATTTGCCTGCAAATTGAATAATTTCCTGGTTTCTGATGGCTGAGTAGTATTCTATTGTGTAAATGTAAAACAGGTTTTTTATCCATTCATCAGCTGAGGGAAATCTGGGTTGTTTCCAGTTTCTAGCTATTACAAATAATGCTTCTGTGAACATAGATGAGAAAATGTCCTTCTGGTTTAGTAAGGAATCATTTGGATGTATACCCAGAAGTGGTATGGCTGGGTCCTGAGGCAAAGCTATTCCAAGTTTTCTAAGATATTGCCACACTGATTTCTATACTGGTTGTACAAGTTTGCACTCCCACTAGCAATGGAGGAGTATTCCCCTTTCTCCAAAACCTCGCCAGCATGTGCTGCCATTGGAGTTTTTGATCTTAGCCATTCTGACAGGTGTGAGATGGAATCTCAGAGTCATCTTGAGTTGCATTTCTCTGATGATGAAGAATGTTAAGCATTTCTTCAACTGTCTCTCAGACATTAGAGATTCCTCATTTATAAATTCTCTCAATTTAGCTCTGTTCCCCACTTTTGATTGGATTATTTGGTTTCTTGATGTTTAATTTCTTGAGTTCTTTATAAAGCCGGGCAGTGGTGGCGCACGCCTTTAATCCCAGCACTTGGGAGGCAGAGGCAGGCGGATCTTTGTGAGTTCGAGGCCAGCCTGGTCTACAAAGCGAGTCCAGGACAGCCAGAGATATTCAGAGAAACCCTGTCTCGAGAAACCAAAAGAAAAAAAAAAACAAATAGCTAAAATTTTGGTTTCTTGATGTTTAATTTCTTGAGTTCTTTATAAATTATGGATATTAGCCCTCTGTTGGATGTGGGGTTCTTAAAGATCTTTTCCTAATCTATAGGTGGCTGTTTTGTTCTATTCACGGTGTCCTTTAACTTACAAAAGCTTTTTAGATTCATGAGGTTCCATTTATTTATTGTTGGGCTTAGAGCCTGAGCTATTGGTGTTCTGTTCAGAAAGTTGTTACCTGTGCCAATGAGTTTCAGGCTTTTCCCCCACTTTATCTTCTATCAGATTTAATGTTTCAGGCTTTATGTTCAGGTCTTTAATCCACTTGGACTTGAGTTTTGTGCAAGGTGATAGGTATGGGTCTATTTGCATTCTTTTACATGTTGACATCCAGTTAGACCAGAACCATTTGTTGAAGATGCTGTCCTTTTTCCATTGTAAAATTTTGGCTTCTCTGACAGTAGGGAGGGGATTGTGATTGAGATGTAACTTGAAGAGATAAAAACATAAATTAAAAAAATATAAAAAAATTGGCTTCTTTGTCAAAAATTAAGTGATCACAGGTGTGAGAGTTCATTTCTTGGTCTTCAATTCGATTTCATTGATCTACTGGTCTGTTTCTATACCAGTACCATGCTGTTTTTATTACTATTGCTCTGTAGTTCAGCTTGAAATCTGGGATGGTGATACCTCCAGATGTTTTTTTTTTTTTTTTTTTTTTTGGTTTTTCGAGACAAGGTTTCTCTGTGTAGCCCTGGCTGTGCTGGACTCACTTTGTAGACCAGGCTGGCCTTGAACTCGCAAAGATCCGCCTGCCTCTGCCTCCCAAGTGCTGGGATTAAAGGCGTGCGCCACCACCACCCGGCTTCCAGATGTTTTTTTATTGTACAAGATTGATTTAGCCATTCTGGAATTTTTGTTATTCCATATGAAGTTGAGAATTGTTTTTTCCAAGTCTGTAAAGTATTATGTTGGTATTTTGATAGGAATTGCATTGAATCTGTATATTGCTTTTGGTGGGATGGCCATTTTTATTATGTTGACCCTACCTATCCATGAGCATGGGAGATCTTTCCTTCTTCTGATGTCCTCTTAAATTTCTTTCTTCAAGGACTTGAAGTTATTGTCATACATGTCTTTCATTTGCTTGGTTAGAGTTACCCCCAGGTATTTTATATTGTTTGTAGCTATTGTGAAGGGTGTTGGTTCCCTAATTTCTTTCTCAGAGCAATTATCTTTTGTATAAAGAAGGGCTACTGATTGTTTTGAATTTATTTTGTATCCTGCCACCTTGCTTAAGGTGGTTATCAGTTGTAGGAGTCCTCTGGTGGAAATTTTGGGGACACTTATGTATACTATCATTTCATCTGCAAATATGGATAATTTGACTTCTTCCTTTCCAATTTGTATCCCCTTGGTTTCCTTTAGTTGTCTTATTGCTCTAGCTAAAACTTCCAGTACTGTTGAAGAGATATGGGGAGAGTGGGCATCTTTTCCTTGTCCCTGATTTTAGAGGAAATACTTTAATTTCTCTCCATTCTATTTTATGTTGGCTACTAGATTGTTGTATATTGCCTTTATTATTTCTAGGTATGGTCCTTGTATGTCAGCTATCTCCAGGACTTTTACCATGATGGGGTGTTGGATTTGGTAAAATTCTTTTCCAGCCTCTAGTGAGATGATCATGTGTTTTTTTTTCTTTCACCTTGTTTATATGGTGAATTATGTTGATAGATTTTCATATATTGAAGTAGACTACTTGATCATAGTGTATGATACTTTTGATTCAGTCTGCCGGTATTTTATTAAGTATTTTTGCATCTATGTTCATGAGGGAAATTGGTCTGAAGTTCTCTTTCTTTGTTGGGTCTTTTTGTGGTTTAGGAATATGGGTGACTGTGGACTCATAGAATGAGTTTGGCAGTGTTCCTTCTGTTTCTATTTTGTGGAATAATTGGAAGAGTATTGGTATTAGCTCTTCTTTGAAGTTCTGGTAGAATTCTGTGCTGAAACCATCTGGCCTTGGGCTTTTTTTGGTTGGGAGATTTTTAATGACTGCTTCTATTTCCTTAGGGGTTATAGGACTATTTAATTTGTTAACCTGATCTTGATTTAACTTTGTTAGGTGGAATCTATCAAGAAAATTGTCCATTTCACTTAGGTTTTCAAATTTTGTGGAATACAGATGTTTAAAGTAAGACCTAAAGATTCTCTGGATTTCCTCAATATCTGTTGTTATTTCTCCCTTTTCATTTCTGATTTTGTTGATTTGGGTATTTTCCCTCTGCCTTATTGTTAGTTTGGCTTAGGGGTTTGTCTATTTTGTTGATTTCTCAAGGAACCAAGTCTTTGTGTGTGTGTGTGTGTGTGTGTGTGTGTGTGTGTGTGTGTGTGTGCATTCTTTGTATCATTTTTTCTGTTTCTAAGTTGTTGATTTCATTCCTAAGTTTGATGATCTCTGCCTTCTGCTCCTCTTGGGAGTGTTTGCTTCTTTTTTTTTTTTTCTAGCTCTTCCCGTTAATAAAACTATTTTTAAGTCAAACAAAGCAACAACAACGTAGTACTTCACATTCTAATGGAAAACATTATGTAGCTCAGGCAATATAAATACTCAATCATTTGTAGGTTGGCTTTTAATCTAGCAGAGGAATTTTATCCTAGAAACTAAGTTGCAGTCAGAATAACATTTCAACTTCACTACCTCTGAGAGCCTAAATGGGAGCAAAGTGGAGCTTTGAGCACATCCTTTAAAAAATGAATATAACAACTAGGAATAGTTATGTTGTATATTAAAATTACTGCATTGTGATAGAGGGCACATTAACATCTATGATGCCCTGGGTTCAATTCCCAACACATATAACAAAGGTTTCAATCACAGTCATTATTAATCCTGAACTATTCAACAGTACTATTAGGAAAATGCAAGAGCCATTATTTATAAATAATGTCTGTTTTGTTATTATAAAAGTTAATACCAAAAAAAGTTAAGGTACACTGGCATTAGAAATCACCTAAACATGTGCATGTTTTATAGTGCTTCCTTGTTCTGATTGACTGACAAGCATCCCATGAGCTTTCAGAAAGTATTTGGTAAAGCCATGGTACTTGGAATTTGCAATCTTACCTGTTTCAGTTACTTTATTGAAATGAATGAAAATGAGTGCTCTGGACATGGCTTATAAGGAA
This sequence comes from Lophiomys imhausi, assembly GCA_907164525.1. Classification (NCBI taxonomy): domain Eukaryota; kingdom Metazoa; phylum Chordata; class Mammalia; order Rodentia; family Muridae; genus Lophiomys; species Lophiomys imhausi. The sequence goes on along the minus strand of CAJQZJ010032137.1, from coordinate 2,867,669 downwards.
AAGAATTCAAGACAGATTTTGATTTTTTTTTTACTTCTACAGTGAACTGAGCATTAAAGTTGTTGCATAAGGTTTATGAGCAGAATTATACAACCCAGTAATGAAATGCAAATATCTCTGTTCATTAAGGCTCAACTGTTTCATCAATTTTTCAGACATAGTTCATTGGGGACTGATAATTATATTGCACTGTGAAAAAATGTTTATTAAGCACCAGTATGAGGCAGCTAGGTGTATCCAATTATACACATATAATGTGATTTCACAAAGTGATTTGATTTTTATTTACTACTTCATTTTACTGGACTTGATGGCATTTGTCATATTTTCAAAGTGAATTATAAGTGATAAAAACATTTAAGTACACATACAAACAGTTCCTAAGAATCTTATTTTGATGGCATTGTGTATATATATGTAGCATAGAGTTCTAAGATTGAACAAAGAAATGTCATCAAATATTTATTGTTCACATAACACAAACATTACACACACACCCACAAACACACATACATGCATAATATATATGGAGAGATATAAAATATACATATTATATGGCATAATTCTACACTGTTAAACAATCTGATAGAATATACTAGACAATTCCTAGATCTAATAAACACAAAGTTTCAGGAAATAAAATTATTATATTAAAAAACAGCCTTAATATATACCAACAACATATTCACAAAGAAAGAATATCCAATTTAAAAGAGTTCTAAAAAATTAAGTACTTAGGCAAGTCCTTCATAATTCCTGCTCTACAGTCAATGTCTGTCAGAGAAATGGGGCCAAACAGCTGAAGATTGATGCTGTAATGTATGGAGAGAAAACAGGCTCTGTCCAGGAAGCCACTGGTATGTCATTTCTTAGTTTTGGAAGCTGCGGGCCCTGCACTTCCTATATATTCAGATATATTTATCCCTCTCAGGTCTCTGAGCTGGTTGAAGAATAGATAGCTAGAGTCTCATAGTTAAATTTTGAGTTGTTTAGGAATCAAGAGGGTGTTCTGGATCTAAGAAGATGTTTTTAAAATAGCGATGCAAGTTAGTATGAAAGCTGAGTTAGATATAGAACTTTAAACTCATGGAGATGGTTAGATAGTAGAAGGCTAAAGTCAGGTGCCAAATACATATGGACTGGACACTGGGAATATACGCTAAGCCATATAACTCTCATAATTGTGGCCTATTTATTTCTGTTGTTTTGTATTGTATTTATTGTTATAAGAGAAAGAACCATTTGTTGGACTGAAAGGGGGAGCTGTTGGGAGGAAAAATATATACCTTAAACTTAAAAAAGGGAAGAGGATGGGGGTTTGAGGGGGAAGAGGTTGGGAGGTTGGGACTGGAGGGGGGAGTAGGGAGGGGATTGTGATTGAGATGTAACTTGAAGAAATAAAAAATAAATTATTAATAAATATATATATGCCAGTCTTAAGTTAAAAAAGAATACACCTAATTAAAGAAGAGAAAGTCCTTTATAATTAAAAATCAAGATATTGTAAAAGGATATCAAGGAATATACTAGACAATGAAAAAACCTACCATGTTCCTGGAATGGTGGAATTAATATTGTAAAATTGCTATAATACCAAAATTAACCAACAGATTTGATGCAATATTTATCAAGATTCTTATATTATATTTCATGATTCTACAGAAAAAATACAAGAATTCATGTGGAACAACAGAACCCACAAATATTCAAAGTGCTCCTAAAGAATAAAAACAATGCTGTAGGTATTTCAGTACTCACAATCAAATTATGTTACAAAGCTGTACTGGTAAAGTGTAGTTTGTTACAGGTGTAAAAACAGGCAGGTAGAACAATAGAATGGAACAGTGGACACATAAACCAATAAAATCATGCCCACCTAATTCTCCAAAGAAGACAAAGTGTACAGTAGGGGCTTGGAGTGGGGAATAGACAAAATTGTAATCCACCTGTTGAGGAATAAAATTGAATTTGTATCTTTCACTTGCTCAAAATCAGTTCAAAATGAATCAAATACTTTAATTTAAAACCCTAAACACAGAAAATTCTAAAATAAAATATAGGGAATACTCTTCAAGACACTGGGGTAGGCAAGAACTTTTTGAACAAGATGTCAATAGAAAAGGAGTTAACCCCAAGTGTCAGCAAATAATTAAGTTTTCTCCAAAGCAAAGGAGACTATCAATTGAGGATACAGACTGCCCACAGAATAGGAGAAAATCATTATAACCAGTTATAACTCAGAGAGGTGGAACATATGCAAAATTTAAAAAGCACTACAGAAATTAAGTACCAAAGAAATAATGCTGTCAATTAACACATTGGGCTAATGAACTCAATGGACAGTTTTTAAACAAAGAAACTCAAATGGCCAATACTGTTTTTAAAGGTGTTCAACATGTCTGGTCAACAGGGAAATAGAAATTACAATGCAAAAATGGTACTTTGGATATCATCTCACCTTAGTCAGAATGGCCACCATCAAGAAATCCTATAAGAAATGCTGGACAGGGTGTAAAGAGAAGGAACTCTATTTACTACAGGTGGGAGTGTAAATTAATACAGATATTACAGAAATCATTTTGGAGGTTCCTCAAAAATATCACAAGTAGAACAGCTACATGATCCAGCAATTTCACTTCTGGCCATTTGTAGCAGAGAACGCCACAGTCTACCATAAAAACAGTGCACACCACACACACACACACACACACACACACACACACACACACACGTTTATTGTTGTTGTGTTTACTATGGTAAAGAAATGGAACCAACCTAGCTGCCCATCAGCAGATCAATAGATAATAACAATCTGGTACTTTTTAAAAACAGAATATTATTCTTTGTTAAAGAAAACTGAAATTTGAAGGGAAATGAATGGACTTAGAATGTAGAATATTAAGCACGTTCATGGAATCTCAGGAGAACAATGAATTTTCTTCATCATATGCAGGTTCTAATCATCTAAAATGTAGGTGTATTTCAGTAAACAAATGTATGCATGGATACAGTTCAGCATTTATAACAGAGAAGAGGAAAATGTAAATTTTACAAAGACATTATGTTTATTTAAAAGTTCACATATATATGACACTTTTCATAAGTCCTTTAGTTGAACTCTCGAGGTATAACATATTTTCTATGCAAAATACTTTTTTTAAATGGGCAGTATTCACATGTGATCCCACAGGGGACCATCATTTTCCTGGGAGATCTAAATTTTAAATTGTTCTCCATTAAATATTCCTGTAAGATGTATCTAGTTGTAAGCACTACTAAGTAGTTTTCATCTTTAAACAATGATTTTAGTGATTCATATTATAGAATGTGAAGATGGTTAGAGGTATGTTTAAAATATCAGATTGTAAATATCTGCACCCTGCCCCCCAGGTTTAGCTGCAGAGGCAGACAACTCCCTAGCTTTCCCTGGTGAGCCCTCCAAGCACTCCTGCAGCATGCCCTCTGCCAGGCCTGACTCTAGAAGCACAGTTCATCCACAGCTTTTCCTGGTTTAATACAGTTCACCCACCAGTATTCCTTGGTGAGTACCCTAAGCCTGCTTAGTCATTGATACATTCCCAGGCCTAGATCCAGAGGCACAGCTTCCCCACCAACTGTCCCTACCATGCCTGTCTGGTAAGGTGAGGTCATGCATCCCACAGGAGAACCGATTATTGTCATTTTCCTAAGTCAATATAATTACAAAGTACATTCTGAATGCTTATCCTTATACCCTGAGATAAGTGGATGCTCACCCTTCACAAAGAAGCTTCTCTTTGCATCAGACAGGGGCCAAAAATCCACAACTGGTCAGAATGCACAGAACAGTTAATGGGGAGAGGTGACCATTTCCAATTAATCCATCCACAATGCAACCCCAACACATAAGGCTCAGTGAACATTATGGAAAAGAAGGCAGAAAGACCATCAGAGCCAGATATCAGAGTATCTGCCATGAGATAACATTCTGTACATATGGCTGGGAACCTGCCCCAATAAAATCTCAAAAATATGGCCACTTAAAGAAGACCTAAACAATGACAATAGCAGCTGACATGCCAAGGTTGACAGGGAAAACCTTTCAAAGCTCCAGCCTAGATAGGGAGCTTTAAGCAATGACAGGCTGCTAAGAGAGGCAGAATCAGTCCTCACCAGGGACAGACCCCTGCTAAGTCACCCAATCCTATGCATCAGCACTAAAGACATACACACACACACACACACACACACACACACACACACACACCTCAAAACAGTAATTAAAGAAGATATCATGGTCTTGAAGGGAGTTGGGGAACACAGGAAGAGTTGGAGAGAAGATAGAGAATGCTGGAAATTATGTAAATGGAGTGCTCATGCATTAAAATTTCCCAAAACGTAAGTAAACTAATTTTTTAAAAGAATCATAATTTTGATAATTCTAATGATACTTGGGAGTATTGATTTATTGTCTCTGAATTTCAAAAAGCAACATGTCAAGAATTTGAAAACACTGAAAAACTCATTTGTTACTTTTTCACTGTATGCTATGATTCTAAATTGTATCATTGTTGATGAAAAAAATGTACTTTGTTTCTTAATGCATATGATATGTAAATATATGTTTTTATTTACATTTTGACAATTTAAGCCTATATAATCCTTTGATTATAATATTAGAACTAGTAATTTTGACAAATTAGATATTAGGTATTCTAAATTTCTTTTTCAACCTTGTTATGTTTATGATAACATCCTAAAATATAGTACACAATGAAAAAACTGCAGTATCAAGATGAATTCCCACATAAGAGAGATTTAGCCTATAACCAGTATGATCATATAACTTTCTTCATTTTTTTATTACTTTTATTTTGTGTAGTTGAGGGTGGCAGAGTGTCTTGCTAAAGTGCCCATATGGAGATCAAACGACAGCTTGTGGGAATCAGTTCTCTCCTTCCACTCCGTGAGATCTGGGAAGCTGGATGGATGGCACTAGGTGCCTTTACCTGCTGAGCTGTCTTTCCAGCCTCAGTCATCTAAGTTTCAACAACTAATTTAGATACCATGAAACTCATCTATTTCAAGTGTATGAGTCAAGAATATTTTGTGTCTGAGATTGAGTTTTTAGTTTGGAGAAGTTTACCTTTCATAGACATTTTATTCAGAGTTTCATATGTATATTATTATTTTACATTGCACATTGACCATATTCTGCACATTGACCATACGCCCCATTCCCATAATGGTCCCATTCTCACTCTCATCCGTTCCCATTTGTTTCATGTATTCCCTTAGACAGATCCAAGTCAAATATCATAATTTTAAATATCTATATAAAATCTAAGAATGACAAATGAGGGAAACACTCAGTGTTTGTCTTTCTGAAATTTGCTTAGTTTGCCTTATATGATTAGCAGCAGTTGCATCCTGAAAATGACATAACTTCATTCTAAATGGTTAGAAACAATTTCTCTTGTGTAAATATATCATATTTTTCCTATCTGTTGTTGGACAAGCATGTTGGTTCCATTATTTTTGCTATTGTAAATAGTAAAACAAAACCACTAATTCACAAGTTTATCAGCAACCTGTTGAGTGAAGCCCTTTGGGGTTCATGCAGAGTGGTAAATAACAAATGTTGGCAAGGATATGGACAAAAGGGAGTTTAAATACACTGTTAGGAATATAAATACCAACATTTGAGCGGATCCAAGATGGCGGCAGCCTGCACGGATGTATTTTGAGTTCAGTGTTAACAGTAACAGGGTGGCGAGTGATGCAGGATGCTGTACAAATGGCTCCACCCCGTCTAGATCTCAACCAACTACCCAGGGACCACTGAGGGTCCCTGGGCAGGACGCTCCTTCTCACTCTCGGACACACAAGGAAGCTGCTGGACCGGAGAATCAGGATCCCCCCATCCCCCACCAGGAGAGACGCTGGGTAAGTTCCAATCTAATACCCAGCAGGCAGATTCAGATCCCATGCAGAGATAATCCCCACCCTGCTGGACACCCCCAGGTCTCACACAGACGATCCAGCTATCTGGCGAAAGGTTATGACCCTTGGAAGTGAGCACAGCTCGGCTGCAAAGTACCTACAGACTGCAGATTGCAACCCACTTCTGTGATGTCACTGGCCAGTTTCCAAGCCGTGGGAGCAGCAAGGCTATTAGGGGTGAAGGGCAGATTTACCCACCACAGGAACCAACCCCAGGCAAACTGTGAGGTATTTGAAATAGTTGTATATTGGACTTTTGTACTAGCACTGGCCCTTCCAGTGGGGAACCAGAGCCTACTAGTACACAGCTCCACCCCCTGGATTAGTTAGGTCCCACCTAGGAGGCAAGGCTGAATGACTCACCTTATAGGGGTGGAGTAAGGCAACTCGACTCCTACACCAAAGCGCCCCCTTTGGACCCAAGTCCAGAAGAAGACAGCTAAAAAATTCCACATGGCCAGAGGCCCCAGACAAAAAAAAAAAAACAGAACGAATTGACTCCAACAAAAAAAAAACAACTCTATTCCATCCAGACCGAACCAACTCACAACAGCTGAAACACATGAAAACGATGACAATTCTACATTATGGAAAGTGATAGCGTCTCTTCAAGAAGAACTTAAATCTATGAAGGAATTCAAAAAAGCCACAATTGCACATAGGAAAGCGATGGAAAACACCATTAGAGAACTTGAGAAGAAGGTGAGTCAACTTGAACAAGAAAAAGAGAGGGCAATGAAAGACTTCCAGGCAAAGACAAGCAAACTGGAGCAGGAAATGTACAAAACAAATAACATCACTCAAGAAATGGAAATGGAAACAATAAGGAAAACACAGTCAGAGTTAAAAATGGAAATGGAGAATCAAGGGAAGAGAACAGGAACTATGGACTTGAGTCCCAAAAATAGGATTCAAGAGATGGAAGACAGGATCTCAGGCATGGAAGATTCGATGGAAGAAATCAATACAACATCCAAAGAAAATGAGAAAGCTAAAAAATCTCTCACCCACAATATCCAAGAAATGAAGGACTCGATGAAAAGATGGAACCTAAGAATTATAGGCATAGAGGAAAGAGAAGTCTCACAACAACGTGGTCCAGGAAATATCTTCAACAAAATCATAGAAGAAAATTTCCCAAACCTAAAGAAAGAGATGCCAGTAAAAATCCAAGAGGCTAAAAGAACACCAAACAGATTAGATCAGAAAAGAAACTCCTCTCGCCACATAATAATAGAAACTCCAAATGTAGAGAACAAGGAAAGGATATTAAAAGCTGTAAGAGAAAAGGGCCAAGTCACATACAATGGCAGACCCATCAGAATTACACCTGACTTCTCATCACAAAATTTAAAAGCTAGAAGGGCCTGAACAGATGTCCTACAAGCCTGAGAGAACATAGGTGCCCAACCAGACTACTATACCCAGCAAAACTCTCTATCAACATAGATGGAGAAAACAAGATATTCCATGACAAAATCAAATTCTAACAATACCTACCCAAAAACCCAGCCCTACAGAAGATCCTAGAAGGAAAATTCCAACACAGAGATGATAACTACACCCAAGAAAACAGACGAAATAGAAACCTCCACAGCAACTAAACAAAAAGAAACACAAGACAACCAGCTAACTAAAATAATGGGAAATAACAACCCCTGGTCACTAATATCCATCAACATCAATGGACTCAACTCGCCAATAAAAAGACAAAGACTTACAGACTGGATCTGTAAACAAGACCCATCTTTTTACTGTATACAAGAAACACATCTGACTACTGAAGATAAACACTATCTCAGAATAAAGGACTGGGAAAAGGTTTTCCAAGCAAATGGACACAGGAAACAAGCTGGAGTAGCCACCCTAATATCAATCAAAATAGAATTCCAATTGAAGTTCATAAAAAAAGACAGAGAAGGGCATTACATACTCATTAAAGGAAATATCCACCAAGAGGACATCTCAATATTGAACATCTATGCCCCAAATACAAAGGCACCTACATTTATAAAAGAAACACTTCTAAAACTTAAATAGCACATCGATGCAAACACTTTAATACTGGGAGACTTCAACACCCCACTCACAATTATGGACAGATCATCAAGACAGAAGCCAAACAGAGAAATAATGAGTCTAACAGAGATCATGAACCAAAGGGCCTAACAGACATCTACAGAACATTTCACCCAAACACAAAAGAATACACCTTCTTCTCAGAACCTCATGGAACCTTCTCCAAAATTGACCATATAGTTGGACACAAAGATAGCCTCAACAGATACAAGAAAATTGAAATAACCCCTTGTATCTTATCAGACCACCATGGAATAAAGCTGGACTTCAATAGCAAAAGAATCAACAGAAAGTCTACACTCACATGGAAATTGAACAACTCTTTACTATAGGACCACTGGTCAGGGAAGAAATAAAGAAGGAAATCAAAGACTTCATAAAATCCAACGAAAATGAAGAGACAACATACCCAAACCTATGGGACACAATGAAAGCTGTGCTACGAGGAAAGTTCATAGCACTAAGTGCCTTCAAAAAGAAAATTGTGACAGCTCATATTAGCGAATTAACAGCTAAACTGGGTGAATTGGGAAAAAAAAAAAAAAGAAACAAACACTCCCAAGAGCAGCAGAAGGCAGGAGATCATTAAACGTAAGGCTGAAATCAACAACTCAGAAACAAAAAGAACTATACATAGAATCAATGAAACCAAGAGTTGTGTCTTTGAGAAAATCAACAAAATAGACAGACCCTTAGCCAAATTAACTAAAAGACAGAGGGAGAAAACACAAATCAACAAAATCAGAAATGAAAAGGGAGAAATAACAACAGACATTGAGGAAATCCAGAGATATTTGGATCCTACGTTAAAAATCTATACTCCACCAAATTTGAAAACTTAAGTGAAATGCACAATTCTCTTGATACGTTCCACCTACTGAAGCTAAATCAAGATCAGATAAACAGATTAAAGAGCCCTATAGCCCCTAAGGAAATAGAAAGAGTCATTAAAAATCTCCCAACCAAAAAAAGCCCAGAGAGGGCCAGATGGCTTTAGCACAGAATTCTCCAGGACCTTCAAAGAGGAGCTAACACCAATACTTTTCAAAGTCTTTCACAAAATAGAATCTGAAAGAACATTGCCAAACTCATTCTATGAGGCCACAGTCACCCTCATTCCTAAACCACACAAAGACCCAAAAAAGAAAGAGAACTTCAGACCAATCTCCCTCATGAACATAGATGCAAAAATACTAATAAAATACCAGCAGACTGAATTCAAGAACACATCAAAAGTATCATACACCATGATCAAGTAGGCTTCATCCCAGGAATGCAGGGATGGTTCAACATACGAAAGTCTATCAACGTCATTCACCATATAAACAAGATGAAAGAAAAAAACCACATGATAATCTCACTAGATGCAGAAAAAGCATTTGACAAAATCCAACACCCCTTCATGTTTAAAGTTCTGGAGAAAACTGGCACACAAGGACTGTACCTACAAATAATAAAGGCAATATACAGCAAACCAGTGGCCAACATCAAATTAAATGGAGAGAAACTTGAAGCATTTCCTCTAAACTCAGGACAAGACAAGGATGTCCACTTTCTCCATATCTCTTCAATATAGTACTTGAAGTTCTTGCTAGAGCAATAAGACAACTAAAGGAGATCAAGGGGATAAACATTGGAAATGAAGAAGTCAAATTATCCCTATTTGCAGATGATATAGTATATATAAGTGACCCCAAAAATTTCACCAGAAAACTCTTACAGCTGATAAACACCTTCACCAAAGTGGCTGGATACAAAATTAATTCAACAAAAAAAATCAGAAGCCCTTCTTTATACAACAAACAAATGGGCTGAGAAAGAAATAAGGGAAACAACCACCTTCACAATAGCCACAAACAAAATAAAATACCTGGGGGTAACTCTAACCAAAAAGTAAAGGACCTGTACAACAATAACTTCAAGCCCTTGAAGAAAGAAATGGAAGAGGCCTTTAGAAGATGGAAAGATCTCCCATGCTCATGGATAGGTAGACTCAACATAATAAAAATGACCATCCTACCAAGCAATATATAGATTCAATGCAATTCCTATCAAAATACCAACACAATTTTTATAGACTTGGAAAGAGTTATTCTCGATTTTATATGGAACAACAAAAAGCCCAGAATAGCTAAATCAATCCTGTACAATAAAAAAACATCTGGAGGTATCACCATCCCAGATTTCAAGATGTACTACAGAGCAATAGTTGTAAAAATAGCATGGTATTGTAGAGAAACCGACCAGTAGATCAATGGAATCGCATTGAAGATCCAAAAATAGACCCACACAATTTTGGCCACCTAATTTTTGATAAAGAATCCAAAATGGCACAATGGAAGGACAGCATTTTCAACAAATGGTGCTGGTCGAAGTGGATGTCCACTTGTAAAAGAATGAAATTAGACCCATACTTATCACCTTGTACAAAACCTAAGTCCAAGTGGATCAAAGGCCTTAACATAATGCTGGTCACACTAAATCTACTAGAAGAAAAAGTGGGAGAAACCCTTGAACTCATAGGCACAGGTGACAACTTCCTGAACAGAACACCAACAGCTCAGGACCTGACATCAACAATCAATAAATGGGACCTCATGAAACTGAAAAGCTTCTGTAAGGCAAAAGACACTGTCATTCAAACAAAATGGCATCCTACAGACTGGGAGAAAATCTTCACCAACCCCACATCTGACAGAGGGCTAATATCCAAAATCTACAAAGAACTCAAGAAATTAAGTGCCAAGAAACCAAACAATCCAATCAAAAAGTCATGGACAGAGCTAAATAGAGAATTCACAAAGGAGGAATCCCTAATGGCTGAGAGACACTTGAAGAAATGCTCAACATTCTTAATCATCAGAGAAATGCAACTCAAGAGGACTCTGAGATTCCATCTGACACCTGTCAGAATAGCTAAGATCAAAAGCTCAAATGACAGCACATGCTTGTGAGGGTGTGGAGAAAGGGGTACCCAACTCCATTGCTGGTGGGAGTGCAAGTTTGTGCAACCACTATGGAGGTCAGTTTGGCGAAATCTTAGAAAACTTAAAATAGCTTTGCCTCAGGACCCAGCCATACCACTTCTGGGTATACACCCAAATGCCTCTTCATGGAATCATAAGGAAGTTTCCTCATCTATGTTTATAGCAGCCTTATTTGTATTAGCTAGAAACTGGAAACAACCCAGATGTCCCTCAACCGAAGAATGGATTAAAAAACTGTGGTACATCTACACAATGGAATATTATTCAGCTATCAGGAACAATGAAATTATGCAATTTGCAGCCAAATGGATGGAACTAGAAAAGCTCATCCTGAGTGAGCTAACCCAGACTCAGAAGGATGCATATGGCATCTATTCACTTATAGTAGGATTTTAGCTATATAGTAGAAGGTATCGATACTACAACTAACACACCAAAGGGAACTTGGCCATAGACTTTTTATTTGTTATTTTTATTTTTTAATTTATTATATATATATATTTTATATTTTTTGTCTATTTTTTGGTCTTTTTTATCTATTTGTCTGCTTATTTGTTTGTTTTTTAGTTCTCTTTCCCGGGCAATGAGACACTTTTCAGTTGTGGTACTGCCTCGTAGACCCCCAATGAATGAGGAGGCTCTTGGCCTTCATATGACCTCCCAACTGAGATGAGGGACTGTTATATAAGGACACCCCACCCCAGAGAAATGGGATGGAAGGGTTAGTAGGTAAAGAAAAAAAATGTAATGTGATGTTTCAGCCTTTTACTACTAATTGTCATAAACTGTTTAGGATAATTAAGAAATGAAAACTAATGGTTATGCAAGCTGTTCATTCTGTTAGGTACTATGACAGCCTATTATAATTATTTTCTAAGCTAATCAGAAATAAAGCTGCTAAGAGACAAGCAACATCTGCTTACCCTAATATAAGAGATAGATAGGGCCTCTTCAAAAACCTCAAGAGATCTCCAGAATATGGCATTCAACAATATTTTCGTAACTTTAGATTTTTTTATATCGAGACATATCAACTCCTGACATCACCCCCTATTCTACCCCAAGTAGAAGATGAGCATTGAAGAATCTCCAGTGGAAGATGATTGAATTAGTCGCAAGCCTATCTCTTGGTAGGAAAAGACCCTTGCTGCAACTGTAGACAGAATGCTGTCAAAAAAGGACAAAATCTGGTAGCAGGTAAGTTGACAGCCTACCTCTGCCAAGACAGGGTAGGCAAGTCCTTTATAACCTCTGCTCTACAATCAATGTCTGTCAGAGAAACAGGACTAAATGACTGAAGATAGATGCTGTAATGTATGGAGAGAAAATGGGAACTATCCAAGCAGCCACTGGTATGTCATTTCTTAGTTTTGGAAGCTGCAGGCCCTGTACTTCCTATAAAATCAGACATATTCATCCCTCTCAGGTCTCTGAGGTGGTTGAAGAACAGAGAGCTAGAGTCTCATAATTAAACTTTGAGTTGTTTAGGAGTGAAGAGAATGTTATAGATCTAAGAAGATGCTTTTAAAATTGGGTTGCAAGTTAGTATGAATTTTTAGTTAGATAGAGAACTTTAAACTCATGGAGATGGTTAGATAGTAGAATGTTAAAGTCAGGTGCCAAATACATATGGACTGGACATTGGGAATGTACGTTAAGCCATATAACCCTCATAACTGTGGCCTCATTACCTCTGTTGTTTTGTATTGTATTTATTATTATAAGAGAAAGAACCATTTGTTGGACTGAAAGGGGAAACTGTAGGGGGATATAAGATATACCTTAAACTTAAAAAAAAAAAAAGAAAAGGAAGAGGATGGGGGGTTGAGGGTGGGAGGGTGTGACTGGAGGGGGGAATAGGGAGTGGACTGCGATTGAGATGTAACTTGAAGAAATAAAAAATAAAGGAAAAAAAACAAAAAAAAAAAACAAACAAAACCAATAAATAAATAAATAAATAAATAAATAAATAAATACCAACATTTGTTACTTCTTAATGATTGCTCTTCTGACTGGAGTAAGATGGAATCACAGGATAATTTTACTTTGCATTTCTCTTAAACTTAATTAAATTGAAGATTTTTTTGTATTTTTTTTTTTGCCCGTTTGTATTTCATCTTTTGAGAAATGTCTGCTCATTTCATTAGCTCATTTGTTGATCGGGCTATTTGATTCCTTGTGAAGGCTTTTGGGATTCTTCATATGTTCTAGATATTAATCCTATGTCAAGTGTGTATTTCACAAAGAGTTTCTACCATTTTGTAGGCTCTCTTCACTTGACTCTTTACTTCACTGTACAGAAGCATGTTAATTTCATAAAATACCATTTATCAATTTTTGGCATTATTTCTTGAGAGACTGGAGTCATATTCAGAAAGTTGTTTGCTTATGTCTGTATCTTCAAATGTTTTCACTACTTTTTCCTCTAACAGTTTCAGGTCTTATATTAATATCTTTTATCTACATGGGGTTGATTTTTGTGTAAGGTGACAGATACACTTGAACAGATAGGGATCATATTATTTATATAAATTTCTCATAAGAATTGTGTATGTGTGTATGCCTTTAATCCCATCACCCTGGGAAACTAATTCTGTAGCATTTGCATTCAGAATTTTATTCAGAATTATAAACAATATGTAGATGGTTTTAACTGTACAGAACAATATACATGGGTTATATGCAAATACTGTGACATTTTATATAAGGAATTTCACCCTTTCCAGTGTATGTGTTGCTGAGGACCTAAATTGGGGCCTTCCCTCTGCCAGACAATACTTGGCCATATCATAAGTTATATCTTTTTCTTTTTCTTTTTTTACTTCAGGTTACATCTCCTTCACAGTACCCTCTTTTAACATGTCCCAGTCCCACTCTCCTACTCTCTACCTTCTATCCCTTCCATCCCACTCCTCTGGAGTGGAGTGTCCCTATATATCAACCCCCCACCCAGTTCAGCAGTCATATGAGGGCCAAGAGCCTCCTCATACCCTGTGGGCCTACAAGGCAGCCCCACTAGGGCAAAATGTCTCATTGACTGGTAACAAAGTCTATGTTCCTGTTCCCTTTGGTGTATTGGCTGTAGCATAGTCATCTTGTACTATATGGCTAAAATCCAATTAAAAGTGAATAGATGTCATGTGCATCTTTCTGAGTCTGGGTTAGCTCACTCAGAATGAGCTTCTCAAGTTCCATCCATTTGGCTGCAAATTGCGGGATTTTGTTGTTTCTGATGGCTGAGTAGTATTCCATTGTGCAGATGTACCACAGTTTTTTTTAATCCATTCCTTGGTTGAGGGACATCTGGGTTGTTTCCAGTTTCTAGCTATTACAAATAAGGCTACTATGAACATAGATGAGGAAACACCCTTGTGGTTTGGTGAGGAATCATCAACAGCTCAGGCTCTAAGACCAACAATCAATAAATGGGACCTCATGAAACTGAAAAGCTTCTGTAAGGCAAGAAACACTGTCATTTGAACAAAACAGCAACTTACAGATTGGGAAAAAATCTTCACCAACCCCACATCTGACAGAGGGCTAATATCCAAAATTTATACAGAACTCAAGAAATTAAATGCCAAGAAACCAAATAATCCAATAAAAAATGGGGAACAGAGCTAAACAGAGAATTCACAAAGGAGGAATCCCTAATGGCTGTGAGACACTTGAAGAAATGCTCAGCATCCTTAATCATCAGAGAAATGCAACTCAAGATGACTCTGAGATTTCATCTCACACCTGTCAGAATGGCTAAGATCAAAAGCTCAAATGACAACACATGCTGGTGAGGGTGTGGAGAAAGGGGAACCCTCCTCCATTGCTGGTGGGAGTGCAGGCTTGTGCAACCACTATGGAGGTCAGGCTGGTGATATCTTAGAAAACTTGGAATAAGCGAAGATGGCGGCGACCTACACTGACGCATTCTGAATGCGGGGGAAAAAAGAGCCATAAAAAACACAGAGTTACTGGGCACTGTGCAAAAACCGGAGGGGCTAGACCCCTCCCCCCCCCCGGGAATGCTCACAGCTCCCAAGGGACTGTTAAAAGTCCCAGGGCAAGGCTCTCCCCATCTCTCACAGACACGGAGGCCACTAAACCGGGATTCCGGAACTCCCATTTGGAGAGGCGCCTGGTAAGATCGATCCCAACTTACAGCAGGCAGAATCAGGGTCCACTTGGCCATAGATCGCTGTCCTATTGGGCTCCCCACACATCAGGTTGAACTTATACCCACTTAGAAAAGGTTGCGAGATAGTGGAAGCCTTAGCAAGGAACAAACAGGGGGCTCAGCGGGTGGTCCGCAGCCGCTCGTGAAGTGGAGGGCGGGAGGTTCCGAGAGAGCACGGGAAGCTGGGAACACAAAAGCAGGCGGGAGGGGCCAAATCCCGCACAATCACGATAGCGCAGCTGGGGAGCGAGCACGGCTGGAAGGGCCAAATCCCCGCCACTCCACGGCAGGTCATCTGGGGAGAGAGACAGGCGTGGGTGGGACCAGGGGTCCGTGCACCCACAGCGGAGCTGCTGGAACGAGAGGTGCACTCAGGCAGCCGGAGGACCCGGGGCTTGGGGTACCCACGGGACCCGTGGCGGCGCAGACAGGAAGGAAATCAGGCACAGGGTCCAGCCCTGTGGTGAGAAGACTAGAGAGAAACCAGAAATCGGGACCATAGCTGTATCCTGGAAAATCCAGACATATCAGGTGTGGAACCAGACCCTGTCAGCCTCCGGGATGACAAACAAAGCCCACAGAATCTATGCCTGGGCAAACAGGCCCATACCATCAGAACCATTACAGGCTGATAACTCAGAGTGCAACATGAGAAGTCTGAATTGGGAGCAGTGAAACAATCATGGTCCATTACTCACAACCTGGGAATAGGCTGCACCAGATCACAGTGCCTCTGGCCATTAAAATCACAGTGACCTTGAAATCCCCCTGTAAGCAACGACAGATAGCCAAGTAACTCGTCCCCTGCACCAAATCATCCACTGTGGTTCCAAGCACAGAAAAAAGACAGCTAAATGCATCCAATGGTGAAAGGTCAAAAAAAAAATAGAAATCAAGGAATTATGACTCCAACAAAGCAGAACCACCCTAGCTCATCTAATTCGGATGACCACACACCAACAGAAATACATGAAAACATTGACAATTCTGCAGTATGGAAAGTGATAGAGTCCCTGAAAGAAGATCTTAAATCTATGAAGGAATTCAAAGAAACCACAATTCTACAAATCAAAACAAGGAACAACACCATTAAAGAGCTCCAAGCCAAGGTGACAGAGCTTGAACAGGAAAAGGAAAAAGCCATGAAAGATTTTCAAAACAAGCAAGCTGGAGAAGGAAATGTACAAAACGAACAAAACCATACAAGACATGAAAATAGAAATAGAAACAATAAAGAAAACACAGTCAGAGTTAAAAGAGGAAGTGGAGAACCAAGGGAAGAGAACAGGAACTACGGATGTGAGTATCAACAATAGGATGCAAGAGATGGAAGACAGGATCTCAGGCATGGAAGATTCAGTGGAAGAAATCAGTACATCAACCAAAGAAAATGAGAAGGCTAAAAAATCTCTCACCCACAACATCCAAGAAATCAAGGACTCATTGAAAAGACGGAACCTAAGAATTATAGGTATAGAGGAAAGAGAAGACTCCCGACTCCAAGGTCCAGGAAATATCTTCAACAAAATCATAGAGGAAAACTTCCCAAACCTGAAAAAAGAGATGCCAATAAAAATCCAAGAGGCATACAGAACACCAAACAGATTAGACCAGAAAAGAAACTCCTCTCACCACATAATAATTGAAACCCCAAATGTACAGAACAAAGAAAGAATATTAAAAGCTGTAAGAGAAAAAGGTCAAGTCACATACAATGGCAGACCCATCAGAATTACACCTGACTTCTCCCCAGAAATGATAAAAGCTAGAAGGGCCTGGTCAGATATACTACAAGTCCTAAGAGATCATAGATGCCCAGCCAGACTACTTTAACCAGCAAAACTCTCTATCAACATAGATGGAGAAAACAAGATATTCCATGACAAAATTAAATTTAAACAATATCTACCCACAAACCCAGCCCTACAGAAAATCCTAGAAGGAAAATCCCAACCCAGAGAAGAAAACTCCACCCAAGAAAACAAAGGGAATAGAAAACCCATCAGCAACTAAACCAAAAGAGGAACAGAACCACCGCCTATACCAAACTAATGGGAAATAACAACCCCAGGTCACTAATATCCATCAACATCAATGGACTTAACTCCCCAATAAAAAGACATAGGTTTACAGAGTGGATCCGCAAGCAAGACCCTTCCTTATGCTGTATACAAGAGACACATCTAACTACAAAAGATAGACACTGCCTCAGAGTAAAGGGCTGGGAAAAGGTTTTCCAAGAAAATGGACCCAGGAAGCAAGCTGGAGTAGCCATCCTAATATCAAACAAAACAGACTTCCAACTGAAGTTAATGAAGAAAGACAAAGAAGGGCACTATATACTCATTAAAGGGAATATTCATCAAGAGGAAATCTCCATACTGAACATCTATGCCCCAAATACAAAGGCACCTACTTTCATAAAAGAAACACTTCTAAAACTTAAAGCACATGTCGATCACAACACATTAGTAGTGGGAGACTTCAACACCCCACTCACAACAAAGGACAGATCATCAAGACAGAAGACAAACAGAGAAATATTGAGTCTAACAGAGATCATGAAACAAATGGACCTAACAGATATCTACAGAACGTTTCACCCAAACACAAAGGAATACACCTTTTTCTCAGCACCCCACGGAACCTTCTCCAAAATCGACCACATAATTGGTCACAAAGATAGTCTCAGTAGATACAAGAAAATTGAAATAACACCTTGTATCTTATCAGACCACCACGGAATAAAGCTGGTCTTCAACAGTAAAAGAATCAACAGAAAGCCTACACACACATGGAAATTGAACAGCTCCTTACTGGATGACCACTGGGTCAGGGAAGAAATAAGGAAGGAAATCAAAGACTTCTTAAAATCCAATGACAATGAAGACACAACATACCCAAACCTATGGGATACATTGAAAGCTGTGCTACGAGGAAAGTTCATAGCACTAAGTGCTTTCAAAAAGAAAATTGTGACAGCTCATATTAGTGAACTAACAGCTAAGCTGGGTGAATTGGAAAAAAAGGAAACAAACACTCCCAAGAAGAGCAGAAGACAGGAAATCATCAAACTTAGAGCTGAAATCAACAACTTAGAATCAAAAAGAACTATACAAAGAATCAATGAAACCAAGAGTTGGTTCTTTGAGAAAATCAACAAAATAGACAGACCCCTAGCCAAATTAACTAAAAGGCAAAGGGAAAGAACACAAATCAACAAAATCAGAAATGAAAAGGGAGAAATAACAACAGACATTGAGGAGATCCAGAAAATATTCGGACATTACTTTAAAAATCTATATTCCACTAAATTTGAAAACCTAAGCGAAATGGACAATTTCCTCTATAAATTCCACCTACCAAAACTAAATCAAAATCAGATTAACAGCTTAAACAGCCCAATAACACCCAAGGAAATAGAAACAGTCATTAATAATCTCCCAACCAAAAAAAGCCCAGGGCCAGATGGCTTTAGCACGGAATTCTACCGGACCTTCAAAGAGGAACTAACACCATTACTTTTCAAACTCTTCCACCACATAGAAACAGAAAGATCACTGCCAAACTCATTCTATGAGGCCACTGTCATTCTGATTCCTAAACCACACAAAGATCCAACAAAGAAAGAGAACTTCAGACCAATCTCCCTCATGAACATAGATGCAAAAATACTTAATAAAATACTAGCAAACCGAATTCAAGAACACATCAAAAGTATCATACACCATGATCAAGTAGGCTTCATCCCTGGAATGCAGGGATGGTTCAATATACGAAAGTCTATCAATGTAATTCACCACATAAACAAGATGAAAGAAAAAAACCACATGATAATCTCGCTAGATGCAGAAAAAGCATTTGACAAAATCCAACACCCCTTCATGCTAAAAGTTCTGGAGAGAACGGGCATACAAGGACCATACCTAGAAATAATAAAGGCAATATACAGCAAGCCAGTAGCCAACATCAAATTAAATGGAGAGAAGCTTGAAGCATTTCCTCTAAACTCAGGGACAAGACAAGGATGTCCACTTTCACCATATCTCAATATAGTACTTGAAGTCCTTGCTAGAGCAATAAGACAACTAAAGGAGATCAAAGGGATAAAAATTGGAAATGAAGAAGTCAAATTATCCCTATTCGCAGATGATATGTTAGTATACATAAGCGACCCCAAAAACTCCACCAAAGAACTCTTACAGCTGATAAACAACTTCAGCAAGGTGGCTGGATACAAAATTAACTCAAAAAAATCAGAAGCCCTTCTTTATACAACAAACAAATATACCGAAAAAGAAATAAGGGAAACAACCCCCTTCACAATAGCCACAAACAACATAAAATACCTGGGAGTAACTCTAACCAAGCATGTAAAGGACCTATATAACAAGAACTTCAAGCCCCTGAAGAAAGAAATGGAAGAGGCCTTTAGAAGATGGAAAGATCTCCCATGCTCATGGATAGGTAAGATCAACATAATAAAAATGGCTATCCTACCAAAAGCAATATATAGATTTAATGCAATTCCTATCAAAATACCAACACAATTCTTTATAGACCTGGAAAAAGCTAGTCTCAACTTCATATGGAACAACAAAAAGCCCAGAATAGCTAAATCAATCTTGTCCAATGAAAAAACATCTGGAGGTATCACCATCCCAGATTTCAAGCTGTACTACAGAGCAACAGTAATAAAAACAGCATGGTACTGGTATAGAAACAGACCAGTGGATCAATGGAATCGAATTGAAGACCCAAACATGGATCCACACACCTATGGCCAACTAATCTTTGACAAAGAAGCCAAAACTGCACAATGGAAGAAGGACAGCATCTTCAACAAATGGTGCTGGTCCAAGGATGTCCACTTGTAAAAGAATGAAATTAGACCCATACCTATCACCTTGTACAAAACTTAATTCCAAGTGGATCAAAGACCTTAACATAAGGC
>CAJQZJ010032137.1:2789696-2835031 GCA_907164525.1 Lophiomys imhausi | reverse complement strand
ACACACACACACACACACACACACACACACACACACACACACACACAGGGCAGGAGGAGGGGGACATGCAAACACAAGTCCTAAAATCCTAAATTACAGGATGCCTCATTTGTCTCCTAAGGTCCTGTTGCTCCATCCCTGTCATCTGTTTGTTTGTTTATTTGCCTTCTGTTTTGTTTCCTGGAGCACAGAGATAAAGGCCATACCCTTGCACCATCTTTCCTATGTATGATTGTACAGCAGTGGCTGGCTTTTTGTAGGTTGTCCCCTATCTGCTTCCCCTTCATTTGCTGGGATTCTAAAGTCTGAAGATACATGCCACTTAAGTGATTCAGCTGTTAACTACCAAATGATCTTTCTGAAAATTTTTAGAACCTGGAACAGATGGTGGTCTTTAGAATAGATCAGATTCTAAAATATTTTGCCAGATTTCTTAATTCTGAACATTAACTTACCCAAAGCATGTGAACTACTGTGAGGTTTAATTTGCAGAAAAGAAATATGCACTCCCTCTATATAACTGCAAGAATTAGACCTAAGGAGTTGAGGGCAGAAAGGGGGATAGGGAAAAACATGTGAGCACTATGAGGAACTCCCTGGCTGCCATATCATCATCTTTTCAGCCACTGTTCTCTGTTCTTCTTTTCTCTCCCTTTAAAAGAACACTGTGCCTCTGAATTCCCTAGATGGAACTATGAAATACTATCCACATTCTCATCATCTCAGGATACCTGACCTTGAATAAAACTGATTTTCTTCCCATCTACACTGGTCTCCTGAGTGCGGTCCTCCAAGCTCAGAGCAGCTGAACCTGAGACTAGTAACCTTTTAAAGGATGCAAAAGAGGGTGTGGATTTGAAGGAGGGGCCTCTGGGACAGCACTGTCCTCTGCTTTCTTTGTGCTGACTGTGGACTATTGCAATGTGTTGCTTGTTCCACCTTACTTCAGGGTGCTCTGCCTAATCCCCTTTTGCCTTTTCCAGCCTAATGAATGACCTTTTTCCAAGGGGTTTTGGGGCCTCTATTCACTGACTAGAGGGAAGAAACTTGACACCAAGGTGAAGGCCCAGAGTAAATGCAAATTCATCCTGGTTTCTGCTCCAGCAGATTTCCTGTCATTTAGCAGCACCATGAATTTTAATATGATACTTATTGAAACTCAGTGGCTTACTTTTAATCTGCAGTTTTAGAAATATTGATCATATTCACCAGGTCAAATTGATCTAATTTTGTGATAGTTAATGTTGGTTATCAAGTTGATTAGAACTGGAACAAACTAGAAGACAAGCCTCTAGGAAGGTCTATGAGGGTGTTTTCTGGAAGAGTCAACTGAGGGTGAAGAAGGAGTGGAAAGCACCTTCCCACTGTGTCCTTGAAAAGGAAGGTCTAAGGGAAAGCTATTGCTTTCTGCTGCTTGCCTCCATCCCTTACTGGCAAGTGCATCTACCCCATAGCAGCTTTCTCTGCTGTTGCTGTTGTCATAGCAAGCTTTCATTGGCATGGAAACCCAGCCTAGGCCTCCCAAAGTGCACTGAAGACTGATGGCCTTTCAAGAATCCCCCCAGCTGTCAGTGCCAGATTCAGAGTGTTGATGTACCCAGCTTCACGGGCTGAGAGGCTACTATATTCTTACCCTCCTCAGAATTCAGACAATCATTGTTGGACTATTAATCCCCAGTGTATAGTCATACACCACATAATCCAATCTCATAAATCCCCTTTGTAGTATATATTCATTCTATAAGTTCATTTCCTCTAGAGTATATTGGCTAAATGCAAATACAAACTCAAATATTCTATGCAGAGGCACTCATTTGTTATTTTTTTTTAAACACATGCACTAAAGAACTAGCACATCCTCAGGCATTGAGATCAAAACTAGGAACTGTAGAAATAATTAAATAAATTACATTGGGCACCATTTGTATGAATAATCAATTAAATTGTTTACCGGTATTTATATTATATTTAATTGATTGGGTGGCTGTTAATCTTTAAACAGCCATTATAAATTAGCACACACAGACAGCACATGGATTTTAACAAGCCTTGGCCTGAATTAAGCAATCTTGGCCCATCTAAGCTAGCTCTTAATTCCATTACCCAAATATGACCCCATATATACATATGTCCCCTTGGACTACCATTCTTCACACTATGCCAATGTTCCTGGCCATGTGGAAGGAGGTTCTTTTTTCTAACCCATGGTGTGTATCCTCCTTCTTCCTGCTCCTGGCTGGAATGAACTAATCCTCTGTCTAAAGTGCAGATTTCCTGTTCTAATCTCAGGAAGTCCCACCTTTCTCTGTCTTTGCCCAATCTCAGGCCTCAGCATTTTATTTAACCAATCAGAGTCAATGTAAGTAACAGACAGCAAGCAGGACCAATTAATTAACATTTAGAATGCTTAACATTACCCCATCAAGGAACAGCATCATAAAACCAAATAGCATCTCTGTGTAAGGAGATTCAGGCAGTAATTAGCTAATCACTGAACAAATCTGGCATTGTTAGTAAAGGTCATGCAAAATAGGAATGCCAGAGTATGAGGAGCATATCCATATAATTATTCTTTGAATTTGTGATATAGAACCTAGATCTAAAAGATGAATAAAAGTCCAACTAGGCAGAGTACAGAGAGAAATGTACAAACCTTAACAAATAAAATGAGGAAACCACTGTGTAGACACATACTTTGGGTGAACAGAGAGTTGAAAGAATGTGGATGAGGCAGAATAAGTGAGGGACTTGGGGTGGAGGATAAGAAGACATTATGACTATTGATCTTATCTTCAAATTATCTTGCCATTTTCTCAATCTCTTCTACAGATCTCCTCAAGACCAGGTTCAACTAGAGTCTCCTTAGTACTGTGCAGACTCTATCTGCTCTTGTTATTGCTTTTTGGCCCTCCCAACCGATTCTCTACACTGAAGCCAGTGATCTTTGTCAAATTCAAATTACATTATTTTGCCTCTCCACTTAACAACATTCAGTGACAGTCTACATTTTATAGAATAAGACCACACAGAACTACCTTAGAAAACACCTGACACCATGGAAGTCTGTATAGGTGAACTTTTCATTGTTCTGACAAAATATCAATGTTAAGCAATTAAAATGAGGAAAGGTTTATTTTGACTAATGGTTTAGAGGATTTCAGTCCATGGGCAGCTGTATTCCTTGCTTTTAGGTCTATAGTCAGGCAATCTATCACTGAAGGAAACAAACAGTAGAACAAAGCTGTCAGCCACATGCTGCTAAGAAACAAAGAAAGAGAAAGGTCTTAGAGTATCAATATACCCAAGGACATATCTTCAATAATATAACTTCCTACCACTATGCTCCATGCCCTAATATGTCTACAACCTTACAACATTTGACAGACTGGTGTCTAAGTCTTCACAATAACACTCTGAATGAGCCAAAGCAAAAATATAATAGTTTCTCTCCATTTTTCCCAGAGACACATGTTAAAGTTATTCTTTCATGGACTTCAGCAAGTTCTTCAACTTGTAAGTGATATAACTTCCTTAAAGATGGCATCAGTGACTCACTTCCACCTAGTCCCTTCTCTCATTATAAGTTTTTAATGTATCTTATATTTTACATTCCTGGTGATCTAAAATTATTGGCTCTGTTTTTTCGTTCCCTGGATCTACAACCAATTTTTCCTAAAACTGTATGTCCATGTTGCAGAAACTGTGGATACATTTCCATGACTTCCCTCCAAGCTTGGCAATGCCACCTTCTGTGGATAATGGGCTATTAACAGACATCCAAGAAGCCAGAATTTGAACATTTATGGTTATTATGTCATTTCCATGAGAAAAACTAATCAAAAATTTGTCTACTAGTCCAGGAAGAAAGACATGTGGAACAGATTCAACTGTATTTTAACCCTCTTCAGATGAGCCCAGCAAAAGCAACAGGTCTCCTCAACCAAGCCAAAGGCACATGATGAGTATTAACTTTCATTCTTTATATATCACAGAAGGTTCTCCTTTGGGGTAATTATCTATCACAAACTAATAACCAAGAATATTTAATAGGTGTGCATTGTTTTAAAATAAAAAAGGCAAGTATGCTTATCTGTTTATGCCAATAGAGTGCAACAGATAAGCACTAAAAATGTTACAGATGATGTTTTAGAAACATGGAAGGAGGTAGTAATAGTCAGAAAAGAAGATTATTTGTCACTACAAGAGCAAGTTTAAAAACCCTCTGTTATATACTGTATTTTCCTATCTTTAAAATGAGAATGAACTCAGAAAGGGTAGTATGTCCTGAGAACTGCTAGGTGATAGTTGTAATGTTTCTAGAATGCTATGCTAACAAATTAGAATCATCTGAGCAGAATATCATGATCAACTCTTAGGATCTTCCCTGGGTAGTAGACTAGGAGTTTTGTAGAAACAGAGCCATGTATATGAAAACCCTGATTAGAGGAACTCTAAATCTACTCACTTAACACCCCATGATATTAAAGTCCACAAATGGAGAGACAACAAAGAAAGGTTCAATTACAGTCCAAGACAGTCAAAAAAATTCTTTTCCAAAGCGCAGAGAACATCATGGAAGGGAGGATGAAAGGAATGGAAAAACTGGAAAACAGGAAGGAATCCTGTGAAAAACTCTTATCCAGATACAATACAAAGCTATTAGAATCACACAGCAATGATGGATACTGCAGATTAGGGTCTTCAACTCTCTATCAAGGATGGAGGAGGTACCCATGAGGTCCTACCCCTTCCTTAGGGGCTGTTGACTGTTAATGTTTGCCATGAGAAGAGGAGGTATCATTTTTCCTCAATGGTTTAGCCACTAGGACTAGTTGAGAAAATGAATGGGTTCATAGGGAAAGGATGAGAGAAAACAGAATAATAGGAGCTGAATGTAATCACAATACAATGTCTATATGTATGAAACTTTCAAAAATGAAAACAACAAAAATCATTTTTATTTTCTTTGGCTTTCTTCATGTTACATAGTAAGCTATGAGGTATTCAAAGCAATTTCCCCAAGAATGATTGCCTTTATGGCTTGCAATACCTCCATGGCTCAGAGGGTCACTTCATAAATTTACAACACAGTAGCTTTTTCAATGCAAATAATGGAACACATTGGCTTCTCACCTGGCCAGATTTAGGAGCTCATAGTCAGATCTGACAACTTAGGTCTTCTCTTTCCATCACTCATCTCGGCTCTCCTTGAGGAGTACATATAGTTCTTTCCTTTTTATCTAAAGATGAGAGAGATGGGGGAGATAATAAACACATATTTATTCCTTCATCAATTACTTTCCCCAGAACATATGTAGTATTACGCTGGCCATGTCGGTGACATACTTGTGCCTTCTTAGAATAATGTGGCTGATTTTTGTTTTCTCTGTGTGTTTCAAATTTTCTACAATAACTGTGTGTTACATTTCTAAGGAAGATATAAATATCACTTGTGGTTTGAATGAAAATGTCCCTCATAGGCTCAGATGTTTGAGTATTTGATCCGTAGCTCGTAGTGTTATTTGGGTAGGTTTAAAGGCCTTATAAGGGGAAGTATGTCACTGGGGGTGGATTTCAAGAATTCAAAGCAACACCGCCTTCACCGTTTGCCCTCTCTGATTCATGATTGTGGTTCAAGATGTGAGACTTCATTTTCCTATTCTTGTTGCTGCACCTTTGCTCCACTATCATGGGCTCTAGGCCTCTGCAACCATAAGCCTGAATGAACCCTTTCT
Source organism: Lophiomys imhausi (assembly GCA_907164525.1). Taxonomy (NCBI): domain Eukaryota; kingdom Metazoa; phylum Chordata; class Mammalia; order Rodentia; family Muridae; genus Lophiomys; species Lophiomys imhausi. The sequence continues at coordinate 2,829,296 of CAJQZJ010032137.1, read as the reverse complement.
CTTTTTTTTTCTTTCTTTTATCATTCTCACTTTTGTCATGGTGTTTCATAAGAACAATAGAAAATTAGCTACTTCATTATTCATTTTCTTTAAGTACAAGATATGAGGGACAGAAAAAATAGAGGGACAAAAGTAATCATATAATGTCAGAAAAAAAGTGTAGTGTTAATCTGTAATGTTGCCTTCATAATACTCACTTTGAGTGTGACAGGCACATTAGATCTCCTCCAGAGATATAAGTGCATTATTCAGATCAAAGAGTGAGCGCGCCATATTTCTGACTTGATATGAACCATGAAATAGAACTCTAGCCAACATGGAATAGAGTCTTTACTCCCAGTGTTCTCATCACCATCATGAGTCACCTTCAGTGTTCAGTGTTAGACAGCAGTGGACTCAGATAATTCTACATCCTGCCTAACTTCTGAATCCTAAATAAGCCCATCCTCCATAGATCTTAGTCATTCCCAAAAAATACTGTATTTAATTAAAATATGCTAGACCATAAGGTAGATACCCCTTTGCTTGCTTGATTCAAAATACTCAAACATATTTAAACTAATATCCCCTATTGAGAATCTGAAAAAGACATGGGCAAAACTTTAAAACTATTTGTATTAATTCTTTAAAAATTCATATATGCATGCAACATATGTGATCATATTCACCTGCCACCCCTGAACCTCTTCCCATCTCTTACCCTTTATCAAAATTTTCTACCCTTTTTTTTTTCTATCAATAGCCTACTGGGTCCAATTTGTGCTACCTGTGGGTGTGGGTTAATCCCCTGGGGCATGATTAACCTACCAGGACCACATCCTTTAAAAATTTACTCTGCCTCTTCAAGAAGCCATCAGCTTTCCATAGATCCTTAGCTGGGGTGGAGCTCATCAGTCCTTCCTCTACCAATGCTGGAATGATGATAACCGGATTGACCTGCACAAGTCCTGTATATGAAACCACAACTGCTCTGAGTTTGTGAGTACAGAAGTCCTGTCATGTCCAGAGAATACTGTTTCACTTCTGTCTTCCTCAACCCTTGGCTCTTAAAGTCTTTCTACTCCTTCTTCTATCGTGTTCTTTGATACTGATATCCCACTTATGCCTATCACTCAACATGATTGTAGCTGACAAAGTTTGTAGGTGACTAGGACTATTGATGACTTTTCTCAATCAGGATCCTACCTAAAACCTTCCAGTACTATGAAAAGTAGTCAGCAAGGAGAAAGCTTGGGACAACTTGATTTCTACATGTCTTGTGACCAAAGTGTGCGGCATCTTCAACAATAAAGTCTTGCCATCAAGTTCTGGTGGATAGCCAACAACAGTTGTGATAGCCTATTGTGTTTGGGGTATCTCCAGGACACTCCTGACTAATACTTTGAGGAGAGATATACCATAACTGGCACTGGTATTCTTTTTCTGGCAACTAAGCAAAATTTTTAAACATAGAAAATGAAGATCAAATCTTAGATGAGGTCTGGTGATACTCAGCAATGTGGTCTTGAGATCTTAAGGACATACACATTTACCTGGTTTAAGAAAGAAGCACAAGGTGGGCAGTGGAGGCACATGCCTTTAATCCCAGCATTTAGGAGGCAGAGGCAGGTGGATCTCTGAAATCAATGCCAGCCAGGTCTACAGAGTGAGTTCCAGGACAGCCAGGGCTACACAGAGAAACCCTGTCTCAAAAAAAGCCAAGAGGAGGAGAAGGAAGAAGAAGACATTTTCCACATGCCTTACCCTTTGCATCACTTTATTGCAGTCCTTCTCATCTTTCCTAATGCTGCAAGTCTGTAATTCAGTTCCTCGTGTTGTGGTAACCCACAACCATAAAATTCTTCTCATTGCTACTTTATAACTGTAATTTTGCCACTGTATGAATTATATGTGAATATTTGTGCTTTCCAATGGTCTTAGGCGACCCCTGTGAAAGGGCCAGCCGGTTCGATTCCCAGAGGGGTCAGTCTTGACCAACAAATTGAGAACTGCTTCTCTACAGGATCTTCCCACTGATTCTTTCCTGTTTCTTCAAGTAACTTCCTAACATTCCACTCCATTTTCCTTCATCTTTTATCTCTATAATTCATTTTTTTCAGATTCATTTTCTGGAAGGAATCTAATATAACCATCCAGGCTAAGATTAAAATGCTCAACATCCTTAATCATCACAGAAATGCAACTCAAGACGACTCTGAGATTCCATTTCACACCTGTCAGAATGGCTAAGATCAAAAACTCAAATAACAGCACATGCTGGTAAGGTTGTGGAGAAAGGGGAACACTCCTCCATTGCTGGTGGGAGTGCAAGCTTGTATAACCACTATGGAAATGAGTCTGGTGATATCTTAGAAAACTTGGAATAGCCCTACCTCAAGACCCAGCCATACCAGTCCTGGGTATGCACCCAAATGATTCCTCACCAAACCACAAGGACATCTCTTCAACCATGTTCATAGCAGCTTTATTTGTAATAGCTAGAAACTCGAAACAACCCAGATATCCCACAACTGATGAATGGATTAAAAAACCTGTGGTACATTTACACAATGGAATACTACTCAGCCATCAGAAACAAGGAAGTCATGCAATTTGCTGTCAAATGGGTGGACCTAGAAAAGCTCATTCTGAGTGAGCTAACCCAGACCCAGAAAGATGTGCTTGGCATCTATGCACTTATAACTAGATTTTAGCCATACAGTACAAGATAACTGTCCTACAACACATAGACTGAAAGGAACAGGAACATAGATTTTGTTACTTGTTAGTGGGACACTTTTCCCTAGTGGAGCTGCCATGTAGGCCCCCAGTGCAAGAGGAAGCTCTTAGCCCTCATATAGTTGCTGAACTGAAGGGGGCTGATATGTAGGGCATCCCACACAGGAGGAGTAGGATAGGTAGAATAAGGGGGAGAGGGTTGAAGGATGAGAGGGTGGGCCCAGGAGGGGTGGAGGGAGGGAACTGTGATGGGGATGTAAATGGGAGTAATAAATAAACATTAAAAAGATTAAAATGGACCACTTGAAAATCATGTACATTTGTCTTGTAATACCTATAACATTTTTCTTAATTTTGTGTATAGAGTCACTTTTTCTAAGTTAATACTCAAACAAAAAGAGAAGAAAATGTTGGCATGTTAGTAGGCTGACAAGCAAAAATTATGTATACATGGTTTAGGTGTATATAAATATAACGCACATATTTAAAGAAAGATATAAAATTTGGATTTTAAGGTGTTAAAACGTCACATAAATGCAACAGCTTAAGACCCACACATATTAAAGACTGCCTGACTCATTCACCCAACTTCTTCTCAACTGCATACACAGATTTATAACTGGTTTTCATCCTGGAGAAACATAATAAAAATTGAACCAACAAAATAAATTAATTCTAAAGCATAAAATTTATGTTTTATGGATAGCCAAAACTGGACATTAAAATTTGTCTCCACTTCACTTTCTCTTTCTAACAATAAATATTATGGGAATCAAAATGAAAGAAATAAGAACTGATCATATATAAATTAGTCCTGTCTAGCCATTTGTGTAGTCTGCTTTCTCATTTACTCATGCCCATAACTAAAGTCTTCTATGTTTAGAATGATTTATAGGAGACATGGTCTCCATCACACTGAAACAATGATCCTGTAAGTCGTCTACTATTGTGTGAAAGTTAGGTCTGCTGCCTATATTTTAGGTATAGAGTTAAAATGCTTACTTTAAAATAATGACTAATTTAGTTAAAACTCTCAAATAACATAAATTCCTTACTTTAGGCTATAGCAAGCAGCATAATGATATTCTTAAATTGCTTAAAATAATATTTCAAATGTTATGTAAAAATATCCAAATGCGTAGGATATAATCATATGTATAAAAAGCTGAATTTAAAGATGCTGAGTAATAACTAAAAAGATAACCAGATGAAGACAAGACTTAAAAATAATATATAAAAAAGTTAAAATATGTGATTTAGTAATGGGCTTAGGAATAATTTGTTATATTTTCCTTGAGGCTAGTAATAATTATTTTAATTAAAAAGAGCACAACTCATGCTTTATAGTTAGTGATAAATGTTACTAATGGATATTATGGATGTGTTTTCGATCAAGTTATGGAAAGTAATGATGTCAGCCCTCTATCATCTCTTAAAACACCTAATTGTAAAACATATCCCCTTTAAGGCTACTTTTAGTTATCTTGTCTGATATCCTAGTTTCTTCTTAGTTGGAGGATGCTATCCACAGAAGAGTTAATTTCTTTTCCTACAATTCAAAGTAAATATTTCAACTATTCAAATTATAGCTTATACCGTATACTGTTAACTTTACATACATAAAATTTGTATTCTCAATTGGAATGTAAAATAAACACATTAAGAAAAAAATTGGCTTTTTCACAATATTTCATGGTATTATCTGTAAAATGCAAGTAGTGCATATAAAACTATGCAATAATCTCCTATACCTTAAAAAGTATGCCAACCATAAATATGTATATTTTTACTGTAGTTTGACTTTGTAATTAGAAAAAATGCTAATACAAGAAAGTGTTAATGACTCACACAAAAGTAAGTGTTTAGATTACCAGATGTATGGAACATTGAAATAAATAATACAGATACAGATATAACAAGATGGCTTAGATTTAAATATTTATCTAGTACTTGGTTCATTGAATGGGAAAAAGCTTTCCCTCAGCCGCTTAAGAGAATTTCTGACCTGCCACGGTTTAATGCTGACATGAAGGCGGCATAAGGAAGAGAGTACACAATCGTACTGCCATTTACCTCACAGAGGCCATTGCTATGATCTCAGGAACATTCCCTACAGACATTCTCTTCCTTCTTTGTCATTCCCATCACTAGGTCTACCTCAGAGAGGCAGACCTTTATGATCATTGGAATTTATGTTTCAGCCTCATTCATCTAGACCTCATTATGGTCAATGTGTGACTATGTCTAGTTCTCTAATCAATGTTTAAACATTTCTTTCCAGAACCTGTGTGAAACAGGGTACAAATGTGTTTAGTAAGGTAAATGGGTTACTGATTAAAGTAAGAGTCCTATTTTTGCAAGTATTTGGAGGCTAGGCTTTGTGCTAAACATTTTTAATCTTGCAGTCCACACAGAAAAGCCCATTTGACAGAAATGAAAACTAAGAAACACTCCCATTCAGGAGTAACTTAGTCTAATATACTTCACTAATCTCCATCTGTGCTAAGCATCCTTACTGTCCCTCCGCCCAGTTCTGAGCATTAGGTTTACCTGCTAGTATTCACTGCCTGGCTGGCTGGCTCCTCATGTTAAACTCTAGGTTTCTGCACTTCTAGATAAACAAGGTATTTTGGACCCTACCCTGTAAGTATTTGAATATGCTCATATGTGCTTCAAGTGAATGTTTTTGTTTTTTAACTAGTTTTAAATACCCATAGGTACATGCCTGCCCATGCCTACATCCCAGAATAGGTCTATCCTATTCTCTTGCTTAGAGAGCTCTCATTATATCAGCCTCTCATGCACTGGCAGAGAGTCACATATTCATCTCGTTCACTACTGCACTGAGAAACCTTGACTTGGAATCTGCAAGGCCTTCATGTCCAAGTTGCTTCTCAGGACCAATATTGTTTATGTTTAGTAATATTCTGGTGAAACATAATTCTTTCTTAGATCCAATCTAATGCCTGTACTTCCAACTTACTTAGATTTCATTGTGATTTTTTTCCTTTATTTTTTATTTCTTCAAGTTACATCTCAATCGCAGTCCCCTCCCTATTCCCCCCTCCAGTCCCACCCTCGCACCCTCAACCCCCCATCCTCTTCCCTTTTTTCTTTAAGTTTAAGGTATATCTTATTTCCCCCTACAGTTTCCCCGTTCAGTCCAACAAACGGCTCTTTCTTTTATAATGATAAATACAATACAAAACAACAGAGGTAATTAGGCCACAGTTATGAAGGTTATATGGTTTAGCGTACATTCCCAATGTCCAGTCCATATGTATTTGGCACCTGACTTTAACATTCTACTATCTAACCATCTCCATGAGTTTAAAGTTCTATATCTAACTCAACATTCATACTAACTTGCAACACAATTTTAAAAGTATCTTCTTAGATCTATAACATTCTCTTCACTCCTAAACAACCCAAACGTTAATTATGAGACTCTAGCTATCTGTTCTTCAACCACCTCAGAGACCTGAGAGGGATAAATATATCTGATTTTATAAGAAGTACAGGGCCTGCAGCTTCCAAAACTAAGAAATGACATACCAGTGGCTGCCTGGACAGTTCCCATTTTCTCTCCATACATTACAGCATCGATCTTCAGTCATTTGGCCCCCTCTCTGAGAGACATTGATTGTAGAGCAGGGGTTATGAAGGACTTGCTTACCCTGTCTTGGCAGAGCTAGGCTGTCAGCTTACCTGCTTCCAGGTTTTGTCCTTTTTGGACAGCATTCTGTCTACAGTTGGAGCAAGGGGCTTTTGTTACCAAGAGATAGGCTTGCAACTAATTCAATCATCTCCCACTGGAGATTCTTCGATGTTCATCTTCTACTTGGGGTAAAATAGGGGGTGCTGTCAGGAGATGTTATGTCTTGATATAAAAAAATCTAAAGTTATGAAAATATTGTTGAATGCCATATTGTGAAGATCCCTTGAGGTTTTTGAAGAGGCCCTATCTATCTCTTATATTAGGGTAAGCAGATGTTGCTTGTCTCTTAGCAGCTTTATTTCTGATTAGCTTAGAAAATAACTATAATAGGCTGTCATAGTACCTAACAGAATGACTGGCTTGCATAACTATTAGTTTACATTTCTTAATTATCCTAAACAGTTTATGACAATTAGTAGTAAAAGGCCGAAACATCACATTACATTTTTTTTCTTTACCTCCTAACCCTTCCATCCCATTTCTCTGGGGTGGGGTGTCCTTATATAACAGTCCCTCATCTCAGTTGAGAGGTTATATGAGGGGCAAGAGCCTCCTCATTCATTGGAGGTCTACGAGGCAGTACCACCAGTGAAAAGTGTCTGATTGCCTGGGAGATAGAACTAAAAAACAAACAAACAAATAAGCAGACAAATAGATAAAAAAAACTAAAAAATAGACAAAAAATATAAATATATACATATATAATAAATTAAAAAATAAAAATAAAAAATAAAAAGTCTATGTCCAAGTTCCCTTTGGTGTGTTAGTTGTAGTATCAATACCTTCTACTATATAGCTAAAATCCTACTATAAGTGAATAGATGCCATATACATCTTTCTGAGTCTGGGTTAGCTCACTCAGGATGAGCTTTTCTAGTTCCATCCACTTGGCTCCAAATTGCATAATTTCATTGTTCCTGATACCTGAATAATATTCCATTGTGTACATGTACCACAGTTTTTTAATCCATTCTTCGGTTGAGGGACATCTGGGTTGTTTCCAGTTTGTAGTTATTACAAATAAGGCTGCTATAAACATAGATGAGGAAACTTCCTTATGATTCCATGAAGAGGCATTTGGGTGTATACCCAGAAGTGGTATGGATGGATCCTGAGGCAAAGCTATTCCAGGTTTCTAAGATTTCACCAGACTGACCTCCATAGTGGTTGCACAAGCCTGCACTTCCACCAGCAATGGAGTAGGGTACCCCTTTCTCCACACCCTTGCCAGCATGTGCTGTCATTTGAGCTCTTTATCTTAGCCATTCTGACAGGTATGAGATGGAATCTCAGAGTCCTCTTGAGTTGCATTTCTCTGATGATTAAGGATGTTGAGCATTTCTTCAAGTGTCTCTCAGCCATTAGGGAGTCCTCCTTTGTGAATTCTCTATTTAGCTCTGTCCCCCATTTTTTTATTGGATTATTTGGTGTCTTGGGATTTAATTTCTTGAGTTCTTTGTAGATTTTGGATATTAGTCCTCTGTCAGATGTGGGGATGGTGAAGATTTTCTCCCAGTCTGTAGGCTGCCGTTTTGTTCGAATGACAGTGTCTTTTGCCTTACAGAAGCTTTTCAGTTTCATGAGGTCCCATTTATTGATTGTTGATCTCAAGTCCTGAGCTGTTGGTGTTCTGTTCAGGTAGTTGTCGCCTGTGCCAATTAGTTCGAGGGTTTCTCCAACTTTTTCTTCTAGTAATTTTAGTGTGACAGGCCTTATGTTAAGGTCTTTGATCCACTTGGACTTAAGTTTTGTACAAGGTGATAAGTATGGGTCTAATTTCATTCTTTTACAAGTGGACATCGAGTTGGACCAGCACCATTTGTTGAAGATGCTGTCCTTCCATTGTGCCATTTTGGCTTCTTTGTCAAAAATTAGGTGGACATAATTATGTGGGTCTATTTCTGGATCTTCAATTTGATTCCATTGATCTACTGGTCTGTTTCTCTACCAATACAACGCTGTTTTTACAACTATTGCTCTGTAGTACAGCTTGAAACCTGGGATGGTGATACCTCCAGATGTTTTTTTATTGTACAGGATTGATTTAGCTATTCTGGGCTTTTTGTTGTTCCATATGAAATTGAGAATAGCTCTTTCCAAGTCTATAAAAAATTGTGTTGGTATTTTGATAGGAATTGCATTGAATCTATATATTGCTTTTGGTAGGATGGCCATTTTTATTATGTTAATCCTACCTATCCACGAGCATGGGAGATCTTTCCATCTTCTAAAGGTCTCTTCCATTTCTTTCTCAAGGGCTTGAAATTCTTGTTGTACAGGTCCTTTACTTGCTTGATTAGAGTTACCCCCAGGTATTTTTTGTTATTTGTGGCTATTATGAAGGGGGTTGTTTCCCTTATTTCTTTCTCAGCCCATTTGTTTGTTGTATAAAGAAGGACTTCTGATTTTTTGAATTAATTTTGTATCCAGCCACTTTGCTGAAGGTATTTATCAGCTGTAAGAGTTCTCTGGTGGAATTTTTGGGGTCACTTATGTATACTATCATATCATCTGCAAATAGGGATAATTTGACTTCTTCGTTTCCAATATTTATCCCCTTGATCTCCTTTAGTTGTCTTATTGCTCTAGCAAGAACTTCAAGTACTATATTGAAGAGATTTGGAGAAAGTGTCTTGTCCCTGAGTTTAGAGGAAATGCTTCAAGTTTCTCTCCATTTAATTTGATGTTGGCCATTGGCCTGCTGTATATTGCCTTTATTATTGGTAGGTACGGTCCTTGTATGCCCATTCTCTCCAGAACTTTTAGCATGAAGGGGTGTTGGATTTTGTCAAATGCTTTTTCTGCATCTAGCGAGATTATCATGTGGCTTTTTTCTTTCATCTTGTTTATATGGTGAATGACGTTCATAGACTTTCGTATGTTGAACCATCCCTGCATTCCTGGGATAAAACCTACTTGATCATGGTGTATGATACTTTTGATGTGTTCTTGAATTCGGTTTGCTAGTATTTTATTAAGTATTTTTGCATCTATGTTCATGAGGGAGATTGGTCTGAAGTTCTCTTTCTTTGTTGGGTCTTTGTGTGGTTTAGGAATCAGGGTGACTGTGGCCTCATAGAATGAGTTTGGCAATGTTCTTTCAGATTCTATTTTGTGAAAGAGTTTGAAAAGTATTGGCGTTGGCTCCTCTTTGAAGGTCCGGTAGAATTCCATGCTAAAGCCATCTAGCCCTGGGCTTTTTTTGGTTGGGAGATTTTTGATGACTGTTTCTATTTCCTTAGGGGTTATAGGGCTGTTTAATCTGTTCATCTGATCTTGATTTAGCTTTGGTAGGTGGAATCTATCAAGAGAATTGTCCATTTCACTTAGGTTTTCAAATTTGGTGGAGTATAGATTTTTAACGTAGGATCCAAATATCTCTGGATTTCCTCAATGTCTGTTGTTATTTCTCCCTTTTCATTTCTGATTTTGTTGATTTGTGTTTTTCTCCCTCAGTCTTTTAGTTAATTTGGCTAAGGGTCTGTCTATTTTGTTGATTTTCTTGAAGAACCAACTCTTGGTTTCATTGATTCTTTGTATAGTTCTTTTTGTTTCTAAGTTGTTGATTTCAGCCCTAAGTTTGATGATGTCCTGCCTTCTGCTCCTCTTGGGAGTGTTTGCTTCTTTTTTTCCCAATTCACCCAGTTTAGCTGTTAATTTGCTAATATGAGCTGTCACAATTTTCTTTTTGCAGGCACTTAGTGCTATGAACTTTCCTCGTAGCACAGCTTTCATTGTGTCCCATAGGTTTGGGTATGTTGTGTCTTCATTTTCGTTTGATTTTAAGAAGTCTTTGATTTCCTTCTTTATTTCTTCCCTGGTCCAGTGGTCCTCTAGTAAAGAGTTGTTCAATTTCCATGTGAGTGTAGACTTTCTGTTGATTCTTTTGCTATTGAAGTCCAGCTTTATTCCATGGTGGTCTGATAAGAATCAATGGGTTATTTCAATTTTCTTGTATCTGTTGAGGCTATCTTTGTGTCCAACTATATGGTCGATTTTGGAGAAGGTTCCATGAGGTGCTGAGAAAAAGGTGTATTCTTTTGTGTTTGGGTGAAACGTTCTGTAGATATCTGTTAGGTCCATTTGGTTCATGATCTCTGTTAGACTCATTATTTCTCTGTTTGGCTTCTGTCTTGATGAACTGTCCATAGTTGTGAGTGGGGTGTTGAAGTCTCCCACTATTAAAGTGTTTGGATCGATGTGTCATTTAAGTTTTAGAAGCGTTTCTTTTATAAATGTAGGTGCCTTTGTATTTGGGGCATAGATGTTCAATATTGAGATGACCTCTTGGTGGATATTTCCTTTAATGATTATGTAATGCCCTTCTCTGTCTTTTTTTATTAAATTCAATTGGAAGTCTATTTTGTTTGATATTAGGGTGGCTACTCCAGCTTGTTTCTTGGGTCCATTTGCTTGGAAAACCTTTTCCCAGCCCTTTACTCTGAGATAGTGTTTATCTTCAATAGTGAGATGTGTTTCTTGTATACAGTAAAAAGATGGGTCTTGTTTACAGATCCAGTCTGTAAGTCTGTGTCTTTTTATTGGCGAGGTGAGTCCATTGATGTTGATGGATATTAGTGACCAGGGGTTGTTATTTCCCATAATTTTAGATAGCTGGTCATCTTGTGTTTCTTTTTGTTTAGTTGCTGTGGAGGTTTCTATTTCCTCTGTTTTCTTGGGTGTAGTTATCTTCTCTGTGTTGGAATTTTCCTTCTAGGATCTTCTGTAGGGCTGGGTTTGTGGGGAGATATTGTTTGAATTTGATTTTGTCATGGAATATCTTGTTTTCTCCATCTATGTTGACAGAGAATTTTGCTGGGTATAGTAGTCTGGCTGGGCACCTATGTTCTCTCAGGGCTTGTAGGACATCTGTCCAGGCCCTTCTATCTTTTAAAGTTTCTGAGGAGAAATCAGGTGTGATTCTGATGTGTCTGCCATTGTATGTGACTTGGCCTTTTTCTCTTACAGCTTTTAATATCCTTTCCTTGTTCTCTACATTTAGAGTTTCTATTATTATAATTGGCGAGAGGAGTTTCTTTTCTGATCTACTCTGTTTGGTGTTCTGTAAGCCTCTTGGATTTTTTGGCATCTCTTTCTTTAGGTTTGGGAAGTTTTCTTCTATGATTTTGTTGAAGATATTTGCTGTGCCATGGAGTCTGGAGTCTTCTCTTTCCTCTATGCCTATAATTTGAGTTCTGTCTTTTCATTGAGTCCTTGATTTCTTGGATGTTGTGGGTGAGAGATTTTTTAGTTTTCTCATTTTCTTTGGATGTTGTATTGATTTCTTCCATCGAATCTTCCATGCCTGAGATCCTGCATTACATCTCTTGCATCCTATTTTTCATACTCACATCCATAGTTCCTGTTCTCTTCCCTTGATTCTCCATTTCCTCTTTTAACTCTCACTGTGTTTTCTTTATTGTTTCCATTTCTATTTTCATGTCTTGAATGGTATTGTTCGTTTTGTACATTTCCTTCTCCAGTTTGCTTGTTTTTGCCCGGAGATCTTTCATTGCTTTATCCTTTTCCTGTTCAAGCTGGGTCACCTTGGCTTGGAGCTCTTTAATGGTGTTATTTGTTGTTTTGACTTGTAAAATTGTGGCTTCTTTGAATTCTTTCATAGATTTAAGTTCTTCTTGAAGGGACTCTATCACTTTCCATAATGTAGAGTTGTCATCATTTTCATGTGTTTCAGCTGTGGTGAAGTAGTTTGGGCTGGATGGGATAGCGTTGCTTTCTTTTGTTGGAGTCATTTCGCTCTGTTTTTTTGTTTTTTGTTTTTTTTCGTCTTGGGCCTCTGGCCATGTGGAATTTTTTAGCTGTCTTCTGGACTTGGGTCCAAAGGGGGCACTTTGGTGTAGGGTTAGAGTTGCCTTACCCCACCCCTATAAGGTTGGTCATCAGCCCCGCCTCCTAGTTGGAGACCTAACTAATCCAGGTGTTAGAGCTGTGTACAAGTAAGCTCTGGTTCCCTACCGCAAGGGCCAGTACTAGTACAAAAGTCCGATATACGACAGTTTCAAATATCTCGCAGTTTGCCTGGGGTTGGTTCCTGTGGTGGGTAAATCTGCCCTTCACCCACAATAGCCTTGCTGCTCCCGAGGCTTGGAAACTGGCCAGTGACGTCACAGCAGCGGGTTGCGATCTGCAGTCTGAAGGCACTTTGCAGCCCAGGTGCCCTCACTTCCAAGGGTCACAACCTTTTTTCAGATAGTTGGCTTGTCTGTGGGAGACCTGGGGGTGCCCAGCAGGGTGGGGATTATCTCTGTGTGGGATCTGAATCTTCCCTCTGGGTATTAGATTGGAACTTACCCAGCGTCACTCCTGGTGGGGATGAGGGGATCCTGATTCCCGGGTCCAGCAGCTTCCTTGCATGTCCGAGAGTGGGAAGGAGCATCCTGCCCAGGGACCCTCAGTGGTCCCTGGATAGCTGGGTAGTATTTAAGGGGTTGAGACGTTTGTACAGCATCCTGCAACACTCACCGCTCTGTGACTCTTAACCCTGAAATCAAAATACATCCGCGCAGGCCACCGCCATCTTGGCTCCCCCCTCATTGTGATTTTTGATGCAGAAATATCACAGGTGGAAAGTTCCAGGCACAGTTCTATGCATTTCTGTTTTCTGGCAAGGGAAAATAAAATGAAATAACAATGAAATATTCACTCCAAGCCTTTTTGGGTTTCAATGTCTGAATTGTCATCGACATACACTCTTAGATCGAAGTTTGAAAAGCTGTTATTCATACTATGCATCACGAATCACTGTAAAGATAACCAAATAATCTATAATGAAATCCAACATAATAACGAAAACAAATGATGGTCATTTATCATGAGGAAGAACAGCAACCAAAAATCACAAGCAAGTCAAGATCACACTGTGATTTGCTCCCTTCCAAAAGCCTTCTTTCCAAAAACCTCAGAACGCCCCCTTCCTGCACACGCATGTACAAAAGAGTAGCCACAGCACTGGCATCTTCCTCAGTCATCTCAGTTGAGATTCAGAGATTAAATGAAAGGACCACTCCAAGGTAATAACTGCCAGTGCCCATCTCCTTATGCTTTCTTTACAGGTGGTTCACACACACTTTTTGTATTAATAGGATCAGAAAGAATATACTCTTTCCTGACTGTTTCTTTCATTCTACATAAAGTTTTGAAAATCCAACCATGCTGCTGCATGCATCTGTACTGTGGTGGTCTTAATTCATGTCTAAATTTCTAAAATTCCTAAAGCAGAACACTGAAGAAAAGCCCTTTGCTTACACTGCCTTTCAGTTCTGCTTGATAATATATGTTCCATGTATACAGGTACACCAATGGTGTAGGCATAAATGCTATGCACTAATACCTTTAGAGTTTTTCTCGTTGAATAATGCTCTTCTTCACTTCATGTAGAAGTTTTTAACTTAAAGTCTGTTTCATTTACAAGAATAAATGTAGTATCCACTCTCCTTGGTTAACATTTACATGGAGCATCTTTTTCCATCCATTGCCCTGGAGCCTGTGTGTCTCTACATTTGAAGGGAGACTCTAGGATGCATATTTTCTATTCATTCATCCAGTCTATGTCTTCTGAGTGAAAATTTAGAGCTAAATGCCTAAAGTGACTGCTGATGGGTGAGGACTTGCTTTGCCATTGTTTACTTTGAGTTCGGATTGTTTTTACTATTCCTTTGCTATTTGTTATTGTGTTTGCTCTTCCTTTCTTGTTGTGTATAATTTGATGGCTTTCTTTCTTTCTTTCTTTCTTTCTTTCTTTCTTTATTTGGATAGGGGTATGTTTTGATGTTTTCCTGTTTATTTTTTTCTGTATCTAGCATAGCTTTTTTTCCTTAGTGGTAATCGCAGAAGTTACAGAAAGTATCTCAAAATAACTTGATTTAAAGTCCATTTTTTTTTTTTTATCTATTCTGACAGTGAAAGTAAATGAAGAAAGGGAGCTAGGTCAGAGAGGGAGAAAGGAGGGAAATGAAGGGGAATCAGTTGTGGAGAGAGCAGGGGCCAGAAGCTAGAGAGCTAGGTGAAATTTGGAAAGGGAGGGATATCTCTGAGACAAGCTTGACACTGGCAGCAGGGTAGGCTCCTGGGAGGATATGGGGGATGACTCTAGCTGAGACTCCTAGCAGCAGCAGATATGGAGATTGAAGAGGCCTCCTTGTAGCTAGCTAGGACTTCTATGGGAAGGAGGAGATCATCAACCCACCCAAAAAACCTCAACCCAAACTTTACCCTGTGTACAAGATGTGCAGGTATAAAGATATAGCAGAGATTAAGGGAATGTCCAGCCAATGATGGGCTCAACCTAAGACCTACCCCAAGGGAGAAAGCCAACCCCTACCACTATTAATGATACTCTGCTATGATTACAGAAAGGAGCATAGCATAACTGTCCTCTGAGAACCTCCTTGTAGCAGAGGATCCAAACAGAGACTCACTGCCAACATTAGGCAGAAGATGGGGTATCTGGTGGAAGATTGGGGGGGGAGAGGATTGAAAAACCCAGGGACAAGAACTCCACAAGAAGACCAACAGAAACTAACCTAGGCCCATGGCAGCTCACAGAGACTGAACAACCAATACAAGAGCATGCATGAACTGCACCTAGACCCCTGACACATATGTAACCAAAGTGAAGCTTGGTCATCATGTGGGTCCCCTAGCAATTGAGGTGGGGGCTGTCTCTGGCAAGGACTCTAATGCCTGCTTTTTGAACATTTCCCTCTAAGAGGACTGTAGTGCCTTGTCTCAATGGAACAAGAAGCATGCAGACCTGATGCCGCTCCATGTGCTGGTGTGGTATGGTACAGAGGGGCCTGGGGGGAGAGGGAGGGCTTCCTTTTTCTGAGGAGAAAGGGAGGGGAGATAGGGGAAAGGGATGTGAGGGGAAATGGAGTGGGCAAAACCCATAGGAGGGAAGGTTAGGGGCTATGATTAGGATGTAAAATGAATGAATGAATGAATAAATAAATAAGTAAATGAGTAAATAAATAAATAAAGCAAAAAAGTATTTCTTTGATTCTGTCACATGCACACACTTCATATTTTGATATAAGAAAAAAGTGTCAGTTTATATTTTATATCCCATGGTTTCTTGGCTCTTGTTTGTTTCTAAATATTTCTTGTGTTGAAGTATTGTTTGACAGCTTGTGATGGTATTCAGGGAGTTTTCACATTTAATCTTGGTTGTTATATGTGCTGATATAGTTCTGTTTATAATATTATCAGTCTTTATTAGATTAGATCAAGCATGTTTGGGATTGTATGGCCACAGCCACATCAGTCTTTTTAGAATCCATAATGATACTTCTGATACATCATTGATACTGAATTCATATTCATTTGTTTTGATCTTTTCTCTTAGTGATACTTTATCACTTTTGTTTAAATTGATAAAATGTATTCTTTCCAGCAGTTTTAGACTTAAATAAAATTAAAGAGGAAGTTCCAAGAATTCTCACATAACACATTCATCCCCCAGGTTCTTCTGTTCTTACCATCTTGCAATAACATGGTTCATGTGCTTCAGTTCCTGACACTGCACAGAAAGGTCATTAACTGAAGTTCATAGATTGCACCCTTTGCATTGTCTTTTCTATGGATTTTAACACTTTACTACAGTATCAACTCTCCATCATAACAAACTACTAACAACCACTCTTATACAGTCTTCATAGTTCTGTTTTTTTTTTTCAGAATAATACAGAGTATACATTTTTTCTAAATTGCCTTTATACTTCACAATATGCTTTTATGGCTCCAGTATCTTTTTCCATGGCTTGGTGGTGCACAAACACACACACACACACACACACACACACACAAACACACACACAAACACACACACCCAGTTTTATTTAAAATTGATTATTTTCTTATACAATATATCCTGATTTCAGTTTCCCTTCCCTCTATTCCTCCCAATTCTTCCCCACTTACCCTCCCATCTGGAACTACTCCCTTTCTGTCTCTCATTAGAAAAGAACAGACTTCTAAGAGATAACAAAATAAAATATAAGATTAAACATAAACCATCACATTAAAGTTGGACAAAGCAAACCAACAGAAAAAAAAAGAGTCCCAAGAAAAGGCAGAAAAATCAGAGGCCCACTGGTTCACATACTGTGGAGTCCCATAAATATATTAAAATGAAAACTTTAATATATGCAAGAGGACCTGGTGCAGACCTATGCCAGCTTTATGCTTACTGCTCTGCTGCAATTTCTGTGAGCACATGTGTGTCTTGCTTAGTTGATTCAGAAGGCTTTGATCTCCTGATGCCCTCCACCCCCTCAGAGTCTTCTACTCCTTCTGCCGCCTCTTCCATGGGGTTCCCTGAGCTCTGAAGGGAGGGATTTGATGGAGACATCCCGTTTACAGCTGTGTGCTCCAAGGTCTTTCTCTCTGAAACATGTCTAGCTGTGAGTCTCAATATTTGTTCCCATCTGTTGCAGAGGGAAGTCTCCCTGATGATGGTTGAATAAGGCACTGATCTATAAGTCTAGCAGAATATCATTAGAATTTTATTGTTACTTTTTTATACCATTAGTGTTTGGTTTTACCCTAGGTCTCTTGGCTATCTAGTCTCTGGTTCTTTGTCACCCAAGAAGTGTTGGATAAGGGTTCCATATCATGGAGAGGATTAAGACAATTTCTTTTCATTATTCTGTTATAGTCTATTTTATTGATATACCACAGTCTATATACCTATGGATGGACATTTTGGTTACTTATAGTCTGAGTGTCTATGAAAGAAAGCTGCAAACTTTTATGTGGACATAAAATTTCAATTATTTTATATAAAGAGGGTAATTGTTGAATAATGTGTTAAGAATAAACTCATGGATCCAGTATGATGACACGACACATGCCTGTAATCTAAGGACATGGGAGACTCAAGTAGGAGAAACTTGGATTTGAAAACAGCCTAGACTACATTTAAGTTTAATGATAACTTGAGGTATGCACCAAAACTATTCTTTAATTTTTTAATATTGTAATACTTTGCCAGACTGTCTTTGAAGTGGGGTGTCCCATTTTGGATTCCTTGCAGTCATGGATGAGATTTCTTGTCTGTCACTCTAAATCCTTGCCAAGTTGGGTATTGTTCAGTGCTCAGAGTTCTAATGCATGTACGTTTATCTCTTGTTTTGTTTCTTTATGACATATAATGCTGATGATAGTTACATGTTCTTATTTTCCATCCCATTCACAAGACAGCTTCTCAGAATGTTTGAACATTTTAAAATTGGGCTGTTTGTTTCTCATTGAACTTGAAGGGTTATTTGAATATTTTAGATACCAATTCTTTAGCACGTATTTTTCTCCAAATCTGTGCTGTGTTTATTTTTTCAGTTTTTAAGCAGCAAACTATTTTTATTTTAATGAAACCCAATTTATCAATATTTTTTCTCAAGGATCATGCTTTGAGACTTCTTAAGATTTAGTTTTATATTTAATTGGATGTGTTGTGTTGTATTGTGTTGTGTGTGTATGGGTATATCAGTATGTTAATGCTGTGCCTTTAAGGGCTAGAAGAAGGCATCAGATCCTCTGGAGCTAGAGTTACTGGCAGTTGAGGGCCACCTGATGTAGGTGTTGGGAACCTCTGGAAGGGCAACAAGTGCTCTTCCCTACTAAGCTGTTTTTACAGGCACCTATAATTTTAGCAACAAGAAAGAAAGAAAAAAGAGGAAAGAAAGAAAAAAAAAGGAAACCTCTAATGAACATGGATGTAAAAAAATCTCAGTAAAATACTTGCAAACTGAATTCAAAAAAGATTACCCACAAAGATCAAGTCAGCTTCATCCCTGAAATGAATGGACAGTTCAATATATGTAAAGAAATAAATTTAAATTTAAATGTACATGTATAGATCAAGAGTATAAGTCATGGGATTAATCATCTCATTAGATATAGAATTGATGAAACCCAACATCATTTTATGACAAAAGTTCTGGAATATATAGGGGATAAAGGAAAGATATCAACATAATGAAAGTAAAATACGGCAAGTTCACAAACTACATCCTGCTAAATGGAGAAGAATCTAAAGCCTTTCCACTAAAAGATAAAAGAAAAAGAAAAACAAGACAATGTTGTCCATTCTCCCATTCATGTTCAACTTGAAATATTAGCTACAGCAATAAGACAATTAAAGGCAATAAAGGGAATACAAATAGGAAAAGTGGAAGTCAATGTACCATCATTTGCAGATGACATAATTCTATGCATAAAAGATGCTAAAGATTCCACCAGCAAATTCCTACAGCAAAGTAGCAGGATACAAAGGAGCATGTAAAAAAGCTAGCTACTTTGCTATATTCAATGATAAACACACTGAAAAAGAAATCAATGAAACAATACCATTCCCAATTGCTCAAAAAAAAAAAGACTATCTTGGAGTAACTATAACCAATGTACAGTGAAAAGTTTCAGACAATGGATAAGAAAATTTAAAATTTAAGATTAAAAGACTTCATGTTCATATGAAGAAAAATCCTAAAATTGTGTCATAGAGTTTGCAGCTATGCAAAGAACTCATATAAAAGTATCATTGATTTACTAATCCTCAGTGGCTGAGAGGGGAAAAAATGACTAAACTTGGTTGGTGGGTGAATAATTCAAAACCCCTGAGCATCTTTAAATACTGTCAATCCCTGAATTTGCACCAGATGTATGAAAGATTATATTCATAAAATACTTGAAAATAAGTCTAAATTGAAAATTCTTACATATCTCTGTTATATATGGAAACTCCAAAGTAGTATCTCAGACATTTTGAAGTGGCTTGAGACTAGGACAGGGTTCTCAGACTCTTTAAGCACTCTGTCGGAGTCCCTTTAGTTTCCTGTGTCCTTCACTGTGCCATGATGCCATGGTCCATATTATTTCTAATTTTCTTCCATGAAATCTTAAACACCACTTTCTGGGGGTTCCTGGAAATGGAAACTTTTTTTTCTATTGATACTCCATCACTTCTAATGTCTAATTTCAGTAAGGCGCTAGAAACTAAAGCAGCTTCAAATTCTCACTGACTGAACAAAGCTAAAATGCTTCGGGGCTGGAGAGATGGCTTCACTGGTAGGAGAACTTGTTGGTCTTCCAGTGGTTCCAAGTTTTGTTCCCAGCATCTATGTCGGACAACTCACAACTGCCTGTAACTCCATGGTCCTGATAGATGAGCAGCTGAGCTTTGTGGAGGGGTGTGGCCAAGGGCCACCAGTTACAAGAGAGCCCACAAGCTATGAGACTCTACAAGAGACAGTAAGAATAACACCCTATTTAAGCCAGAGATCTCCATGTGAGTGAGGAGTTCCCACAAGAGAGCAGTGCATGCAGGAGACAACCAAGTGTGAAGTAATCTGCCAGTCCTTAGACTGGACCAGCCCTGAGGCAATAAGAATCAGCACTCAGAAGCCTCTGCAGGTAAACTGAGAACTGTGGAGGAAACAGGAGACAGAATCCCCTTGGGGGGAGGGAGAAAGAGAGAGAGAGAGAGAGAGAGAGACAGAGAGACAGAGAGAGACAGAGAGAAGCCCCCCAAGAGAGACATAGGTGTGAAGATGTACACCAGTACTGAGGTTGTGCTGACAGAAAAAGCCTCACAAAGGGATACTGGTTATAAGTCAGTCAAAGAACGCTGTGAAAAGTCGCAAAAAAATGAACTGTGGCAGCAGGAGCAGAGCGGCCTAAGGTACGCTAGTGAAGGTGCACGCAGACTGTGAGGAGACTCTAGCAGAGGCTGCAACTCTGAGAGACTGCAGAGACAGCAGTCCCTGCTGAGGAAGCCAAGGACCTGCTATAGGCCTTAAGCCAAAGCAAGTCTGAGAAGCCAAAGTCTAAGCTGCACTGTGCAGAAGCTGCCCAGAGGGGTTTAGTTAGTTCATAAAGCAGCCAGAGGTGTCCATGGGCAGTCTCAGCTGGCTGAAACTGGCCCCAAGCTGAGCCACTGAAGCAGACTAGCCACATGAGCCTATGGCCAGCAAAGGTACATTGAGAGGAGAAGGCTTCAAGAAGACTGCCATAGCTATACCTGAGCCAGACAGCTGAGTGCTGCTTGAGGTGTGCCAGCAGGCAGAAGGCTGACCACATTGGCCTCACGGACCTATGCTAGAGGATCTGAATATCCTTTCAAAAGGGTTAAAGTAGGATTGTTCAGGTGTTGTTAGGTATTAGGTATTCATAGGTTACAGGTTATTAGGTATTAATAAATATAGGTTAACAATTTTCATTTACAGTCTGCACTGTTCCTCTGCTCAAGCATTCTGGTCTTCCATGGCCCAACACATCTCTCAGACCCAGCGCAACTTGAGATTTTATTTGTCACTCCGGCAGAGTTGCTCTTTTCTGTGTTTAATTTGTTTCTGTGTCACTGCTTAGCTTTTAGTTACCTAAAAAAAACTGTTGTCTTAATAATACCTATTCCTAACCATTTTTTAAGAATAATTGGGAATCAAAGGCCACATATCCCATACTTTCTTCTTCCTATTCTACTCATAAAATCATGAGCTTGAAGAGGCCCAGCCCTGGCTGCAATCAAAGCCTAGTCATTACACTGACTTGCAGTCTCTTTATTCGTGAAGTGGAAATAATAACATAAAATTGGTAGGAGAATCATAAAATTCTTGTGAGGATCAAATGAAAAAAAATCTATGAAGGGCATTTAAAGCAGATGCTGCTATAGAATAAGTTCTCAATATGTAATAACTAGTATTATTATTTTCCCAAGTTTTATTGCAATTCTTCTTTATTCTGTGTAAGTTTCTAAGGCTTAGAGACAGTTTTCAGAGTAGCAGAGGTGTATTTGGATGTGGGCAATGAATCTAAACTGGTTTCCTTTGATCTCTTTTTTCTCTTTCTTTGAACCTGAGAATTGAGGCCACTCACATGAGATTTCAAACAGCATATGGCACTTGGAGTTGGGTGTTTTTTGGGAAATAGAAAACACAGGCATTTGCCCTGCTTTAATCTGCAGCTACCAGGCCAAGTAAGTTTTGAAAAAAAAAAAAAAGTCTATGGAAGAGGTATCTTCAGTAATCAGGTACTAACCATTCACACTTGGTGTGTTGTGTACTCTTTCAATCTCAGTAACATGGTAACATATTGAAAGCTACCTAAACAAGAAGCAGATGACAAAGCTAGGCACACATTGAGAAGATAGCATTACTATCTCCTTGGAAAGACCATTGGGGAGTTTCCATTATGTGTACCAAAAGCCAAGAATTCTTCTGCCAGGTGGTCTCTACTACACTGAAATGTGTCATTCCTAGATAGAGCTAACTAGAAAATAAACTCTGTATAGAAAAGTTTCCTTCCTTCCTCCCTTCATTTCTTTCTTCCTTCCTCCTTTCCTCCATTCCTTCCTTTCCTCTTCCTTCCTCCCTCAAGCAATCATAATACCAAATTTTAAATGTAATTAGAACACTCTATGCTCTACAAAGTTCCACAGGTCCTTCATGACCTTGCAACAGAACAGGCTCTAACTGGCTGGTATTTAAAATACACAAAAGTCTTGCTACATACCATCATTTGACTCCTAACCCAGAGCACCCTATAGCATATCCATGCTTTGTTCTCATTCATTAAGAATAATTATTGAACATCAACTTTGAGCTGAGTACCAAACTTGAAACTAAAAATTCCCAATAACCAAAACCCAGTGCTTGAGCTGGCAGAAGTGAGTATAACAGAAGATATTACTCAACTTTTTGGTAATATTTGAAAGTACAACAGAAGTGTATACTATGCAATACAGTATACAACAGAGCACCTTAACAAGTCCCCAAAAATTAAATTTGTACAGTTTTGTATAATGTACGTTGTATTAGGTGAACATAGAGTAGACAAAGCAGTATCCCAGCTAATGGAATAACATGTTCAAAGGCTTTTAGATTGGAAAGATCCTAGTATAATGGGCAGAGTGTTAGCAGCTACTTCAAGAAAACCAGTTAAGATCTAAACCCACACACTATGCCCTAGTGGTGCTGCCATGTAGGCCCCCAGTGCAAGAGGAAGCCCTTAGCCCTCATATGACTGCTGAATTGGGAGGGGCCTGATATGTAGGGATAACCTACCCCAGAGGAGTAGGATAGGTCGAAGAGGGGGATAGGGTGGGAGGGTGGGACTAGGAGGGGTGGAAAGAGGGCACTGTGATGGAGATGTAACTTGAAGTAATAAACATTAAAAAAATCTAGACCCACATAGCTCACTCTAATGATTCTGAGAACAGACAACCTCTAGTCAGGTTTCTAAGCTTAATTTGATGGATGCATATTTTAGAGCATTTACCTGTACATTCTACCAAACAAACTCAAAGTCTATTTCAAAACACACAAATAGCCAAATGTCATGTCTTACACTTTATTTTCCTTTGGTGTGTGACATATTATGAACTCTAGGGCAATCAGAATCACTTGTCATTGCTGGGTATGTTGAATGTATGTCTGGTAATCCAGCCTGTGGTAGTTTGAATAAGAATGGCCTGCATAGACTCATGTGTTTGAATGCTTGGCTCATAGGCAGTGGCACTATTAAGAGATGTGGCCTTGTTGGAGTAGGTATGGTCTTTTTGAAGAAAGTGTGTCACTTTAAGGATAGGTTTGAGGTCTCCTATGTTCAGGCTATGCCCAGCCTGGCACACAATCTCCTGTTGCTACCTTCAGATCAAGATGCAGAACTCTCAGCTCCTTCTCCAGCACCATGTCTGTCTGCATGCTGCCATGTTTACCACCATGATGATAATGGACTAAACTTCTGAACTATAAGACAGCCCCTATTTTACTTTGTAAGAGTTGCCACGGATATGGTGTCTCTTCACAGCAATAGAAACTCTAAGACATATCCTTTCCTTCTTCCAAGCATTAACTTCAGAATTTCAATCTCTGAAACTCATAATCCACCTTTATTCTGAAGGCCTTTTCTTTTTAACACTTCCTGCTGCATGGGTCTATACATCAGGTCTTAGGGATGGCACTGTACAAATACTGTTCTACCACAGGATTATGTTTCTGTGGTTTCCAGGTCTCCTTTACTTCCTTAAAATTAATTCACACTGGGACTTTAAAGATCATCCGGAATTCTCCTATTCAACTTATTACTTTGAAATACAAAGGTAATATATCTGATTGAAAAAGTATCAGAAAATATAGTTTCTATCTTTTCCTTCCTCTGGTCAAGAGTGCATAATTTCCCAAATATTCTCAAAGACAATCTCAGCAAAAATTCACTGTTTAACCCCAAGTCAATGTTACCCAAGAAACCACATTCCTCCTCAAATACCAAGAATTTTCTCAGCAACTGCCTCAAAATGTTTTTGTGTCTGAATTAGTTGGGATTCTCTAGAGTGGAAGAATTTATGAAATTAATATACATATATGGAATTTATTGGAATGATTTACAAGCTGCAGTCCAACTAATCCAACAATGATTGGCTGTGAATAGAAAGTCTAAGAATCTAGTAGTTTCTCAATCCCACAAGGCTGGGGGTGTCTCAGTTTGTTGTCTGTACATACTGAAATCTCAAAGAAGTAGGCTCCAAAGCCAGTGAAGGAATGGATGCACTAGCAAGTGGGGAGGGGGCAGCAAGCAGGCAAAGACCAAAACCTTCTTCCATTGTTCTTATGTAGGCTTCTGACAGGTGTGGTCCAGGTTAAAGATGTCACTTCCCACCTCAAGATCTGGATTAAAGGTGTGTGCCTCCTGCCTCAAGATCCAGATCAGAGGTTTGTCTTCCTACTTCAAAGGACCAGACTAGAAGTGGATTCACCCACTTCAGTCTAAGTAGAATATCTCTCACAGGTGTGCCCTCCATATCTGGATTGTAGTTCATTCCAGATATAGTCAAATTGACAACCAAGAGCAGCCTTTGCAGTGTCCATTCACAGAATTCCTATCAGATCATGAGGCAAATCTTGGTTGGAGTTGGTAGAAAAAACTAGCAAATCACAACATGCAGCAGATATAAAATCCTGCCTAATAATTCCCATAAATAGCCAGGCAGTGGTGGCACACGCCATTAATCCCAAAACTTGAGAAGAAGAGGCAGACAGATTTCTGTGAATTTGAAGCCACCCTGGTCTACAGAATGAGTTCTAGGACAGCCAGGGCTATCAACAGAGAAACACTGTCTTGAAAAACCAAAAAGAAAAAAAAAGAATTCCCATAAATAAAAATATAATATATTGCTTATTTTCTGTCAATCAAGTCAGATCTTGAGCCCCATTCTTCTCAAGTATTACTGACATTCTTCTACTGAGGCTTGTAGAAAAAAATATGGCTAATTAAACTATTTACCCAGTATTTATATTATCTTTAATTGGTCGGCAGTGTTAATCCTTAACCTGCTATTATAAATGAATACACACAGACACCGGGTGGATCTTAACAAGCTTAGGCCTGGGCTATGCAATCCTAGCCCATCTAAGATAGCTCATAATTCTATTAGCCAAATATATACATATGTCCCTTTGGACTATTATTCTCCACTCTAAGCTGATGTTCCAGGCCATGTGGAAGGATCTTCTTTAATCTACCCCATGGCATGTCTTCCTTGTTTGTTCCTGGCTTCTTCTTCAGTCTTTCTTCTTCCCAAGATGCTCCCTATCTCTCTGTAAAAGTCCTAGTCCCACCTATCTCTGTCTTTGCCCAATCTCCAGGCCTCAGCATTTATTTAACCAATCAGAGTCAATTAAGTAACAAAGAGCAAACAGGACCCATTAACATTTATAATGGTTAACACCATCCCATCAGAGGCTGTTTGGGGAATGGGCCTAGGTAGACCTTTCCATTCATATATTGTTTGTTCACAGTAGTTTATACTGTGAGGCTCAGCACACACGGTTCCTACGGTTCAGACAGCCTTGCAGACTATGTATAGCTTCCTGTATAGAGTTGAGGAATTGCTTCCAACACCAGAACCTCAGTGCCTGATTCTTTATGTGAACGATACATACAGATTCCCATCATCCCTGGAGGGTCTCATACTAGCATACCTACTTCACCAGAGTCCCTTCTACTCCAATACCTAGTTGCTTAAATTTACTTTCAAGAAATTACTCAATATGATTCAATGGCACAGTGGATATTTAGTATCTTTTTAAATTTTTTGACAACTTCAAACATGTGTACAACATACTGTGATCATATTTGCTTGTACCTTGTATTATACTTCTACCACTCCTACTTACCTCTTCTTCCTTCCAACTACTTTTTTCCTCCTTTTATGTCCCACCACTGCGCGTAGGCCTTCCACAGGTGGTCAGTGATGCTGTGTGCTCAGGGCTGCAATAGTGATTTCACATACAGAAGGTAGCATTTCATAGCACTCCTCCCTATTCCCCAGCAATTCCAGTCTTCCCAGCCCCTCTTCTGTGCTGTTCTCTGGATTTCAGACAGGGTAAAATGGAGATCCAATTCAGGACAGAGTTCTCAACTGGCATTTATTCTAACACTTTGGCCTTAAAACAGTTAGGACTTTCTGTTTTAATCACTTTCCACTGTACTTTTAAAAAAATAAAGAATATAATATTCTTAATAAGTTCTGGCTTTTGGCAAAACAGGGAAAGCTGGAAGTTTCCTATAGCAATCACTACAATACAAGCCTCCACCAAAGCAAAGAGTCACTTTAGGTTATCTTTTAGGGACAGAAAAAGAAAACAGTAATATTTTGTTGTATTATCTATCAATATTCTGAATGCCCTACACTTCCTCACCATCATTATAGCTCACTGTAAATTATTAGTTTGACCCTATGATATTTGTGTGTACAAGCACATGTTTTTCAGTTAGCAAGTTTGATAGAGACAGATAATACAACAGATTTTTCTTACTGTCTCAGCAGTAGTCTTTGAATAACTCTCTGAAGTGAAGAGATGAATGTTTATAAAACAATGATGATGCTATTTCAACTTTTAAATATGGATGATATTTTCCAAATAGAAAGAAAATGAGGACCAGACCAGGGACCATTATTTAGGATTAGCTGCTCACTCTCTGGGACCATGTACTTGTTTCAAGGCTATGGGAAAATCAATTGACATTTTATTTGCCCAAATAAATGCTTTTGCCTGGTTGTCTCAATCATATGAGAATAGGATCTGGGATGGTAAGCCTAGCCAAAAGATGCACTGAAAGTTCCTTCCCACACCAGATCCTGAATAACAAAAAGATAATTAGACAGTAGTAATATGTGAGTATACTACAGACTCACAGATTAACAACAAAAAATACAAGTTGCTTATTTTTGGCTCTTCTTGATAAATTTGTATGTTTAGCTCACCTTAGTAAAGATAGCAAAACTTTAGTTTAGAGAAAACTGAAGTTGGTTTCACTTTCAAATCAAGTGATGAGCAACACAAGGAAAGTGTTCATAGTAGCACAAAATTCCTTAAGAGTTTGAAGTTCTACATTTCTTCTCTTAATCTAACTCTCCAGAGCATAATCATTAGGGGCACTCAGGAAAATGCACAAGGGGACAGAATGAACTGTGTTTAGGTTTCTAAGACATACAATTGCTTCATTACTGGGTTGAATTCTTCTTACATCTTAACCCCAATTTGTCTTGTTACAATTCTAGATTAAGGCATTTCCTAAATATTTTAGTATCAAATAAAATCATCACCCTCATTATCTTGTGGAAATGAGAAAGATCAAATTGATGAGAGGTGTCAAAGTTCTAAGTTTTCAATTTTGATTGTGGCAAATAGTCCAACCCTGTATATCAATTAATAGCAAAAGCTAACCTGCTATTCACATGCCTCATATGTGCCAACATCAGAATACATATATGTGAGTTTGCTCCTACCCATATGTACATATGTGAAGGTGTGGTGGGTATGATATCTGTATCTGTGTGTGGAAGGGTGTGCTTTTATATGTGTGTGGATGGGTGTTTATGGGAAGAGGAGGGTGGTTTGTGTATCTGAGGTTGTTGTGTCTGTGTGTATGTATGGAAGATATGGGTGTGTGTGTACATGAGTGGAGAATGTTGTGTTTGTGAGTATATGTATATATGTTGTAGGTTTTATTTGTGTGGGTAGGGATATGTATATGTCTGTGTGGGTATGTGTATATTGTTTGCGTATGTGAGTGTGTGGGTACATGTGTGTTGGGTATTATGTGTATATATGTGGGGGGTGTGTATGTAAGTGTGAATATTTATAGACTATGTGGTGTGTTGGTATGTGTAGGTAGGTGGGCTGAATGAATTGAGTGTATTTGTGGAAGAGATGTATGTGTATACGTGGGGATATTGTTTGTCTATATTTGTGTATATGCAGGGGAAGATGCATGTGTGTATATGTATGGGTGATGGTGTGTATATGTGTGTGTGTGTGTGTGTGTGTGTGTGTGTGTGTGTGTGTGTGTAGTTTGAACTGTTCCTTCAGCAATTGATATTTGAGTTTTCTCAGCAATTTACTTGAAAAGAAATCATTCTTAGCATTAAAAATCAAAGAAATATCAGTGTAAGATAAGCAACCTTTTTATGTTATAGCAATGTACTCTGGCCTGGGACACAACTGTTCCCCTAGAAATAAACAGATTACATACTCTTTTTAATCTACTAAAACAGATTTTAAATCATTTATTTGGTCATGGGTTAAGTATGTAAATCCTTGAAGCACTTAACTCCCATGCTAAATACCCATATTTAAATATATATATTAAATTTCAAGAAAATCTCTAACAGGCAGAACCTGTTAAACAACTTCTCCTAGACGAAATTTTAATGAGCACACACCACCAGGCCTAACAGCATGCTGGGAACCAAAGGTGTTAGCAGAGCTTAAAAAGGACTGAACTGTAGTCAGTAAGTCATGCAGGAAAGAGATATGATTGAAAATGGATACAAAAAGAGTTATGACAAGAATGCATGCAGCTTCTATATTAAGGATAGATCTGGACACAATAAGACCAAAATATGAATCATTCCGAATTTTCCAACTCCAGTTTGAGCTTATGAGCTGGATGCTGGAATTGCATTCCCCTCCCCCTTCAGAGAGAACAAACCTCCCTAACCACAGCCACAATGAGCATTCAGCTGCTCAGTGTATGGTGTGACCCTTAAGTCGATGAGCCAGCTTTAGAAGCAGCTCCTGGAAGTGAGCATCTCCCAGCTCCCATCCTTGCAGTACTCAGCCTTCATTTTATTTCACTTTGTTCTTCGGACTTCAGCATGGTGTTTCATTTTACTATTACAAGGAAGGTATTTGAAGATCAAATTCAATCTGTACCTTATTCTAAAAAAAAGAAAAATGCTAGAATAAAAATTCTGTTCCAGAATTCAACATTTTTTCATTGACATCAATTCCTTCACGTACATAAATTGTAAGGAATTCAAAACAATCAATCAGCAAACATTTATTACAAACCTACCCTATGTAAGGCATTATGCTAACTAAAGAGTAGAAGGATAAATAAATTACTATATCACACTCTGATACTTAAACTCTAATTCAAGAATAGCAAAATCTCTTAACCTCTGAGCCATTTCTCCAGCCCCAAGAATAGCAAAATCTCATGAATATTTCTAATGGGCCATGATAGATATTTCTGAACTATTTAATTCCTGATTTCCAAGGTGACCTCAGAATTCTTCTGGATTTTTTTTTAATAATTTATTTTTTATTTCTTCAAGT
Source organism: Lophiomys imhausi (assembly GCA_907164525.1). NCBI lineage: Eukaryota > Metazoa > Chordata > Mammalia > Rodentia > Muridae > Lophiomys > Lophiomys imhausi. The sequence goes on along the minus strand of CAJQZJ010032137.1, from coordinate 2,800,223 downwards.
TACATCTCAATCACAATCCCCTCCCTACTCCCCCCTCCAGTCCCCCCCTTCCACCCTCCTCCCCCTCAGCCCCACCATCCTCTTCCCTTCTTTTTTTTTTTTTTTTTTAGTTTAAGGTATTTATTTTTCCCCCCAACAGCTCTCCCTTTCAGTCCAAATCATGGTTCTTTTTCTTATAACTATAAATACAATACAGAACAACAGAAATAAATAGGCCACGATTATAAGAGTTATATGGCTTAGCATACATTCCCAATGTCCAGTCCATATGTATTTGGCACCTGACTTTAACATTCTACTATCTAAACATCTCCATGAGTTTAAAGTTCTATATCTAACTCAGCTTTCATACTAACTTGCCTCATAATTTTAAAAATATCTTCTTAGATCCAGAACACCCTCTTGATTCCTAAACAACTCAAAATTTAACTATGAGACTCTAGCTATCTATTCTTCAACCACCTCAGAGACCTGAGAGGGATAAATATATCTGATTATATAGGAAGTGCAGGGCCTGCAGCTTCTAAAACTAAAAAATGACATACCAGTGGCTGCCTGGACAGTTCCCATTTTCTCTCCATATCATCAGATATAAGAGGTATTTACACTGATGATTCAGATGGTGAGACAGAATAAAGATTAAAACAAACTATTAATAGACACTAAAAGGTACACTCTAAATAAACAACACAGGCATTAAGTATTGTAGAATACCAACAGAATAATTGTCTCTGTGGAGAGACAAATGTACCCTCTCCAAGGACCTTAGCTCAGGAGAATTAAGAGAGATGCTACAGATAAGGATAGTGGCAAGTACACTAAGATAGAATTGACTGAATGACCGAGAGTGGACCATCTTCATCTGAGGAGATTCATGTGGACAAAAGTAGCAAGAGGATTCAGAGGGAAGCTTAAGCTTCAATGGCAAATGTCTCCAAATGTCACCTCTGGGTGCTGAGCTTTCACCTGATTTTCATTTAGTTCTAACGTGCATTGCTTAAACGTAGCTCCAGCTCTACCTGGGTTGGAGGTCGTGAACTCTGAAAGGGAGCTTGTGATATTCTAACTTGGCTCACTGCCTCCAATTCTGCTTTCTCTACCTTGATCTGTACCTCGCAGGATACCTGAATAACCTGGGAAATGTATCCCAGGCTTCCTCTTGTCTTCGAGCTTCAATGCAGCTTGTACAAAGGCTCCAGAAGAAGTATGTTTTGTGCATAGTTAAAAATAAATAGAATTTTACAAAAGGAATGAATACTTGTACACTAAAGAAGTTTTTGCAGTTTTCATTTTCTATCATGTATGTGTACTCTGTGGTCATCTTAAGGTGGGATGGAAACAGGTTTGTCATGTGTGTCACAGCCTGAGGTTGGTAGTAGAGACCCATCTTCACCAGGGAAGAGTCCATGATTAAAGAATGACATCGGCCCTGAGCACATACACTCATTCTTGCTATTCTATTTGTTCATATTGACAGTATCTTTGCATCTGTAAGTTAGTTTAGTCAAAGGTCTGCTAAAACACTAAAGATGTGATATTCAACAGCTAACTACTGTAATGATGTTTGTGTGTTCCTTAGCACAATGGAGACTAGGAAGTTGACTATTATGTTTGAATCCCCAGAACATCTAGAGAACTTTATTAATCATTACTTGCTGGTTCCTGATGTTGATAAACATATGCTCTTTAAAACCTATCTACTTAATGGGACTTAACTATCTATATTGTTAAAATCAGATGCTTCCATTAAGGTCACAATTGATATCAGGGTTAGATGCATCATAGAAAAAATTCTTTAAGAACCACCACAGATTTTTACTAATCCCAAAGTTTCTCCCCTGAGAGTATTAATATATATTTATATTATATATCAACCTATATTTATATAATTATAATATTTATGTTATAGTTATATATTAATGTCTATTACATATCTATTATATATATTATAGAGCAGATATTAGTATATGTAATATATGTGTACCCTGTGGTCATCTTAAAGGTTGAATGGAAATAGGTTTATCATGAGTGCCAGAACCTGAGGTTGGTAGTGAAGACCCACTATATTTATCATAATAGATATTAATATATAGTCATAATATTAATAGTATAATTAATAATTTAAGTTTCATAGGAAATATATATCCTATAAAACTTGCCCTGTCAGTCTATCTTTGATCAACAGGCTATATATATATGTCTATGCCTCTAATACTGCATGAAAGTACTTCACTAGGAAAACTGTCCAGTCAGATCTTTAAAGCTATTTATTTGTAAGCACTTACTACTCTGGCCCTCATTTATTTGTTCTTCTACAAGATATGACTTTAGTATGTATTACATTTGGGTGAGCCATAGCTAAAACTATTTTGAAGAAAATCCCTCTTCAGAAGTTAAATTAGTTGGCTTACTAATTTTAAGGAGACTCAATTTACCAATAAAATACACTTCAAAAAATAACCCATAACTTTTTCATCTTCATGAAGATTGACATCTTATATCCTTCCTTCAAAAAGAGACTTAATGCCAAAATGCTGCAGCAGCACTTGATACCAAGAAAACAATAGTATCAGAAATCAAAAGCATTGAAAATTCTCTTTAGTCCCTGTTCCCTTCAGAGTAATGAAGTCCTTATATACCTTTGTAATTTTAAGCCTGCAAGAATATGGGTCTAATAAATTGTGCTGGATTGATTGATTTGACTCATCAATACTGCTTTCAGAAAGGAGTAAGTTTTGTACATTATTGATTTGTCTAACTTCATAGACTTTAGTGGATATCAAAGAGTTTTTCTATAAAATGACTCCCATAGACAAACCTTATCTTCTGGGTTGCTGATGTCTGTAAATTAGTCTTAGCCTTTTCTTGTCTCTTCATTCCCTTTGTTCTTGCTGTAATAAAATATCCTGACAGAAGAAGCTTAGGAGAGAAAATGTTCATTAGGCTAACAGTTACAGATTGCACCCCACCACTATAGAATATTAAAACAATAGGGTCTTCAGAGAGCTGGCCACTTTATATTCACTACATCTACAATCAAGAGCAGAGAACAATGAATTCACATGTGCTTACTGGTGCTCAGTTATACAGTCCCAGATACCCTGCTCAGGTAATGGTCCTGCACAGAATTAAGACTGGTCTTCCCTCCTCAATTAACTTAATCAAGACAGTTCCTCACAGACCTAGGGGGGGTAACCTTAATCTAGACAATCCCTAAGAGGTGTACCAGGAGTCCTGACTCCTAGGCAGCAAGTTGAAAACAAATATTAACAATCATAACTTTTTTCAATATTTTCAATAAATCAAACTAATTTACCCATATCATTAATTTAAAAATGTAGTAGTTGTTTATGGCACTCAGAGGAAGGCCAAATTAACTCAATTAAGCATGGAACAGAATTCATGCTCTAGTTTTCTTTTTTCTCTCTCTCTGTCTTCTATTGTCTTTAGATTTTTTTGTCTTTAGCTTTTTTTTTCTTTAAACATTTATCTATTAACTCAAGTTATATCTCCATCACAGTCCCCTCCTTCCACCCTCCTGTTCTCACCCTCCCACCCTCTATCCCCTCTCACACCTCTCCTACTCCTCTGGTATGGGGTGCCTCCACGTAGAACTGTCATGTAGGCCCCCTGTGCAAGAGGAAACTCTTAGCCCTCATGTGGGTTGAAAGCCATGTGGGTTTTTTCCAGTTTCTAGCTATTATGAATAGAGCTTCTATGAACATAGTTGAGGTGATGTCCTTGTGGTTTGATAAAGAATCTTTTGGATATATCTCTAAGAGTTATATGGCTGGGTCTTGAGGTAGGACTATTTCTAATTTTCTGAGATATTGTCAGATTGATTTCCAAAGTGGTTGTACAAGTTTGCACTCCCACCAGCAATGAAGGAGTGTTCCTCTTTCTCCACATCCGCACCAGCATGTGCTGTCATTTGAGTTTTTGATCTTAGCCATTCTGACAGGTGTAAGATCATTTTCAGAGTTTCTAATTGGCCTTTTGTACTCCCTTATGGAAATAAGTGCCTATCACTTTAAGAATGTAGGAGAAATGCTATCAACAGCAGCATTTTCTACATTCTGAATACCTTGCTAGCACTATCATAGCCCACGACTCACAGGCAACATGTTCAGCTACCAGAGGAAACTGTGGCAATAAATTAAACTACATATGGTATATATCTTTGCTGCCTGACCACCAATGGCAACAGCTTCCTGGAGTCATTATTCATCCAGCCACATATCCCAGCAGCTATACATTACTCTTGGTAGCTCAGTACAAGTCGCCTATAAGAATTTGTTTACAGCACTTTGGGTTCCTCACATTGCATCACCCACCTGAGAGCCTCTCAACCTTCTGACTCTGTTCTCCAGCTGGTGATTACTCACTGCTGCACAGCTTAACGAGGAATGAGACCAGTGTCACACATACCATTCATCTAAAGCCTCCATATGACTTGACACTTTCAGCACTCCTTTGAGCCAGGAGCCCATAAATGTTGCAAATATTCATCAATATGGAGTGTGCTTTGTCAAAGGTGACACAACTGAGAACATCTTCAATACAACTGAGGAAAAAAAAAAAGATCAAGAAAAGTAGCTTCAGCCACACTAATCTCTTATGTCTATTCATCTTCTCAGTACCAAATATTGTCCTAAGAGGGCAATTCTAAGAGCTATGAAATGGAACAAAGTGACCCATAGGGAAAATGTTCAATAAACATTGTCTGGTTAAGTGGGGAGATAATATGAATGGAAGAGAGAAATAGGGAGTGTTCATTTCCAAGCATTGCCATGGTGAAGTACACAAATGCATATATTTCTAAACACAGAAATCTATTTTCTTACAGTTCTGAAGGTCTAAGCCGCCAAGTCAGGGTACGAGAGGCCATGCTTGCCCTGGGATTCAGAGTAGAAGCTTTCCTCATTTTTTTTCTTTACTTCTGATGGTAGCCCTTGACCCCTGACTTGATTGAGCGTATAGCCACCTGACTTGAAACTCTTGTTCCATCTCTCAGTAGCCACTCCACGGACATTGACATTTCTGTCTTTCCCTAGTACTGCCCTCTTTGTAACAATGGTAACATTCATATTTGATAAGGATCCCCCTTAATAAGCCCATTTAAAGTCGATTTCCTCTTAAATATCTGTTCCTAAATAAGATCACATTTGCCTTTTCTGGGAATTACAATTATGTGCTCATCTTTTCCCAACTCATAATAAAAGGTTATATAAATGGACATAGAATAGAAATATTCCTTATATGATCTATATTTTCTGCACCTACACATTTAAGTTCGATCTCCTATTTTTTGTTGTTTTTTTGTGGTTGTTATCTGTATTTCTTTATATAGGCAATATTTTCTAATCATCAGAACCAATAATTATTATTAGTCTTTCAAATCTTCAAATTTTCTTCAGCACATGATCTTTTGACTACACTAAAAGAGAGTTTTTAAATTTTAGTTCTCCATAAGAAGGGTTATCAAATTGTTGCTATATTTTCTCTTTTAACAGCAATAATAATAATATAATAATAAACTATTGATTCTTTATATCTCTTTTGCATTTTTGTTGTTCAAGACACTCAGTTTCTATATGACTTTTATTTGTTTTTGTTTTTTTTTTTTCTAGATAGATCTCACCCTATAGCCCAGGCTGGCCTCAAATTCTCTACACTCCCCCTACAGTTAACCTCCTAGGGTCTTGAATTACAAACATGAGCTACCATACTTGACTTTAAATTAATAAAGTATAAAGTAAAGGTCTGTGCAAATATTAAATGAAGAATCTATACAAAAATTGATTTCCTGTATGAAATCTATATCCTTCACTTTGTCTTTTCTTCTGAATTTGGTATATACATTAGCAAATATATATACTTAGATTCTCCACAGTTACTCCTGGAGCAAATATTAATTGAAGTCCTTGTGTATCCAGTCATTATACTTTATTTTTATTTCAAAATTTGTTTCTCATCTTGGGCAAGATAATTGCAATAACAATAAGAATTTCTTTCTAAGCAAGAAAATGAGAAATTTTAAGACACTTGGACTCCTTTGCCTTCAATACTCAGTCTCAAATAAACAATATAGTCCTACACATATACATAGTAACTGAATGATAATGATGTATTAATACATTTGATTATGGCAATATTTATACAATATTCACATATTTCAAATCATCAAGTTGTGTGCCTTGAATAAATATAAATTTTATTTGTCAATTATACCTCAATAATGCTATTAAAATATTAAATTATTATCTAGTTCAGAATCATCTTTTTTTGATTTGTTCATTTGCTCTATTATGGACTGGACTGTATCTCCTCTTTTAAGTAACTATAATTGTGTAACCTTATTCTCCTACATTACCTTAAGCTTTCTGATGACATAAACCATATAACATACAAAATGTGGGTTTTGCGGAAAGATTATTAAATCAACTAAGTATGAGGAGAAAAGAAATAAGATACTGCAAGACAAATATGAAGAAATTTAATGATGAAATTTTATTTAAAAGAATAATATGGACTCAACCATCTGAAAACATAAGCCCAAATAAGTGCTTTGTTTTATAAGTTCCTTGATCATGGTACCTTATCACATCAATAAAAAAGTGATAGTGTTGAAATTTCAAGTGACTGGATAATATATTGCTGACATTTCACCCATTAAGCAGTAAAAGCAACTACTAAAATCCACTGTTTTCCTTATTTATTGTTGCTCTACTAGCCAGAAAACGATTATCATTATAAATCTGTAGGCTAACTTAGTGCCTTATGAAAATTATCTCAAACAGTATCATCAATAAAGTAGGTAAGATAAACTTGGAGAATGGCCAACTCTTAAACTGAACTTTAAGTGTTAAAATTTGTAACACAGGAAGCCAAAAATAGGCAATGTGTAATAGCAGATTGTCCCATATTTTACCTTTTCTTGTCTTTTCAGTTGTTCTTAATTTGTATCTCTGGGTATATGTCTATTCTAATACTTTAATTTTGTTTAATTGTATTTTTTTTCAGTGTTGGTGATGCAACTTCCACATGCTACATGCTTACTCTTCCACTGAGGGACACCTCCAACCCTATACTGTAAATATTACTTAAGGATGCGTAGCATGTGTTTCAGAGACTCCGTAAGTTTCTAAGGTCTATTTTAGAGCACTTTTCTTATGTAAAATTATGTTAAAAATTAAGTTAGATGAACAATTTTGGCATCTGTGAAACAAACAAATGCTCTAGGCAGACAAATGACGTAATAAAGTGGTTTCATGAAACACACTACCCACAGTGGCCTGGACTAAAGGGCTTCACTTGCTGTTTTAAATATCATTAATCTGTTCCTCTACATCAGAGCCACTGCAATGCATTAGGCTTAGTTAGCCTAATATTTACATTTGAATAGCAATTCAGAGCTTTTAACATAATTTTTGTATGTTTATTTTATTTTCACTGTCAAAATTACTGTTCTCAGTCAGAAATAAATCAGAGTTATCAGAGCACCTATAAGTATTGCACAATTTAGGGCCTTTATATGAGAATGGAGTTTATAAATGTGCTATAAACTGTCACGTCAGCTGCAATTCCAGCTCAAGAAGACAGGAGGCACACTGAGGAAACCCTGGCAACCATGCCAAGTCCACAAATACCTTATCCACAATTGGAGGTTGCCACAGAGCAACATGGTGCATGATAGAGGTAGGACAACGAGCTGATGGCAGGCAGAGTTGCCATCAAGAAAATTAGCAAATTGTTTGGCTCCTTCTTCACAAAGTGTCTTTTTAATTTTTTGCCTCTTTCTAAATCTTATTAGCCAAGTAACTGTGAGCAAGTCCTAGCTTCATTTTCTCAACTTTAGAATGGGCTTCATTAAAATGAAAAAGAAAAAACAACCACATTTTCCTGTCTTAGCATAGCAGTGTCAACTTGCAAATATGTGTCTGCTATGTGCCTAATATTAGCTTTATTAACTTAAAATGGAAAACAATACAAAACGAATACACATTTACAAAAGAATAGGGAAGAATTTTTACATATTCTTACAGTAGAATATATCACAAGGATAATGAATGAACTAGCATTTCATACTGAAACACAGTATAAATATAAGAGATAGATAGGTGGTCTTCAAAAACCTCAAGAGATCTGCAGAATATGGCATTCAAAGATGTTTTCTCAAGATTTTTTTGATATCAAGACATGTCAGCTCCTGACAGCACTCCCTATTCTACTCCAAGTAGAATATGAGCATCAAAGAATCTCCAATTGGAGATGGTTGAATGAGTGGCAAGCCTATCTCTTGGCAAGAAAAACCCCTTGCTTCAACTGTAGACAGAATGCTGTCCAAAAAGGACAAAACTTGGAAGCAGGTAAGTCGACAGCCTAGCTCTGCCAAGACAGGGTAGGCAAGTCCTCCATAATTCCTGCTCTACAATCAATGTCTGTCAGAGAAACGGGGCCAAACTGCTGAAGATTGATGCTGTAATGTATGGAAAGAAAATGGGAACTGTCCAGGCAGCCACTGGTATGTCATTACTAAGTTTTGAAAGTTGCTGGCCCTGCACTTCCTACATAATCATATATATTTATCACTCTCAGGTCTCTGATGTGGTTGAAGAATAGATAGCTAGAGTCTCATAGTTAAATTTTGAGTTGTTTAGGAATTAAGAGAGTGTTCTGGAACTAAGAATATGTTTTTAAAAATGTGATGCAAGTTAGGATGGAAGCTGAGTTAGATATAGAACTTTAAACTCATGGAGATGGTTAGATAGTAGAATGTTAAAGGCAGGTGCCAAATACATATGGACTGGACATTGGGAATGTACATTAAGCCATATAATTCTCATAATTGTGGCCTAATTATTTCTGTTGTTTTGTATTGTATTTATTGTTATAAGAGAAAGAACCATTTGTTGGACTGAAAGGGGGAGCTGTTGGGGGGGAAAGATATATCTTAAACTTTAAAAAAAAAAGGAAGGGGTGGGTGGGTGGGGAGGGAAGAGGGTGGGAGGGTGGGACTGGAGGGCAGAAAAGGGAGGGGACTGTGATTGAGATGTAACTTGAAGAAATAAAAAATAAATTTAAAAAAAGCACAGTGGTTGAGAAAATAGTGTTATTACTGATATATATATTTCTAAAATAAGATATAGCCTCAGAAAAAGATATGGAGAAATTCCCCAACACTGTGAAAAATGGAGAAATTGGTACAACCATTATGGAAACCAACATCTACCTTCTTCAGAAAACTGGAAATAGAATTATCATCAAGTAATTCAGCAAATCTTCCACTAGTGTATATCTGAAAGTAATCAAATGTCAACGAAACCTGAAGCCAGTTGTGGTAGCACACACCTGTTCCTCTGGCACTGAATGAAGAACAACCACAAGTTAAGATCCAGTCTGAGTCATATAAATTCTAGGCTGGTCTGGCCTGCTCAGTAAAACATGCTTCTAAACAAACATCTGTGCTCCAGTGGTCAACAAAATACTATCCACAGTAGCAAAAATATGGACTCGACCTACAAGTCTACTAACAAGTGAGAGAATAAACAAAATGTGTAATGCAATGTACCATTATTTTACCATTAACAAAGAATGAAATTCTGATATTTATATCAACATGGAGGGATCTGGAGGATACTGCGTTAAGTGGAATGCCATGCAAGAAAGACAGACACCAAGTGTTCTTATCAATATGTTCATGGAGCTAAAAAGATGATTTTAAAGATTTAGGGAATAGGATACAGTGGCCTGAGCCTGGGCAATGATATGAGAAAAGTCAGATGAAGGGGGAGCATACTTGACACAGGGTACAGTAGGATAGGAGAAATAACTTCAAACACCCTACAGAACAAGGACACAGCTATTATTAACAAGAGCTAATTTAGAATTTCCATATTGCCAGTAGAGAAGATTTTCAATTGTCCCAACACAAAACAAACCTGTCTGAGGTATCAGACTTGTTAATAACACTCATCTCATATGGTATATGTGTGTTAAAATGTCACATGTGCCCCACACATATCTACAATTCCTAAACTAGTTAAAAATAAAAAATAACCTTTCAAAGGTTCCTTCTGATTTTATAAAACTAAACTGACAAACCTGCAGGGAAGAAATAGAATAAGTAACAGTTTTATTTGAAATTTTTTTTTATTTCTTTTTTTTTTTTAATACTTTATTTTTTTTCTTCAAGTTACATCTCAGTAACAAACCCCTCCCTATTCCCCCTTCCTATCCCGCCCTTCCACCCTCTTCCCCCCAGAAGTTTCCCCTTTCAGTCCAACAGATGGTTCCTTCTCTTATAACAGTAAGTATTATACAAAACAATAGATATAAATATGCCACATTTATGAGAGTTAAATGGCCCAGTATACCCTCCCAATGTCCAGTTTATACATATTTGGCCCCTGACTTTAACATTCTACTATCTAACCAACTCCATGAGTTTAAAGGTCTATATGTGACTCAACATTCATAATATCTTGCAACACACTTTTAAGAGTATCTTCTTAGATCTATAACACC
>CAJQZJ010032137.1:2779521-2789686 GCA_907164525.1 Lophiomys imhausi | reverse complement strand
TCTCTTGTATTTAGATAAGCAAATGTTGCTTGTCTCTTAGCAACTTGATTACTGGGTAGTTTAGAGAATATCTGTGATAGACTGTCATAGTAGCTAACAAAGTGACATGTTTGCATGACTAGGAGTTTGTTTTAACTATCCTAGACCGTTTTAGACGGTTGGTATAAAAAAAAAAAAAGAAGTGCCGCACATATGCGGTGAAAGTATAAGAAGCCAGAGCAGACAAGCAGTCAGTGGCGATCAGTCTTAGCACTGACGTCCTGCCTCTGCCCTACCCTCAGGCCTTGTACTGAGATCCTTGCCCTATCCTCAGGCCTTGTACTGAGATCCTTACCCTACCTTCAGGCTTTGCACTGACCTCAGGCTTTGCACTGACAACAAGAAGAGCAAGGACGTCGGACAGGTCGTATAAGTTGTGTGCCGTGGGTATGAAGTATAAATGTGGTGGATGTATATGATAGCTTTAGTGATATTAGGAATACTGTGTATTAAGTGCTTGTGTGTGCTGGATTATGTTCCTGATGTAGTACCATCTGTAGAAATATTAATAGAATAATAAATATAGATATTTAGTATAAAAAAATCAAATGATATGATGGATTATAGGTAGTCAGTGAATAGAGTCTTTTCTGAAACACTATATATTCATATATGAGTGTGTGTGTGTATGTGTGTATACAACACACACTGTCTTTAAAAGTACCACCACAGCATGTCTGTAGAGGATTATCTTGATTGTTAATTAATGTAGGAGGGCTCATTCCACTGTGGGCAACACCATTCTCTAGGAAGGTGGCTCTGAGCTGTATAAAAAAGCTACCTAAGCAAAGGCATTTAGCAAAGTTGAAAGCAGTGGCCATCATCATTTTTGCCTCAAATTCTTGCCTGAGTTCCTGTCCTTAATCCCTTCAATGATGATACACCTTGGAAATATAAGCAAAATGCATACTTTCATGCTCTAAGTTGATTTTACTCATTATATTATTATAACAATAGTAGGAAACTAGAACAATGTCCTGATACTCTATTAACCTGTAAATGGTAACTCTTTGCCTAAAAAGGGGGTTAATAAGTAAAAACTTTGCCTGAAATACAAAAGTTTAGATACTGCCCCAACCAAACTCATTGAGTAAAATGAAAAGAAAAAAAAAGTCAGTGTTCATTTTTAGAATATGAAATGTTCCTAAATAAATAAAATAGTCACACTTAAAAATCAAAAAGGATCACCACCAAAGCATCTAGAAGAATATTTGTTCAACTATCTGGCTATTGCCACCTAAGAAAGTTGGTATATAAAGTCACCCCTAGCAAATTCAACCTTGTTAATTGGTCTCTCTCTCTCTCTCTCTCTCTCTCTCTCTCTCTCTCTCTCCATGTATATGTATATATACATATATATATATATATGTTCTTAAAACATACCTGCCTACCCTGGTGCTGAAAATGATGGGGTGGGAGGTTCACAAGTTCAGAAACATCCTAAGCTATATTCAGGCCATATTTAATTTTCAATTAAAGACAATAAGATCTCAGGTCAGCTTAACATGGTGAACTATACTATGTAACCTCTCCAGAGAAGCAAATACAAAGACTCTAGGTCAGCGGTTCTCAACCCGGGAGTCACAACAGGTACACAACCTGTGGGTGGCAAAATTACAATTATGAAGTAGCAACAAAATAATTTTATGGTTGGGTGTCACCACAGCATGAGGAACTGTATTGAAGGGTCACAACATTAGGAAGGTTGAGGGCCACTGATTTAGGGGAAATGCACATCCTGCCAGCAGACTTCAGTTCTCAGATCAGTGTGTCCTTGCTGAAAAGAACTGCAATGAACATATTGCCTTCTGTGGAATGTCGATGTTAAGGCCATTTCAAGAGCTTCTGTAGTCACTTGTTCTCTGGAGCAGCAGGTTTACACATAAAACTGTTTTCTTTCAACCAGTGAATCTTCAAATTCAGCCCTTATTCTGACACTGATACATATGCTATGTAACAGGGGAAAGGCTTCATGAATTAGGTCCACAATTCCTGTTGTATTTTCTTTCCATTTGGCACCTTAGAGTTTAGGAGAATGGATGAAAGATAGAATAGAAAAAAAAATGACTAAATAATCTGAGATTGAATTCAGGTCCTGGAGCTCGCTGGTAAATGTCCTTACTGAACAGGCTATCTTACCAGAGCCATCACTAGATTTTTTGGCATTTTTTGTAAACATTCATTGTTTATAAAACTATTTTATTCTGGCAAATTTTCCATATTTCTATTTTTAGTAAATATCCATTATGAACACCCTCTTTTCAACAGGCTGTAAATATCCCATTGAGCTGACTGAAGGGACTCTAACCAACATGGCAAACATGGCTCTGGGAGGCCTCGCCCTTCTCCCCCATTCCCTCCACCTTGCTAAAACCTGTTAGATTACATTACTACATCTAGACTCTCAAATATTCCCTTATTTGGTCACTCTGTCCTCCTGAGACTGTCTACAAAGGTCCAGCTATCAAAGTGTTGAAGTCCAGCAATCAAAAGTCCCCTTTGACTCACTTAATTAACATGTTCAATTAAAACTAAACACTTCATCTTAGCACAGGGTTTCCCCTTTTACCTTTATAAACTGCCATTTGTCTGTGGGTCCCATGTGTCTCCTCTTTATACAGAGTCAGTTCTTTGTCCCCTGGGACAAATACATTTTACCCATTGCCTTTGTCCCCTTTCTCCCCTCTCCCTTGTTCCCTTCTTTTCCCTCTTCCTCTATGTCCTATCTTTCTTCCTTATCCCTGCCCTCCATTTTCTGAGGCAAATACATCTCCTTTGTGCTGAGAACTTGGTCCTGCAGTGTCTTGAGCCCACTTTGAGGTCCCTACACTTACCCTAGCACAGTTTATTCAATATATATGCATTACCTACTAAATGTTAGGTACTAGGCATGGAATCCCTGTTTCAAAGGTGTGAAAGAGATGTGAGTAGGCTGTAAATTACACTGCAGAATAACAATGTCTCACCTGTCACAAGTACTGGAGACAATGGAGACAATGGGCAATGTATTCTGAGTACAGGGAACAGTTTACACAGTACAGGAAATAATCATCTCATCATTCTTGCAAATGACTGCTGTCTTGGTTACTTTTTCTGTAGCTGTCATAAAACATCTGATAAAGGCAGCTTAAGGAAACAAAATTGTGTTTTGTTCCCTGTTGAAAGTATAGTAGGTGACACTTGTTTTATTTCAAACACTCTAGTTTATTATACTATACTTAAACGTCTACCTCCCTTCCAACCTTATTTTCCAACCCCCCAACACTAGGTAGGAGAAGAAGAAGGTTAAAAGGGAAAAGGATGTAGATCTGCTTTAAATACTTCCTGCTGATTAGGGTCATTTAGTTCTTTGGGGACAATATCAATCACAGTAGTCAGGATATTCAGCAGTTCAGAAAACAAGCAACAGCAAACACAGCAGCAGGATGAACCAGTAACAGTGTGGGGGAGCACCAGCAGGGAAAGCAGCAGCCTCTTCCTTCTTCAGAGCACCCCCCATCCTGACATTTATACCCTTCTCCAGAGTCCTCAGAATTAAACTTTCTATAGCTGGCTAAGCCACACCCCTTCTAGTGCAGGAGATAATTATAGTTTACAGCTGTGGACAAACTGAAGCAGTCCCATATCCTATACCTGGGATTATAACAAAAACATTCTAATAACATAACTTTTTTTTTTAACAAACAAAAACTCTTTCCACAGTAGAGTCTACCATGATGGACAAGTGAAAACAACTATGATGCTTATGCCAAGCCATTTTCTCCTTTTAATATTCCAGGACCCCTGGCATCATTTCTACCATAGTGGCCAAGTCTTTCCACTTCAAATAACACAATCAAGACAATCCCAAATGGACAGTACAGAGAAGCTTCTCTGTCACAAATGGCTCCAGCATCCATCAAGTCCACAATGAATACTGACACAATTGTAAAAAAAAAAGAATGTTCCATAAGAGCTCTCCTGAATCCTACACCTGGGCACACTTCCTGAATTTAGGTAGATTCACTCTTAAGATGGACATATAAATGATTCATCAGCTGACACAGAACTGTTGGGCCCTAAGTCTTGGCACCCTAAACAGGTACAGTTTGTCACACTGGAGTTTTAAGAGACATCAGCCTGTTTATTTAACAAGTGCTAATCATTGGCACATGAACCCTAATGAGTCATAGTTTCAATTTCTAGGAAACCTTTTCAGAGATGTGGCCCTGAGATATAGCATCCTAGAGGTACAACCCTCGCAAAGGAGGCCAGTGGGCACTATGGAAAGAATCTTGACAGAGTGGAGGAAATCCAAAGGCAAAACGCTCCCTCTCAGTCCAAATGAGCCTACAGAAGGATGATTTATTACCAAGACACAGAGGGAAATGATCAGCCTTAATGAAGTGCGTCATTTATGCAAATTGAATCTGATTCGATACTGATCTTGAATTCGAAATTCCCAATGACTTCTAGCTAATTAGCATTAATCACAGACATGCCTCATGGGCCTTTTGTCTGAAGCCTTGAAGACTGCCTGGCTTTATTGCTAGGTGATAGGGTGGTAGGGTACACACCCACCCTTAGAATGAAGAAGTTGTCCAGAGATTTCTGTTGAGCATATCTGAAGCCTTCCCTCTATCTCTTCTTTCCCACTTTCAGTTACTAGGAGAAAAACAGCTATAGACCCCCACTTCCAAAAACGAAAAGCAGCAGAAAAAAATGAGAGCAGATTCCTTCCAAATCAGTTCCAGAATCTAAGCTATTTAATCATCAAAGCACTAATACAAAGAACCCAGATCCCCATCAGATAGTGCTTTGGATACAGTTAACACGTTCAGATGCTTGGGCTGCCATTAGCTGCCAGTAGTTGAGGAAATAGAGAACAGGATACAGAAAAATCCTTTTCAGACAATCCTTTTACCTTACTTAATTTTTATTTTTAATACTGAAATAAACATATAATGTGACTATTGAGTAAATTACCATAGGATTATTCCCCAATGGCTGAGGCATCAGTAGCTAGAAAATCCCACACTAAAGTGCTCTTGTGACTCCTGCTTGAATGCTCTCTGAGCATCACGCTGTAGCTCCCTGAAAGCAAAGGCAGAAACCTCAGTCCACCAGGACCAGTATTTCATCCAGCCTAAAAAACAATTTATCAGCTGCAGGCACAGGAAACTTCCTCCTCGAGTTAAGGCTTGCATTATGTTCATCTGTCAACCATGCTATTAGAACGTGTTTCCATTGAGTAGATTCCACTTCCTGGCTTTATTGCTGAGTCAGCCAATAATAACTAATTTTATGTCTCCTTTGAATACTGCCGAGCCTGCTTATTTTTAAGGGAGAGAAAGCTAGTGTGTAAGTCAAAACTGTCACATTGCATGGTGTCACAGGAAATTTTTCAAGAGGAATTCAACTGAATCCTGTTGTTTTCACCGTATTCCGAGTACAACTGCCAGGGAGTCTGGGCCACAGAGAGGACCAGGCCAGCACTGACAAGGTCCTGTGGCCTCCACCTGGACTCCTGGACTTAGCTCCCATGTAACATGGAGGTCTCTGAAGGAAGGCTTTTAAGTTTCTATGTCATTAACCATTTATTTCATCTGGTTAGCAAATTAAAGAAAACTACTTTTTACTCGATACTGCTATCAGCTCAGAAATTTTCATTTTAAATAAACAAAACAGGGAAATAACTGATTTTTTATTAAAAGATAAAATTATAACATGAATAAATCAGTGTATTCTTTTCTTTTTCTTTTTTTCATGTTTTAGAAAAAAAAAAGAACTGTTAGAAAAATGAATTGTTAGAAACTTCCTCCAGCAAAGAGCTCTAGAGACCAGGTACAACTGTTTCCCTAGTATGGCAAGGAGACAAATAAGGAGAGACCTGTGAGAAACCAGGGTGTGACTTTTTTGTGGGAGGCTGCCTGCAGCCTATGCAGTTTGTATCTGGCACAATCTGGGGCCTCCCAGATACCACCACAGGGACACCTCTCAAATTGCACATGGACACTGCGTTCTCTTAAATATACTTATTTTATCCAAACTGAAAGTGAATTTTGAGTGAAAACTTCCACTTAGCAGTCAATGTTCGAGAATAAGAGGCCACACTGTCCTTTCCAGGATGCATAACCTGTGATAATCTGAGCCAATCTAAATTCTTCTCTATAGGCACTTTTTTTCTTTCCAGTGCTGATGTTCCTCACTGTCAGCCTTTGCAAAATCTGCCTGCAGCTGAATGTGACCAATGACCTCAGTTCACTTTCTGGGCACCACGGAATCAGGGAAGCAGGCAGGGGAGATCCGATCTTTGAGTTAGTGCTTTGGACAAGCAGCGGTTCTGGGACTCACTTACCTGTGTGGTAAAGATGTGAGTCCTTACCTCAAAGCACTCACCTACCAGGCACTGCTGTGGATTGTGACTTACATACACGTCTAAGGTATCGTTTGTGTACTTTTCAACAGAGAGAAGGGATAAGAAACCAGTGTCAGCTTCATTTAAAAAGAAAAAGACAGTCCAGAATTTGGAGATGATTATAAAACTGAGAATAAGGAAACCAAGCTCAGCACATCGGCACATGCCTGTAACCTCAGAGCTCAGGAGCCCCGGACAGAATTGCGGCCATTTTGAGGCCAGTATTATTGAAACCCTGTTAAAAAGAAAAAATAAATCTAATAGCATTCCTCTGCAAATGTTTTATGTCATGTACTTATACTAAGAACATTAATTGCTACTTTTTATGTCATCTCTGAAATTACATAAGTGTTTTTCACTAATTAATTAATTAATAAGAAAACTAAATTTTAGAGAATTTACTAGACTTATCAACTTCATCCAATGAACACAGTCCCCTGTAAAAGACTGTTCTGCTGTGTTCTTAAAGCTAACCTTAGAGCAGTGAAAAAAGAATAGGTAAAATTTAACCTATGTTCAAGAAAAGATGGTATGGCAGTAACAGGTGATGGAAATGCCCAACTCTTTTGCTTCTTTTTCTTCTTCTTCTTCTTTTTAATTATGTGTAAGGGTGTTGTATCTGCATGTATATCTGTGTACCACATGCGTGCGTGGTTCTCACAAAGGCCAGAAGAAGGCATTGGAAACCCTAAGCTGGAGTTACAGATGATTTTAAGCTGCCTTGTACATACTAAGAATGAAACCTGGGCCCCCTACAAGAGCAAACAGTGCTCCAACAGCTGAGCTGTCTCTCCAGGCCCTCTTTCTCTTCTTTCAATACCATCTTGAAAAATTAGTGTGAAATCAGAGCAGACGGACCAAACAAAGAAAGAAATGTAAAGACAGACTAAATACAGTTCAGGTAAAACTAAAATAGGATTTTGAAAGGAATCTCAAAAAGTCATTTGCTCCAGTTTTTCTGCTTGAAGATAATGAATCCATGAAATTCTGTGCCATGTTCCAAGTCCCAACTTAACAACACTGTTTATATAGAACTGAACTGGCTTCTGGACCAACACTCTTCCTACCTGTATACATGAGAGATAATAATGAAGTTCTAGTGACTGATTTCAGTGGAAAATATTGCGTAACAATCTTCCTGAAGTTCTAATTGCAACTTTTGAATTAAGGAGAATGAGGAATGTTTTAAATGATAGGAGTTGTCCTTAATCTGAACTGCAGAATACACATCATTAATTCAGAAAGGACCACTGTTTTTCTTGGTCCTCTCACTTTGCACTTAAAAACCACAGAGAACTCACAATTCATTTAGCAATATATCAATGATTAGAGAGTTCCTTAATTTTAGTATGCTATAAAAGTTAATTAACAGTGGGTACACTTTTACCAAAGCCTAAGAATTGTATTTATCGCATTATATATTCACTAGTTATATTACCTGGCATGATTAAAACTATCACTAACTAATTTTACATAAAGTTTAATGGAAACAAATATTAATATCATTTCAGTAATTTTCTGAAATTACAATAATTAATTTAATGTTGAAATGTTTTCCAACTTTGTAAAAGTTATTATGTTTCCACATTTGTCATTGTGTGTCCAACAGAAGTAAACTTAGACTGTTTCCTCATCCTAAGCATGCCACACAGAATTGGCCAAGAAGAGACTTGCTGTACTATGTTCTGTCTCTTTGACATCCTAGTAATCATGCTGCAAAAGATTTTTTCCAAGATCTACAACAATCTGAGCAAAAAGATCCTACCGGAGCTGAATCTTTCTTCAAAGTCAAACTGCCACCAAAATCCACAGAAATACAGAGGACTCTTGTGTTGTTCTTTCCTTGCCTGGATTCGAGCTGCTACGTGCTGAATGATAGATAATACGTTTATTATTAGAACAGAATACACATTTAGATCCAGTTTTATGTTTTACATCTTATCAGTAGGGGAAATGTCCAGAAACAGAATAGTACAACCATTATAGGGCCGGCAGATTTTATCAACAGCGTTTAGTGAGTAGATTGTATATTTCTCAACTAGCAGCCAAACATCCCTCCAGATGGACTTCTCTTGCCTATGAAAAATAAAGCAGTACTTTCTCTCCTGCTTTCATGACTCTTCCACTCCCATACCTTCATTTTTTCTAAAAGGTGAATTCTGAAACTCCATTTTGTCTCTCTTCTAAGCTAAACAATTGCAATGTTACAATAGTTACTGTATAATCATCCTCTATACCGAACAATTGTACATATACTTCATTCAATTAAATTGATTTATATTTCTGGCAACCACTTCAAGAGGAAATAGTAATAGCCTGTGGCTGTTGGACTTTTCTGAGATGTCAGATTCTTTTTATCGAGCATTTTCTGTAGATCGCCTTTTCAGTGTCCCATGCTGCCTGCTTTAGAGCTCCCCTAACCTGTTTTCTGCTATCCAGTCTTTTCACCAGCTATCAATATCACAATGGAAGATATAGTATAAAACCAAAGGAACTAGATGGTTTGTTAAATCACAAAACCATGACAAAAGAAGTCGATAAAATAACACTCAACAAAAGAAAACATACTAAGCCTTATCTAATATTTAACAAAGCCAATCTCCAGGCACAAAAGAAATCCTCCTATAAATAAACAGAAATATTAAACTGAGCCTGTCAACTAAGAGCACAACATAAGGAAACATGTTGTGCTTCTTTTCGAGAAATTTACCCAGCATTTATATCAGGACCAAGGAAAATATAGTGAGTTCAAAGTAAGACTGTCTTAAGGAGAGGGGTGAGGAGGAGCACAAAACAAAAAAACTAGGTAAATTAACTCTGCTTTTCAGTGGTCGAAACATCTCTAGAATTAAGCTATGTCTGATTTTAAGATATACCTTGGCTACTTTGAGTATGTTTAGTGAATTATGGCTAAGATAGCAAATAAATCACATCATGGAACCTTTAGTTAAATAAAATATATAACCATGATGACAACAAGTGTGGAGATGAGCATAAAGGAAAAACAGCAATCATAATCCACACAAACTAAAATTAGTGTTTATTGATCCCAAGAGATTTGTAAAATACTGAGAGATTATTATTTATTGACTTAAAGATAAGCAAAAGTCAATGACCCAAATTTTAAAACACCAGATTTTAGCACAATGAAGAATTTGTTCATCAGTACAGTTACCCAAATTTTACATGGATAATAAATAATAAGTAAATGAAGTCTCAATGTATTAAACGGATAACTGATATATACTATATGAATTAAAGAAGTTCATATGTAGTATTCATATTGAAATGTTATAGCAAAAAATGTAAATTGGAAATAACTGAAACAAGAACAAGAAAAAAGCAAGCTTGTTTAGAATAGATGATAGGTGCTTAGAGATTTCTTACAAAATGTATATTGACATGTACCTGGAAGGTAAATACTCAACCTAAGTGAATAAATTATCTCAGTGTATAATCAAAAAAGTCGTCCTTCATATACTTTCATAGACAGTACATATCTACTTGAATAATATTTCATAGTGAGCTTAACATTGGTTTTAAGAACCATTCTAAGATTCTCACTACAGAAAGGAAGTTAGAAATCCTATGAAAAAATCCCTGTGCCCCAAAGGCTGGAACTAGAGGAATGCCACAGTTAGGGGCCTGCCTGGACTACACAGTGAGTTCAGGTTACAGAGCAACACACACACACACACACACACACACACACACACACACACACACACA
>CAJQZJ010032137.1:2750387-2779511 GCA_907164525.1 Lophiomys imhausi | reverse complement strand
ACACACACACACACACACACACACACACACACACACACACACACACACACACACACACGGTGGGGTTGTGGGGGGACAGAAGGAGAGAGGAAAGGAGGGAGTGAGGTGGGAAATGGGGAAGAAGAGGAGATACAAAAACAAAGTAACTCAGAAAAGGTGATCTCTACCCACTTCTTTCACTGCTGACAGATTTTGCTTGCCCACACTTCATGCCTCCAACTTGTCATGTCTCTAGCTTGCGACCTTTTTGTGTTCTCTGGATCCCCTATTTCTCCCTGGGGATTTGGGTGTTGTCAAGGTCAATTTTTGCACAACAATAACTTGCATAGTAAGCCATGTAGCTAAGAAACCAATAGCTGTCAGTTGTCAACTGACAACTTACTTAACATGAAATTTTCACATTTAAAAATAGATCACTCTTTGAACACAGAATCGAAACATTTACCTTCCTTATAAATATTGCATGAAACTGACTACCAGTTAATTATGAGTCAATCTCTAAATGAAGCACAATTTCTGTCAAATATACACAAATATACTTCTGAAGATCTTGGAGAAGCTGACCTGTAACAACCTAAATATATACAAAGATCAAAGTGGTTCACTGGACCTTTCTATTTTCTAGACGCATGGTCATATTACTCTTCTGAGTCCTTTTGTGGTTGGATATAGTCATAAAACATTGGTCAATGACAGTAAAACATTTCATTGTCAGAAACACTTAAGATCTCTCCTTTCTGGCATGCATGCTTATCAGCCATCTTTAAAAGCAGATGAGCCATCTATATAGTTCCCTATGCAATGATAATGGGCAAAGCCCTTTGAAAGAGATAGGACAATGTAGCTTGGGTGATAAGGAGCTTTCTTTGACTAAAAACACTTGTGTTTTGAAGACATTTGTCACAACGTAGTAAGCAAAAATTTTTGATAGATATCATGATGTGCTCTCCTTGGTCAGAGGCACATCCTGTGACTATATGATGGAAGAGCTCTCTCAAGATAGGCTAATGAAACTTTGTTGGTATAATAAAGAAGCCTAATCAAATGAGTTTGGGTTGTTCTAAATGGATATTTTGCTAGGTGGCCTTCACCTAATCAGCTGAGTCCATCTGTACAAGACATAGAGGCAGAAGCAGAGACACCTGTTCCCCTAAAGAAATCGATATCCATGGCAGTAACTGTCGATAGGGTAGGGAGTTCCTTGCTGCTAGCCTTAGTACCTCACTGTCTAGCTGGAAATGAACACTGCCATCAATCCACTATGCAGCAATTGCTGCCAACAGTTAATGAGCTTGGAATGAACTCAAAGCCTCAGATGAGATCATAGTCTGTGCCAATATTTTCATTTTCAGATTAAGGAGACCCTCAACAGTTCTGGTGAACTCACATCAGAATTCTACTTACAGAAAAATGAATGTTAATGATTTGTATTTTTTAATGTGTTTTAATTGAAAGAAAATTGCATCACTTTCCCCCTTCCTTTCCACCCTCAGACCCTAAATACTGTCCCTCAGATCCCTTCCATGTCCCCCAACTATCAAGTAGATAACCACCTTTTCTTTGAATATTACCATTACGAGAACACATATGTGGTTATTTATCTGTGTGCATGCACAAATATATGTAAATGCAATCTGATGAATCTGGTTTTGTTGTTGTTGTTGTTGTTTGTGTATATATAATTTCAGAGATGACACCTTGCATTGAACAACCAATAAGGGAGCTTATTCATTTGACAGGCTAAGAAGTCAGTCATTATTTGTCTTTTGTTCTTTGTCTGGAGTTGGAACCACACAAATAATTTCCCCTTGCACATTAACATGTCCATTGATATTGTCACTGTTACAGGCTGGTTTATGCATTCATTCTAAGAGATGTTTTACAGCAGACTTCCTGGTATTTTGGCTCTTAAAATCTTTCCACACCCTCTTCAAAGATTTTGCCCAAGCCATCAACACAGGAGTTGTGGTATAGATGCATCCACTGGGACTAGGTGCCCCTGATTCCAATTATTCTAGATTGTGTTCAGTTGTGATTTTCTGTGATGGTCTCCATTTGTTGTATAAAGAGGCCTCTTTGATATGGGTGATAACCAATGTTATCTTAGAGGAAGCTAAGCCACTCTAGCAGTTAGTTTCACACAAGAACCACAGACTAACAATATTCTCAGTGCCAGGCATAAGAAACCTCCTCTCAAATGGTTGGTCCGGATAAATCAAGAGACTGTCAAACAGTATAGGTCAGTGGTTCTCAACCTGTGTTTGTAACTCCTTTGGGAGTCGAACAACTTTTCCACAGGGGTCTTTAAGGCCATCAGAAAACAGATATTTACATTGATTCATAACAGTAACAAAATTACAGTTATGAAGTAGCAATGAAAATTTACAAAACTGTGGTACATCTACACACTGGAATACTATTCAGCCATCAGAAACAATGAAATCATGCAATTTGAAGCCAAATGGATGGAACTTGAGAGGCTCATCCTGACTGAGCTAACCCAGACTCAGAAGCATGCACATGGCATCTATTCACTTATAATTGGATTTTAGACATATAGTGCAGGATAACTATACTACAACCAATGCCAAAGGGAACATGAACATAGACTTTGTTTCCTGTCAATGAGACACTTCACCCTAGTGGTACTGCCTTGTAGGCCCCCAGTGCATGAGGAGGCTCTTGGCCCTCATACGACTGCTGAACTGGGGCAAGGGACTGTTATGTAGGGACACTCCACTCCAGAGGAGTGGGATGGAAGGGATAGGGGGTAGAGGGTGGGAGGGCAGGACTGGGAGGGATGGAAAGAGGACACTGTGATGGAGATGTAACCTGAAGTAATAAGTAAATATTAAAAAAAAAGAAAAGAAAAGAAGATTATGGGTTTTCCCCACTTTATCTTCTAACTGATTTAATGTGTCCAGTCTTATGTTAAGCTCTTTGATCCACTTGGACTCAAGTTTTGTACAAGGTGATAAGTATGGGTCAAATTTTATTCTTTTACATGTCAACATCCAATTGGACCAGCACCATTTGTTAAAGATGCTGTCCTTTAACCATTGTACAGTTTTGGCTTCTTTGTCAAAAATTAAGAGACTCTCGAACTCATCAGCACAGGTGACAACTTCCTGAACAGAACACCAACAGCTCAGGATCTAAAACCAACAATCAAGAAATGGGACCTCATGAAACTGAAAAGCTTCTGTAAGGCAAAAGACACTGTCATTCGAACAAAATGGCAACCTACAGATTGGAAAAAGATCTTCAACAACCCCACACCTGCAGAGAGCTGATATCCAAAATTTATAAAGAACTCAAAATTAAATGCCAATAAACCAAATAATCCAATCAAAAAATGGGGAACAGACTTAAACAGAGAATTCACAAAGGAGGAATCCCTAATGGCTGAGAGACACTTCAAGAAGTGCTCAGCATCCTTAATCATCAGAGAAATACAACTCAAGACAATTCTGAGACTCCATCTCACACCTGTCAGAATGGCTAAGATCAAAACTTCAAATGGTAGCACATGCTGGCAAGGTTGTGGAGAAAGGGGAACACTCCTCCATTGCTGGTGGGCATGCAAGCTTGTGCAACCACTATGGATATCAGTCTTGCAATATCTTAGAAAACTTGGAATAGCTCTGCCTTGGGACCCAGCCATACCACTTCTGGGTATACATCCAAATGATTCCTCACCAAATCACAAGGAAGTTTCCTCATCTATGTTCATAGCAGCCTTATTTGAAATAGCTAGAAACTGAAAACAACCCAGATGTCCCTCAACTGAGGAATGGATTAAAAAAAAAAAAAAACTGTGGTACATCTACACAATAGAATACTACTCAGCCATCAGAAACAACAAAATCATGCAATTGGCAGCCAAATGGCTGAAACTAGAGAAACTCATCCTGAGTGAACTAACCTAGACTCAGAAGGATGCACATGGCATCCATTCACTTATAATCGAATTTTAGCCATATAGTAAAGGATAACTATACTACAACCAATGCACCAAAGGGAACATGAACATAGACTTTTTTCATGTCAATGAGACACTTTTCCCTAATGGTGCTACCTTGTAGGTCCCCAGAGTATGAGGAGGCTCTTGGCCTTCATATGACTACTGAACTGGGGCAGGGGACTGTTATGTAGGGACACTGTACTCCAGAGGAGTGGGATGGAAAGGATAGGGGGTAGATGGTAGGAGGGTGGGACTGGGAGGGGTAGAAAGAAGGCACTGTGATGAAGATGTAACCTGAAGTAATAAACAAATATTAAAAATTTAAAAAAGAAAATAAGGTTATGGTTGGTAGTCACCACAACATGAAAAACTGTATTAAAGTTTGTAGCATTAGGAAGGTTGAGAGACACTGGTATAGATTATATATGTAGCCCTTGACTATCTCTCAACAGTTAAGGGTAGGCCTGTATTGCTGAATATTGCACACACTTAAGACACAGCACTTGGAAGATTAGAGCTGGGTTTCACTTGAAAGCCTCTGTTCTGTGGTCTAGCGTCTATGATTCTGAAAATAATTGTGTAAACTGCCAAAGCAGGGAAGCAATTAAGTAGTCCTACCCAGCTGGAGCACCTATGAACCACTACAATTACCAACATAACAAAATACATATAGGCACAATAAGTGGCCCTCACATGCTGGTGGTGAACAATAGACTACTAAATGGACTTAAGGCCCACCCAACAGAATGGAAATCTTGCCAGGCACTGGAAATCTAGCCAAGGATAGTGGTGTCATAGATCTGAGAAAGGAATCTACTACCACAACTCTGCTAGATCAGTAAAATTCCTTACTATGTTCTAAATCTTATACTTACAAATATTCATTCAAGCTGTTAAGTTTGTGGTTATTTGTCATCACAAGAGAAAATGAAATACAGTGCAACTGAGACTGTGCTGACAGACAAACTTGGTAAATCAATTATGATGTTGTGATTATTATAGTTCTAGAGACACTTTACAAACAGGAAAATTAGTTTATTAGCTAATACATCAGTACAATGGAATACAAGTTAACTAGTAAAAGAACAAAGAGATTCTAAAAAATGAAAACTGGAACAATATATGATCTAGCAATAGAGCTTCCAGTTATATATTCAATGGAAATGATATAAAGGTATCTAACTACTCTTGTTCATTAGAGCATTGTTCATGGGAGCCACATCATACAGCCTACATGTCTGCTGGTGAGCAAAAAAAAAAAAAGAAAATGTGGTATATATGCATAATAGAATTCTATCCTTTAAAAAGTGAGAAATTTGAACACTTGCGCCATCATAGATAAACCTGGAGATAGAATTCCAAAATAAAGTAAGTCCAACACAAAAGGTGTATGACAAATGAGTCCACATATACATGGTATCTAAGGACATTGATGGTAAGGATAGATCGTTGACAGGGGTTGTCAAACAGGGGGCAGGCTCAGAACTTGGATGAAAGTATATAAAGTTTCAACTGTAAAATGAGTTAGTCTAAGGTCCAATGAATAAAATGGTGCCTCTAGGTAACAGTAATGTACAGTATTCCTGAAATTTGCTGAGAAAGCAGATATTGATTATTCTTACCACACACGCAAATGTTAATGATATGAATTGATGGACATGCTAATGAGCTTGGTTGTAATATCATTGCATAATATACACATATATTTATATCAAAACATCATGTTGCATGTCTTGGGTATATATAATTTTTATTTATCCATTATACTTTAATAAAGCTTAGGAAAATAAGCAGATGAGGTATATTTATTTGGGTTATTATTAAAATATTTCAAATATTTGATAGGTGAAAAGTATATAACATATATATATATATGTTCTCTCATTTTCTTGTGTGTGTGGTATATGCATGTGTACAAATGTGTGCACATATGCATGCATGTGGAAGCCAGGGGTCAATTATCAATGTCTTCCTTTATCAATTTTTACCTTACTTTTTAAGACAGGATCTTTCACTGAACTAGGAATGCAATTCAGCTACAATGGCTGGCCAGCTTTAGAGATCCTCCTGTCTCTGCCCTATCCCTGTGCTAGGATTGCAAGTACATACTGCCATATCCAGCTATTAGGTGGGAATCCACAATCATCTCTTCATTCTTGCATATCAAGTAGTTTAGCAACTGAGCTATCACCAAAGAACTCATTCACATTTCAATGCATATGTAAAAATATTTGTGTATTCACAATAAATTTGGGACATTAAAGAGTTACTAACAGAAGCAATATTAATGAGTGAGGATTAGAAATCAAAGATAAAGTATTATGTAAACTCATTTATTATGTTTGTGTGCATGAAAAGTTTATATGGGGACAGCCATTGAAATGGTGTGTATGTGAAGGTTAGAAGACAACTTTGTGGAATGATTTTCTTCTTCCATTTTTTATCTGGGTTCTGAAGATAAAACTCAGGTAACCAGGCTTCCTCAGAAAGCCTACTGAGCCATCTCACTGCCTCCTAAACTTTGGTACTGTTTGCATTTTTATCATGGACAAGTATTTCTTTTGCAATTAAAAGTAGTTTTATTGAAAAATGAACAAGCCTATATTTACTGAATTTACTGAGTACAGAACACTGCCATGTACAGAGCCACATGGGAATACATGGAGCAATGGCTTGTTTGACAATACATCAGATGAGACATGACTTCTGCATACAATTGGGAAAGGGAAGTTGATGAAATTCCATGAGGGAGTAAAAAAAAAAAATACAGCATGCAAATGTGAATGTAAGATAATAAGCTTTGAAGAATGGCTCCAGTATTAACAAGTTATAATGACTATATATCATGCTTTGTCCTCCTTGCCAGGTCTGGAGAATATGGAGCTTTGAATGAGAATGTCCCCCATAAGCTCATGTGATTGAATGCATGGTCCGATTTTGGTAGAACTGTTTAGATTAGGATGTGAGGTCTTGTTGAAGGAAGTGTGTCACTGGGGATGGTATTTGAGGTCTCAAAAGCCCTCATCATCCCCAGTTAGTTCTCTCTCTGCCTTTAACTTGCAGAGAATATGTAAGCTTTCAGCTACTTCTCCAGTGCCATGGCTGCCTGCTTGCTGCCTTGCTTCCCAACAAGATGTTCAAAGACCCACCTTCTGAAACTGCAAGCAAGGCCCCAATTAAATGCTTTCTTTAATAAGTTGCCTAGGTCATGGTGTTCTGTTACAACAATAGAAAAGTGTCTAAGACAGAGATGCAATCTCAGTTTGTAGCAGATGTTGTTGGTACCCATACCCAAATCCCCAGACCACTTCTGATTGTGGCCACATCTCTGCTAGACAGTTCCATATACCCTGCCATCAACCCATCCCAAGTCTTTCTTCTGCATATTGATTTTTGCCACAGTTGTGGGCACTAAAAATACTAGAAAGTTAATATTTCTGAGAGTGATGCTCAGCCAATGGCCATGGGAGCCAGAGGACATATATTTCACCTTTCATACTAAAAAGAGAGAATCTAAAAGCACTGAGCCCCCACTGTTAAAGCAGCAGAAAATTTTTACAACATACCTTTTTTTCCTTCTCCATATCTCTGTCTCCTCTCTCTTTCAGCTTCCTGAGGTCAGCACCAAATAATTAAATGCACTCAAATTCTTATTTCAAACTGTAGTTTTGTGGATACCCAAACCGGGACGGTGTATGATAAAGAAGAAAACTTTTTTTTTAATGTCCTATTTTAAACTGTTGATTTTGCAAAATAACAGAAAACTGCTTCTTGTGCTATTATTCTCAGTGGCAGCCTAAGTTAATCCTCATTCTACAGAAATAGTGGTCAGCACGCCTCTCCCGAAGAACAGATTCTCCGGTGTAATAGATGGCATTCAATCATCGAGAAAGCCATTGTGCTAAATGAGGCCTGTTCTAAGAAGGCTAACCTGTAGTTCCTGGCAGGAGATATTTCAAATACTCACTAAATTCTCCTTAGTTTCATTTTGCCTTGTTATGCTTCATTATGCCCCAAGTAACACAGCCAATAATTCCCCTCAGCCCTTGCTGTTTATTGCCTTCCTAATATGGTACAAAAATGCTTCCAATTTCTTCCTTACTCTCTAGTCGAACTTACTCATCACTGCTCTTAATCTCATCTCATTCAGTAGTACTAATTACCCTACTGTGATTCCCTCTTCTCTGTCTATGTGTACCAAAAGTTTTTCATAAAGACTCTCATCAGAAAAGTGGAGTGCCTAAGACAAGTCCTTACCAAAAGGCTCAAATTTGAATAATGGCAACAATGAAGAAAGAGCCCCTTTGCCTTCAAAATCCTTGATACATTGCAAGAGTCTGTAATTTGTAAGCCATTTAATTTCACCGGGGAAACCTGGGGTTCTCAGATTCCTCTCCATCAAGGCAATTATTTACAGTAGATTTTTCCTTAGGTATCCCTATTGGCTTTGTGCTTCTCCTTTGATGTAGCTACAATTAAGGGGCTGATTGCAGCCCCAGTGGCCACTGTGTTCAAAGAGAAAAAGGAGAATCACCAAATCCAAATGATTGCTCTAACTGTGCTCCCTCTCTCTGCCTTGCTCACCCTGAAGGCAGTTGTATGGCCTCAAACCTCTCATCATAATACTGGAGAAAGCTTTATTCCTTTGTAAATCTTTATCAGCCCCTTTCTCTCTGTCCACAAAGGCTTCTTCTGGAGCCCTCTTGAATTCTCTTGATGACCATATTTCTTTCCTGAAGATTCTGGGAATTGTGAAAAGCTGGCCAACCATCAACTACTGTGATCACTGTCTCCCCACATGAGCTTCTTCTCTAAAACCACAGACTCTGTGCTCATTCAATGGACAGTCAGTCTGCTATAAATTATCCCTGGTGTTCAAGCTTCCCAGAAAGCAGAAACAGGAGAAAGAAACTAGATCTTCATTCATTTGGCAACTTTTAATTTAGAGAAAGGTAAAAGAACACACCATGAAAAGTCTGACACCACTACATTTAAAAAGAAAGTAAGATGTTTTCTGATCATATATAAGCAGGCTATTGCTTCCCATGAATAAATCAACCTGTGTTTGGAAATGTAGCGGCACCACTGTGAGTGACCCTGAGAGTTTATTT
Source organism: Lophiomys imhausi (assembly GCA_907164525.1). Lineage (NCBI taxonomy): Eukaryota > Metazoa > Chordata > Mammalia > Rodentia > Muridae > Lophiomys > Lophiomys imhausi. Next base: position 2,770,436 of record CAJQZJ010032137.1, on the reverse strand, counting down.
TGGAGCACTCTACACAGCACTGCACAAGTCATGACGTGGAGCACTCTCCACCAGACACATGCAAGTCTCACAAATTTTCATTTTGTATGAACATCATGGCCTGTTTAACTTGCAGATTGAAATCATGGGTGGAACATAGCCTGTCTGTTCCCCTCATACCCACTGTGCTTCACAGTGACCAAGTTTAACCACTGTGCTTTGTGGCATGGCCATTAGCACAGCTAACACGTATAACTCAGATTGAAAGCAGCCGCTGCTTCCTAGCATGTCATTTTAAGGAATGAAGACAGTCGAATAGACAAATATTCACATATTTGTCAGTTTTCAAGAAGTCTCTTGCTTATACCTAATAACCCTGTATTGTAAGGAAATACTTTTCATAAATCCTATTGCAAAGCCATGGTAGACACATTCATTGGTTGGCAGCATAGCTGTGATTTCTTGTGCATTGTTCCAAACCATCTTCTACAATGGGGCAAAGAAATACTTATGGTCAAGATGTATACCAAAGCTGACTAAGAGACTTCTGAGAGAGCTATTGTTTTCCTTGTACAATGTCATTCATCTTATTACTTTTGGTTTTTTTTAACATAAACTACAAGTAAAGAATAATTGACAAAAACAACAAAAAAGTAATTGACAAAACTATCATTTCATTTATTCTTTTGTGAGTATGGATGGTGTGTGAGTGTGTGTGGGGTGTGTGTGTGTGGGGTGTGTGTGTGTGTGTGAGTGTGTGTGGGGTGTGTGTGTGTGTGTGTGTGTGTGTCTATATGTAAAGAAGCCTAAAGTTGACACTCAGTGCTTTCCTTGACCACTCCCCACTGTATTTATTGAGGCAAGGTCTCTCCCTGGACTCATAGCTTGCCAATCCCGGCTTGTCTAGGTCACCAGCTGGCCCTGGAAATCCCCTTTCTTTGCCTCTAGTGCTGGTATTGTGGGATTACAGCTAGCCACCACACCTTTCAAGCTTTTATAAAACATTTATTTACTTTATTTTATATGCATCAATGTTTTTCTTGCATGTGTGTCTGTGCACCATGTGCACACCTGGTGCCCAACGAAGCCAGAAGAAGGAATCCAGATCTTCTGGAACTGAACCCTAATTAACAGAATGAGAAATGAGTGGTTAAACATTACAACAAATACCAAAGAAATTCATAATACTAAAAGGGAATATTTTTAAAACTTGTACTCCATTAAGCTGGAAAATGTAAAAGGAATGGATGAATTTATTCTACTAGGCTAGATGTTTTGGTAGTCTCTTGAACAGCACTGACCAACAACTGGCAAAAAGGCAGTGAATAAAATTCCTTTTTCTCTATGTCCTCATCAACCTTTGGTGTTATTTGTTCTCTTGATGGCAATTCTAACTGGGGTGATATAGATTCTCATTGTAATTTTGATTTGTATTTCCCTGACAACCAATGTTTGGGCTTTTGATTCAAAAATCAGATTCAAAGAAGTTAGCTGTGTCTGAGTTCTAAGCTTCTGGGTTATAGACATAGATAATTGCTTCACTTGCTGGAGACTATTGTTTCTTCATTTATAAAATTACAACAATGGTAGCCCCTTTAGCTATTTAGAATTTTCTTGATAAGGAAACAATTCATGGGGTTATGTTTTGACTATGGCAGCACTCTATCATTTGAAGATAATGATGTTTTGGTTTACTGGAGCTAAAGATTAGGGCAAAACGTTTATTGCCCATGATGGCTTTATTTTCAGACCAAGTCCACTATATCAAGATAGATATAAGAAATAACTTATTTTAAATCCAATCTGAGCACCAGAGCTAGTCATCTCACGGGAGATATGCATGTGCTCTTGAAGGGCGTTTCCATGGAATAGCTCCTCACATCTGTGTTTGTGTTGCTGGTGCAGTCACTGCCTCTGGCAAAGAATATAGAAAATCTGTAGCTCATTTCTCCCTTGATTGCAAAATGACAGATAAATGTTCACTCACATCTGTCTCTAGGAGCTTCAGATAAGCTTAGATTGTAGATCCAAACCAAATCCTGAGGAGCTACTTATAAGCAAAGTGTAAGAAATTATCTCTTGAACTGCCCCCACTCCAGTCTCAGCAAGTCAGATATTTTTTCACTGGGGAATTTTATAAGAATAAAAAACCTTTCTGATTTCTCCCAACTACCACAAATGGATAGTGAGCCCTGGGCTCTCTATTTCCAAGTCTGACTTTTTTTCTTCTTAACTAAAGAATTTGTACAAGAATTTAGGTGCTGTGTGAGATGGCCAGTCCCTAGAAGAATTTGCACAAGGATTTAAGTACCGTCTGTAACAGCCAATCACTAGAGAAGTTATCTCACTGGATGTGCTCCACAAAACAGCCATCTGCTATCTTCTTAATATTTTACTACCAAATTTACTCACATGTAAAAATTTATGCCGTTTGCTTATTAAAATCAATAAGAACAATGAAACCCTTCCAGTGATCCAAACAGCTGAAATCAAGAGAGCAGTCACAGAGTTCTAGGAGCTTCTGCTTCAAATTTATTTGTGTATTTTATCTAGCTATGTGTGTTGAGCATGCCTAACACGAAAAGTTGAAATCTGAAATGCTCCAAAACACAAAACTTTTTGAGTACCAACATGATGACACAAGGGAAAAATTATCGCTCACCATGGAGCTTTGTTTCATGCACAAAATTTCAAAATATCCCATAAAATTACTCTTAGGCTATGTGCACAGAATATCTACGGGCATATGTAGATATGATGTTTGTATTTGGAGCCTATCCCCAAGATTTCTCAGTATAAATACAAAAATATTACAAAACCAGAAAAGAAAACCTGAAATCCAAAACACTTCTGGTCCCAACAATGCTGGATAAAGGACACTCTACCCTTTTAATTTTAAAACACAGAATTCATACATATAACTAATAGAGATACTGCTAGCACAAGTTTCAGTGTTATGATACACATTAATTAAAATATCTAACTCTCTGTAAGAACAGGAGACATTTGTATTTTGTGAACCCCCCCCCCAAAAAAAAAAGATAGTTTAACTTTTTTAAACTAATTCACTGAGAAATTAATAGGAAATCTTCTTTTCAAAATTGATTTTCTATCAATATCTGAAAACACTTTGTTACTCCTTAGATAAGAAATAAGTAGCTATGCCACTGGTTAAGCATTGTCTCTGTTTCCAACTCCTCCTTCTACAGTGTTTTCTGAGGCTGGGCTCTGCAAGCCACATCTGTGCATTAGCATACCTAACACAGAGCACTGGTAGGAATCAACATCTGCAGAGACACTTGCTTGTTTGCCACTCCATCATCCTGTGAGCATCATCCCAGCTAGCTTTCTTTATTCTATTGCTGAAGCTCAATCGGTTTGTAGTTTTGCCAGCCTCTATAAAACTAGCCTCATTAACTCCTCCTCCCCTGGAGATATCAATACCATTGAGAGAGTTCTCATACTTGAAGATCTGGATCTCAAGCTTATGGAGACCTTCCTCTGATCCCAGAGACTCCAATAGAACATACATGTCCCACTTCTTCCATGGAAGTCTGAATTTCAGCTCTTGCAGAGCTACACTAGCAACATCCCTTAGCTCTGTGGTTCTCAACCTTCCTAATACTGTGACCCTTTCATATATTCTTTGGGTTGTGGTGACCCCCAACCATATAATTATTTCATTGCTACTTCATAATTGTAACTGTGATACTGTTATGAACCATAATATAAATATTTGGGGAGATAGAGGTTTGCCAAGGGGGTTGCAACCCACAGACTGAGAATCGATACCTAACCTCATTCAGCCCTAGCAGTAGTCTTTGCACCTCAAACTTTATCACCTCAGGATCATCTATAAACCCATGAGACATATTAGCAGAGGGTCTGATTCATTGTGTCTGCAGTAGCGCTTGACATTTCCTCTGTAACAAGCTCCTAAGCAACATAGCAACTGCAGTTGTGAATTTGCCTTGGATCCTATCTTGACGCATCAGTGTGGTATTAAGGTCTGAGATGAAAGGAAAACAGAATGTGAACAGTCCAGCACTTGCAGCAGTCATGCCATCTATCAAATGATCTCTAGGTGGTTGCGATGGAGTGTCCTTGTTGGTCCAGGCAGCAGCTGAGCTCTGCCATTAGAGCATGAATCTTCTGAGCATACTCACTTGTTTACGAAAAGTTAATTATCATCTTGAGGGCTTCTGCTCTCTTGTATCAATCATATCAGAGAATTAAAGTCCTCCATGGCAGCCCTAACAGGAGTTAATTTCTTTTGACCACAAACTCAATTGTGATGTAAAGAAACACTAGGTGTATTGTGATTAGAAGGGTTTGTAGTCACTCAAAACATCTCCTGCAAGTTTTGGTTCGGGAACTTGGGGAGGAATAAAAACATCAGGCTAAACTCAGGTGAAACTCAAGTTTTCAACTCAAGCAAATTAAAATTACTCTGAAACATTTTGTCAGTGGACATTTACCAGTTGTATCTGGGGAGAATAGTCAGCCTGTGAGGGGGTAATGGTCTCATGTATAGTAGTTGTCCAGGAAAAATGCCTGCTATTCAAAGGCTTATATCCTCAAAAGGAATGTCCTTTATCCCAGCAACCTTTTATGATCAGTCAGTAAGCCAGTAACTAGAGTCAGCTCTCTGTATATTATTGTTATTATTTGCTGTTGTTGTGGTGGTTGTTGTTATTTTTTTCATTATTATTTGTAGGGGCACATATGTGTCCCAGTAATTGATTCTTTCTCCCACCATGATATCTGGGAATCAAACTCAGGACACCTGGCTTGTGCTACACATTTTTATCCACTGAGACACCCCACTGACCTCTACACTATGGACTTAAATGGCATTTTTATGAATACCTATGAGGTGAGTAGCATATTCTTAGGTAAAGGAACCATTTTCCTCCCTCCCAAATCATGGTGGACGAGATGTCACTTTTTAGACCTTTCTTCCTAGGATCTTTTTGAAAAGCTTGCAGTGGCAGGGAGAGGATGGTGGTCAAAACTGCAACACAAATGAAATTATGATGAAGTCAAGGTCTCCTGAGCATGAAAACTCTCCACTATTGCATGTATGGCACTTGGGAAGGTATGCTGGCACATAAGTTCTGTTATAACAGGAAGAACCTAACAACAGTTTCAAGGATGGTTACCACAAAATACTGTCCTATTAGGAGACATGACCACCAAGATAAAGCTGCAGCTTTGTGGATTCCATTAATCCTAACTCTGCCTAACCAGAAGACACAACATGGTACAGATGTAGTTTTCCTTGGATACCAAATACTTAGCTCCTTGGCTACTGGGTCTCACAGGTGTCTGTCCAGGCAATAGCAGATTGTTTATGATATAAGCATTCCACAGAGTGCCTGAATACATTACCTTACATGATACACACACACACTCACACACACACACACACACACACACACACACACACACACACACACACGCCACATTCTCATACAGACTGCAGCTTGGCAAATCTGGTTAAAATTAATGACATATCACTGAGAGACAGGGGAGGACAGTCTTGAAGCTGTTCTTCTATTGACTTTAACAAGATAAAATTTTACTGAAATAAACAACTGAAGATAACCTAGAGAAACTGAAATGAATCAAGGAATTGGATTTTCCCTGAGGCTACAAGGAATACAGCCTTGCCAACATCTTGATCTTAGATCCTTTAACTTCTAAATCTAAGACAATAAATTTGCTAAGGTTTCTTACAGCTTCAATAGAAGAATATGTATTAGCTTGGATCTTTAGTATCTCACAAAGGTACTGGTTTAAGGCTTGGTTCCCAGCTAGGCACACTGGGGAGGTAATAAAAACACTAGAAAGCAGGGCAAATAAGGATATCTTCTGGTCATTGAAGGAATCTCCCCTGAAGGGTGTTACATATAACGGAGCACCAGTCTCTTCATAGCCCTTTGGCTTCTCAGACATGACATGAGTGGTTTGCTCTTCCATATATGTCCGTAACAGCGTTCAGCTACTGTCCAGAGTAACAACTAACTTATCACAAACTGAAACATCTGAGACTGAGCCAGAGTAAACTTTTTTCTTCATAAGCTGATTGACTCAGATGTTTCTTACAGCTACAGAAGGCAAACTACCATGATATATTCCATTATAAGACCATGCTGATTACACTTGATGAGCAAAAACTAACAAGTATCTTACCTGCATAAATGAAAAAATGTAAATGAAAAAGCTGGAAGGAATGTCCTACAAAAGTTAAGGACTCATCACCTCAGTAAGAGTTCATAAATACTAAAATGCTATGGTTACTAGCTACCTGCATAGTGATTGTGTCATGTACTATTTTTTTTTTTTACATTTATTTATTTCTTCAAGTTACATCTCTATCAAAGCCCCATCCCTCTTCCCCCTTCCGGTCCCACCCTCCTACCCTCTTCCCCCTTACCCTCCTCTCTGATTTTTTATTTTGTTTTGTTTTTTAATTTAAGGTGTATTTTTCCCCTCAACAGCTCCCCCTTTTAGTCCAATAAAAGGTTCTTTTTCTTATAACAATAAATGTAATATAAAACAATAATAGTTAGGCCACAATTATGAAAATTATAAGATATAACATGCATTCCCAATGTCCAGTCCATTTGTATTTGGCAACTGATATTAATATTCTATTATCTATATCAATGAGTTTATAGTTCTATACCTAACTCAATTTCCATCCTAACTTGCATTACCAACTTAAAAACATCTTCGTAGATCTAGAACATCCTTTTAATTCCTAAACAACTTAAAATTTAACTGTGAGACTACAACTAGCTAGTCTTCAACATATTATGTTACTTTAATTTTGTCTTTTTTAAATTTCATGTTGTTGCAAGAGTCTCACTAAGTAACTCAAGCTGGTATCTAACTGGAAGCAACTGCCTGCCTCTGCCTCCCAAATTATGGGATGTATTCATACTGGCAGGAGCCACCAAACATCCTGTGATTGACAGAGAAATTTTTTAGAATGTATGAACCAACTCCTAGCTTCCACCAATCAGAAAGCTAAGAATGCTGTCAGACAGCATCTGAATTTATAGCAGAGCTTTTTCTGCTTGGGATAACCTGCCTTTCTGATGTATCCATCAATGTATTTGAAAAATGTCTCAGATTTACAGCTTTTTTTGTTGTATTACCACAAAAACTTAAGGAAACTACTTTCATGTGAGAAGGTGAAGTTTGGAATAAACTACATTTGTGTTTCCAGGCCCATGATTACTCATATTTGGCTCCAGGATAAGCTATCTCTTATCCTCGTTGAAATAAGAGTTGTGGTTTTGCATAAGCAGGGGTTTAAAATTTGTCCTTTAGTTTTCTTCCCATCTGTCTAGAATGTGTTGTGTTTTGCCTTACCTTTCCTTCCTTGACCACCAAATCCAAAGCTTGCTAATTTCAAGGCAGGCAAGGAATCAGCTGTTCAGGAGGTTAATGATAGCCCATGAAAAGTTGTATTTTAGCTCTAACTCTCCAACATTCCAACTTCTTCACATCACAGGGGCTTTAATCAGTCAATCTGCCCCTGCAGACACAGTTTGGTTCTGGAATTCTCCTTCACACCTCCATTTTACAAGGGGTTTGAGGCTCAGAAATAACAACATTGGGTGTAAATCTGAATGTCAAGATGTGTTCTTGATAGCCTCTGAGATTCAAGGGTCCTTAAGTCTCCAAGAGGGTCAGGTGTCCAGCATACCCATTTCTGGATTACATGAAATGATTGCAACCGACACTGTAAGCGTGAGATTTTATTTTATTTTATTTTTGTTTATTTTACTATAGGCATTTACTTCCAAAGCTACAGATTAAGTGATTTTCATTTTTGTAAGAGACACCAAGACAGAGTGGGAAAGGCTGGCTAAAACTTAGAACTGGACATCTACCCAGATCCACCTGGACAATATTATTTTTACCCTCCAATTCTAAAGTCCTATGGCAATGTGAAATCTCAGGCAAGTTTATAAGAAAAATTCATAGCTAGAGTCTCATAGTTAAATTTTGAGTTGTTTAGGAATCAAGAAGATGTTCTGGATCTAAGAAGATATTTTTAAAATTATGAGGCAAGTTGGTATGAAAGCTGAGTTAGATATAGAACTTTAAACTCATGGAGATGGTTAGATAGTAGAATGTTAAAGTCAGGTGCCAAATACATATGGACTGGACATTGGGAATGTATGCTAAGCCATATAACTCTTATAATTGTGGCCTATTTATTTCTGTTGTTTTGTATTGTATTTATAGTTATAAGAAAAAGAACCATTTTTTGGACTGAAAGGAAGAGCTGTTGGGGGGAAAAAGAAATACCTTAGACTAAAAAAAAAAAAAAAGGGAAGAGGATGGGGGGGTTGAGGGGAAGGAGGGTGGAAGGGTGGGACTGGAGGGGGGAGTAGGGAGGGGATTGTGATTGAGATGTAACTTGAAGAAATAAAAAATTAATTATTAAAAAAAATTAAAAAAAAAGAAAAAAGAAAAATTCAGCAGAACCCTAGCTTTCAAACTCTAATCCCCACGCTATATAGCATTTTCTCCCAAAACTAATTAAAATAACTCCCTCTTTTACGGCAACTCGATCTGCATATCTGCCTCATTTTCTTGCAGTGGTAGAAATGGGAAAAAAACACAAAGGAGTGCAGTTATCAGCCCATATGGCTCCATCTGTATGCAAATCACTCAAGAGAATGCAAAGCACTTAACGTCAATAACGGCAGAGTTATTAAAGAAGCAATCTTTTCCTGACACCATTTCATGAACCTTGCCAAAACAGTCTCTGGCAAGTTACTTAAGGTCTGAAGGACTTATCCAGAGAAACAGTCTCCCATCTTGAAGCACATACATTCAAGTTTTGGGGGCGGGGAACGTCATGGAAGACTCTCTGGGAGAAAAGAATGAAAGATCAGATGATCGATCTCTACTCAACTCTGAAAACACAGCTTCTCATGGTTTCTTTTACCACTGCCCTAGGACTGAGAGTATATCCCAGTCCGCCAGGTTCTGATGCAAACAGAAGATCCAGTTCTTGTCTTTTTTGGGGCATATTCAGCTGGTATCTTGAGAAGAGCTTTAGATCAAAACTAAGTCAATCAAAAGAAGAAGGAAAAAAAAGAGCCAAAATGCAGCCTCTTTGCTGAGGGAACCTAGCGGCTGAAGCAGCTGCTTTTTCTGGAACTTTCACCAGCAGCCACGGCACCCTATGCTTCTCTGAGGCTCAAAATCACTCTTTCCAGACCACTAGTTGCTTTTCATACCTGCCATTTCCTCCTAATCTTCAGTGTAGGTCCAGAGGGATCGGGATTGGCACCTAGACATCTTGAGGAAATGAGTATCGAGCAAACCCAATGTGCTCACCTTAAGGTACAAAGTTCACATTCTAGGTAGAGCTTATTATCAAACCCAAAGACAGAAGTGTCCAAATCTCGACATCCATCCCCCATCAGTTGGAGATAGTCCTTCACTGGTAATTTTTTAAGATCCTTAAACTTAAAGTTTAAGTTCCTTAAACTTGAATCAAAAAAATAAACAAACACAATTCCAGGAGATAATTCTAAAAATAGGTAAAGTACTTTTTAAAATGTAATGCTTTTAAAACTTGGGGATCAATAACTCTCCCCTTTCCCATTCTACCGGAAGACATGCAGAGAGCTCCCAGACACTCCTTTCTGCTTTCTGAAGCATCATATCACAATTTGCAGATTTAGGCAAAAGTGGGAGTGTTTGTCTCAAGCCTGAGACTAAAACATTCATCATAGTTACAAATCTTCCCTCTACTATGATGCAGGAATGGCATGCAACATTAATCTCCTCTTCCCCATAGGGTTTGCTGTAGATTAAAAATAAAAAATAATGATAATCCTTTGACTGTAAATTGCTCCTAGTCATGGATACATCCTAAAGCTTTCTGGATGCATCAGAAAAAGAGGACACTAATATACTTCTAGGAAAGAAAAAAGGAAAAGCATGTTTTCAAGTTGCAAAACCATTTTGAAAAGCACATTCGAAGATAAAGACAATCTGAGAAGGAGAAACAGCTGCTAGAAACAAGTAAACAATTTTATATTTTATACTTTGAATCTCTGAAAACAAGATAAAAGTACTTTCCAAAGGAACACAGTCTAAAGAACTCATAAACATTGAAGTCAGTCATGTACCTGATTTGTTGATTCTCTTCCCATGAGAGAAGAATGAGGTGTTTGTTTTTCTTAATACTCTCCTCCATTTAGAAAACATGCTGGGTTTTTTGTTTTTTGTTTTCTCTTATTGCACCCATAGAAACTACAGTTCAATAAAGTTCTTATTGCCTACAAAATAAGGACCAAACTCCCCAGAATAACTTCCAAAGCTCCCTGGGATCTGGCCCTAGCTCGACTCTCTAGCATATCCACAGACCCCTTATGTACCCTGTGTCCCAGCAATGCCATACTAGTAATTGTCCAAGTCTGTCACCCCTTCTTGGGTCTCCACATCTGTCACTTGGGAAAGCTCACTTCTCCCAGCCACTGTCAAGCTAACTTTTCATTCTCTTCCCAAACTCAAGACAAGTGTCACCTGTTGAAATTTTACTCTCTATTCTCGGGGTGGGGGGGGAGGGGAACAGTTTTTTTCTGTGTTCTTGCTGGTTCCTGTACTATTGATATCAATGTACACTCAGTGAATTAAAGTCAAAAATATCTTCTAAAGACACAATGGTCTTAATTCATCCTAATAGACTGGGCTATCCCTGAATAGACTGAGCACACTGAATTTATAATGGGATTATATATATATATATATATGTGTGTGTGTGTCTGTGTGTATATAATATATATTATATATATTGTGTATATTATATTATAATATGTGTAAATTATATTTGTGGATATATACATTTATATATATGTATACAAAAGGTGTTTGACAAACACAAATATCCTCCAATATCTCCATAAAATATATAATTAAAGTAAAATTTTAATTTTTTATAATTTAAGTTGCACCAAGTTTTATCTTCTTCCACATATATTTGATGTAATTCATTTTATTTATTTGCAATCATTGATTTATAAATACATAGAATCTTCACACCCTTGGAAACAATATTTTCAAGTTTAAATTTTTATAGCTTACAAAAAATATAAGCGAATGTTTTCATGAATCCAGTGGTGAATCAAATCTATAAAAGTAATCTTAATCTCACATCCATTATAAATGCACATACATTGTGTTTTCTTAAGTAACACCTGCATTATATAATCAATCACAACTAGATCATTACAATCACAAAGCTGCTGGGATATTAGAGAGCATTGAAATGAACAAACTTCCCTCCCACTGTATATTTTAAGCAAGGGTCTAGAAGGCAGAAGGCATGCACATTTTTTATGGAAGGAAGAAATAAACACTGAACACTGAGTCTGTGAGATTACTTGCAGGTAAACACTGGTGACTTGGGTAGTAATCCTGCCTCACTAAAGTAAAAGTGTATAAACAGCTTTGTTTATACTTGGTGTATAGTTTTTTACTTTACACTTGAAATACAAACACAAATAATTCAAATAAATAAAAGTTTATTTCCACTGTAACGCAGATATTATGAAGCAACAACTTTGAGTATAAAAATATGAGTTGGGTGTTGGGAGGACTTGAGAAGGAGATGGGGAGGAGACAGAGAACTTAGATGACAGCTGAAGGAATTTTAGAGATCTGAGTACATCTCTACTTGCATAAACTAAGCAATTAGAAGTCACCACGGCTTATAAGTGGACAATGGATATTGTCAGGCAACAGAAATAATTGTGATGATAAGAAACATAAAAGATGATGGTGCAGGTTGGAGAGGAAGTGATTATTTGGAGATAAAGTCCTCACAGGGAAGGATAGAGGAGAAAAGAAAAGATCTGGGAAGTAATGACATAAGAAAAATTCCCTTGCTTACATTCAGGAGTCTCAGAATCTACCAGCCAGCAATGACAAAATAAGCTGGGGAATGGACTGTGCCTTCAATACTGAAAAATGTGAACCCATCTCAGCATCTTATATGAACATATTCTAGATAAAATAAAATAAAATCTCAGAGGAAATTTGGAGAGGAAGTTTATAAAAGACCCCATGTAGACAAAATAATCTTCAAAAACAACAAAATAGGAAGAGTCATACTTCCCTATTTCAAAACTCAATACAAAATTACAACAATCAATAATGTGGTACTACTATAACTACAATCACATAGGTCAATAGAGTAGAATTTGGTGCCCAGAAATCAGTCCTGAAATCTCTACTCAACTGGCTTTCAACAAGTGTGCCAGTATCATTCAATGAGAAAAAAAATACCTTTTAAATTAATTATGATAAGACAATTAAATAGTCATATGCAAAAGAATGAATTTGACCCCTTCATATTTATTAAATCAAAATTATATATATATGAATTGTATATATATGACATATGAAATCAGCATAAGGAACTGACAATGTCTAGAATTATTTACGTTATTTTTATATTAGTAAATAATAATTTCCATACAACTAGGTAATTCTTTTTATAGATATCTGTCAAAAGGAATTACAGACACTAAGACACTTGATATGTATGCATAAATATTTATTGTATTTTATTATTACATCTATAATATTGTCTTGCCAAGAAAAAAAATCTGATAAAGTGACTGAACATGTATGAACTCTGAAAACACTATGCTAAGTGAAAGAAGCTAGTCATAAAAGACCAAATAACTAATATTCCACTAAAGTGACTATAATAGGCAAATCTATAGAGACAGACAGTATAATAGCCATTGATTAGGGTTGAGCCAAGAGCTGGGGATAGGGAAGGAACATGGTAGACAAGGACTAGTTCTCCTATCCTGAAACAAACCAGGCCAGTATTTGCTTAGCTCCCAAATCAGATGAGACTCCGTCAGGTCAGGATAGCATGATCAATAGATTAGCTTCTCTTTATGGTGATAAAAATTTCTGAAGTTGACTATGACAGTGATTTTATATATATATAATAGTATAGTCACAAATATATATATAATATATACTATTATATATATGTATGTGACTATACTAAAAACTATTGAACTGCACGATATAAACGAATCATACAGTGTGTGAATTATATCTCAACAAAGAGGAGGACAGGAAGGAAAAGAGATGGAGAGAGGAGAGAAAGAGAGAGATAGAGAATACATACAGCAAAATGTAGATAATGCTGAGAACACATCACTTTAATATTTTGTTTAATAAAGAAAAAAATTAAAATATCTCCATTTCTGGTTTTAAAAAATAGAATTTAAAGGATCAAGTTTAGCCTCTTGCCTCAAATAATAAATATATAGAAAAAACATTTTCCATATCCTTGACATCAGAAAGTAGCAGACAATGGTCATTGAAAAACAAGAAACAGAGTTCAAAAACTGACTTAGCTTACTCTCTTGAACTTCTTTTATTTATATATATTAATATATATTAAAATATATTTAAATATATATTTGAATGTTTATTTATTAATTCAAGTTACATCTCCATCACAGCCCGTCGTCCCTCTACCCCTCGCAGTCCTACCCTCCTGCCCTCTACCCCCTCTTCCACCTATCCTACTCCTCTGGTGTGGGGTACCTCCACATATCAGCCCCCACTCTGTTCAACTCTCTTGATTTTCTAAGCCAAGAAGCACTAAGCATTCTCCCTGGGTTGAGGAGACAGGCACTAAAGATTTGAAAACATCATAGGAAGCAGAGAAAAGTACACAGCAGGATCTCCAGAGACCCAGGAGCCTTCCTAATGGTCCTTGTTTAACACATTTCCCTGATAAAACTGCCTGAATCTGTTATCAAACCCACAGGTCAGAACTTGTGTCTCAAGTTATGTGTTACCACCCTCAATAAACCCATAGAAAAGAGCCAATTTAACAGTGAAAAGTAGAAAAAAGGAGATTTATTCAGTATGGCCACACTGGGAAGAGGGACTTGGAGACCCAGCAAACCCCTTAAGTCCATCTTTGGGAACCTGAAGTGAGATCAAAGTTTAAATTAGAGGGTCAAGGATATGCCCATCTAAGCAACTCTCCCCACCACTGACCATTATTACCACATGTGTCTAAGTCTCATCAGGTAGGGTGGTCTGACAAGTTGTTAGAGCTGTTTGAAAAATCTTTCCAGGAGACAAGTTCCATCTCTGGCCTGTACATTCCCTTCTTGTATGAGATTCCTAGGAAATTTTCCACATCTTTAGAGTCCATTGTTTCAATAACCTAACAGTCAAACTGAGAGACACAAGTGTCTCTTTAGAATATGTTCATTTCTGCCAGACCCGTTACTAATCCAAGGAAAGAACAGCATCATAGCATTAGAAGGCCTGGTTTTCCCACAGGGCTAGGAAAAGCTCTAGATTCAGCTGTCAGACTCAGAAGTCTCATGCTTCTCCAGGGTTTAGTGCAGAACACAAAAATGTCTTGCCTGCATACCTCTATACCACTATATTATTAGCCCAAGATTGAAAACTGCTAGCATCCCACATAGCAAATTTTAAAAGTAAGAATATCCACTATATATATTTTTAGGAAGCCTCAGATTGCAATTGAACTATACAAACTAATTTTTAAATGGGTGGGAAGAGTATCTGAATATCTTCATTTTAATGGAGTAGATGAATACAGGTCAAATAAGCACTTGGAGATTCGTAATACTATGTCATTAGGAAAGTACAAATGATTAAAATCACAAAGAAATACCACTTCACACCCACAAGCATGTGCTAAAATATAAGAGCATGCTCACACTTACACCATTAGTGGCAATAACATATTAGAACTGGAGCCCTCACACATTACTGTTGGGGTTGTAAAATGGCCCAGTGATTTAGGAAAAACAGTTATCTGTTTTCTTAAAAGTTAAATACACCACTGATCCAGCCATTCTTTTTCGAGTACTTACCTCAGAGAAACCACATATCCATACAAAGAGTTATACCAGATTATTCTTGGAGGCTTTACTCATTATAGATTAAAAATCTGAAGCCTGAGAAAGTCGATGCTGGTGAATGGATAAACCAGTGTGCGTATCTGTGCAACACAGTGAGATCCAGCAACTACAAAGATCAAACTGTTGACACATGCAGCAGCACACATGAATCACAAAACGTTCTACAGATGGCAGCCCTGCTCTCTGCCCCTGCATGCCAAAAGGGATTCAAGCATATGGTCACATTTCTGTGAAATTAAATTAAACAATAGCAAAGAAGGGGGATCAGTGCTTGTCAGACACGGGCCAGGAGGAGGACAAGGAGAAGAGGAGATGACTAGACAGAGGTCAAGGGGAAGGCTAAAGAAATACCAATGTTCTGTATCCTAATTTTGGAGTTCATTATATATATTTAAAGTTTATTCTCTGTCTGTTGAAGTGTTGATGATCAAGGCCCTCTGCATGCTAGACAAACCTTCTGCCACTGGGCTTCAGCCAGTGTCCACTTCCATAAAGCTCACCCAAACTGGGAGTCACTTCAACTCAAAGCTATGATTTTGTGTTATATAGTGAAATTCATGTTTTATAGTATACATTTTTCCAAAATAAGAAATAACGCTGACAAAGAACTCATGGTAATTGTATACAAGAATATTAGGTGCTGGTGATTGACCTTATTTGTTTCCAAGGAGCATGCGAACCTGCAGAGCAGGTGACTTGCTCAGGATCATGGTTGATAACAAGTAGGAGAGAGTCTATGGGTCTCTCTGGGTACTTTGTGATTCCCTGAGTGGCTCAAACCTTCTTAATAAAGCTGTCTCCGTAAAGATCCCCCTACAGGCACTGTAAGTCCTCACTTGGTATGTATGTTCACAAGAATAAGTTTTAAAAGATGTTTGTATATTTGAACCTATATCAATTTCATGTTATTTGCAAGTTGCACATTTACTTAGTAATCTTATGTTTTGAAATAAAATACTTTTTTTCAGTCAGTAAGGTCTGCATACATATCTGATGACAGGAAGTATATAAGGTAAATGCTCAACATCCTTAATCATCAGAGAAATGCAACTCAAGACGACTCTGAGATTCCATCTCACACCTGTCAGAATGGCTAGGATCAAAAACTCAAATGACAGCACATGCTGGCGAGGGTGTGGAGAAAGGGGTACCCTACTCCATTGCTGGTGGGAACGCAGGCTTGTACAACCACTATGGAGGTCAGTCTGGCGATATCTTAGACAACTTGGAATAGCTCTGCCTCAGGACTCAGCCATACCACTTCTGGGTATACACCCAAATGACTCCTCACAGAATCATAAGGAAGTTTCCTCATCTATGTTTATAGCAGCCTTATTTGTAATAGCTAGAAACTGGAAACAACCCAGATGTCCCTCAACTGAAGAATGGGTTAAAAAACTGTGGTACATCTATGCAATGGAATATTATTCAGCTATCAGGAACAATGAAATTATGCAATTTGCAGCCAAATGGATGGAACTAGAAAAGCTCATCCTGAGTGAACTAACCCAGACTCAGAAGGACACATATGGCATCTATTCACTTATAGTAAGATTTTAGCTATATAGTAGAAGGTATCAATACTACAACTAACACACCAAAGGGAACTTGGACATAGACTTCTTATTTTTAATTTTTAGTTTTTATTTATTTTTTATATATTAGTTATAATTTTTTCTATTTTTTAGTCTTTTGTATCTATTGTATGCTTATTGATTTGTTAGTTTAGTAGTTCTCTCTCCCAGGCAACGAGACACTTTTCACTGATGGTACTGCTTCGTAGATCCCCAATGAATGAAGAGGCTCTTGGCCCTCATATGACCTCTCAACTGAGATGAGGGACTGTTATATAAGGACACCCCACCCCAGAGAAATGGGATGGAAGGGTTAGGAGGTAAAGAAAAAAAATGAAATGTGATGTTTCGACCTTTTACTACTAACTTTCATAAACTGTTTAGGGTAATTAAGAAATGCAAACTAATGGTTATGCAAGCCGGTCATTCTGTTAGGTACTATGACAGCCTATTATAGTTACTTGCTAAGCTAATCAGAAATAAACCTGCTAAGAGACAAGCAATATCTGCCTACCCTAATATAAGAGATAGATAGGGCCTCTTCAAAAACTTCAAGAGATCTGAAGAATATGGCATTCAAAGATGTTTTCATAACTTTAGATTTTTTTATATCAAGACATATCAACTCCTGACAGCACCCCCTATTCTCCTCCAAGTAGAAGATGAGCATCAAAGAATCTCCAGTGGGAGATGACTGAATTAGTCGCAAGCCTATCTCTTGGTAGGAAAAGCCCCTTGCTCCAACTGTAGATAGAATGCCGTCCAAAAAGGACAAAACCTGGAAGCAGGTAAGTCGACAGCCTAGCTCTGCCAAGACAGGGTAGGTAAGTCCTTCATAACCCCTGCTCTACAATCAATGTCTGTCAGAGAAGCGGGGCCAAACAATTGAAGATCGATGTTGTAATGTATGGAGAGAAAATGGGAACTGTCTAGGCAGCCACTGGTATGTCATGTCTTAGTTTTGGAAGCTGCAGGCCCTGTACTTCCTATAAAATCAGATATATTTATCCCTCTCAGATCTCTGAGGTGATTGAAGAACAGATAGCTAGAGTCTCATAATTAAATTTTGAGTTGTTTAGGAGTCAAGAGAGTGTTATACATCTAAGAAGATACTTTTAAAATTGTGTTGCAATTAGTATGAATGTTGATTCAGATATAGAACTTTAAACTCATGGAGATGGTTAGATAGTAGAATGTTAAAGTCAGGTACCAAATACATATGGACTGGTCATTGGGAATGTACGTTAAGCCATATAACCCTCATAACTGTGGCCTAATTACCTCTGTTGTACTGTATTGTATTTATTATTATAAGAGAAAGAGCCATTTGTTGGACTGAAAAGGGAAACTGTAGGGGGAAATAAGATATACCTTAAACTGAAAAGAAAAAAAAAGGGAAGAGGATGGGGGGTTGAGGGTGGGAGAGTGGGACTGGAGTGGGAATAGGGAGGGGACTGTGATTGAGATGTAACTTGAAGAAATAAATAATAAATGAAAAAAAAAAGGTAGGTAGATCATATTTGAATTTCCTTCCTACCACAATGTGTATGTAGAGCTTTAGGTCATGTCTTTACATTAGTTTTTATCACCAAGTATTTCTATAGTTGTATGTTCAAAATAGAATTTAGCTTTATTCCCAACTATGGTCAGTTGAATTAAAAATAATTTGGTGGCAGTGACAGAAACATTTGTCAAGTTTACAAATAATCTTTTTAAGTAGAGTGAGCTCTATTCAAATAACTCTTTACTGTAGAAATATAATAACTGGGATTTGGGATGTTAATTTGGGTGTTATTATGGGAATGGAAAAGGCACATCTGAGAACTCTATTTAAAATAATAACCAAGAAGTCTAAGTTTTCTGATCTAATGAGTAAATACTACAGTTCTACACACTGTATTGAATAGTTTCCTCCTTTCTATCTCCTTCTGTCTCTCCACCCCCACAAAACAAACAAACAAAACCCAAAGGGGGAAAAAAAACAAAAGAAAAAAAGCATGTAATCCTCTCTTCCTGTTTCCTCATTGTTCTCTGGTAACACATATTTCAGCAGAGCCAGTTCATGGACCACTTAAAAGCAGTGGTATTAAGACAAAATCCTCAAAAAAAAAAAAAAAAGCAACTAAATACATTTACAATGACTAGACAGACATATGAGGATTCATTCATAAGCTATTCGGAAACATTTCTCAAATGTGCTTTGCTAAAAGGAACAAGTAAGGACAGGAATTTTGTTCTTTCCTCAGCCATAAATGCTTACACTCTGAAGGAGGAGAACTAAGGATAATGGCATTGGACCGCTCAGTATTTGGAGCAGCTAGTTTAACTACAGACGTTAGCATGTTCTTCTTCTAGGAATCATAACATAGTTCTTAAAATACTGCCTTGAACTAGTTTTTAGGTGCTTTCTAGAGGGCTGTCAATTGAAGAGCTGATTAAGTCCATAATACCAAAGCACTTTCTACCTCATCACCGCAGAACCATCAGCCAGTCAGCCAAGGTCAATTCCTAAACCCGGCCCTGACTGAGATTATTGCTACCAATCAATCCTAAACCTTCTTGCTGTGCCTCACTCCCTGAGTTCCACAGAAAGCACAATGAAAAGGCCCTCCAAAAGTTGACCTCCGCCTCAGAGCTGATGCTGACACTTCCCCAGTGTGACTCATGTGGCATGCCCTGCTGTCCCTAGGAATCCTGAGTAACAGAAGTGAAAAGCTCTAGTCTGTCTCTCCCTCTCTTTACCCACCTGTCCTCCTCAACTATGAAGGAGGGAAGGGAAGGGAGGGAGGGCTATTTTAGTTGACAACCCAAAGTGGTATGTTTCTTTTTACTAAAATTTAATTGACAATATTTCTGTAGGATACAAGCTCTTTTTACTCTTAGGAGATAAGGTTAAATGTAGTGAGAGTTTACAACCGCGACAAGTCCTGGCTACTGCAAATGGAGCACTGAATGAGGCTTATTCATATATCCCATCACATCACAAGGAGTTCTTCAACAATCCTGGGGTGGGGGGAGTGTCCTGTTCAGTAGAAACAGGACTCAGCACACTGGGAAGTTTACAAGTTCTCTAGGACCACAGAGCTGGCAGATGATAGGGCTGGGGTGATTCGAAAGGCTTGAACCCAAGTTTATTACCAGAATACACAGGTCTCCAGCAGGTGTCTATTACACATCCGTTACATCATCACACCAAGTATTAGCAAGGCTCCACACAATCACTTTCCCGTCGGGAAATAGCCATCTTCCTGTAAGCACCAGGTATTTTGAGGTGTTCAGAGGAAGTTTGATCCAGAGTATTATGATCTGATTAGGTATGATCGGGATACAAACATGGAAATATTTTCTACAATTACTGATTTTTACACTTTGTGTACACAAATACACACACACACATTAAATTCACCATTGTGGCCAGTTCTTCCTCTGTCCAATGATCAAGCCTCAAGAAGACCCTTTAATACTTTTCTGACTACTGTCACAGCCATACCACTTCTGGGTATACACCCAAAGGA